>LR751972.1:0-115108 GCA_902729485.2 Mus minutoides | reverse complement strand
AAGTTCGGCCTAGTCAGGAAAAGAGCTTCCTCATCGTTGCCTGCAGAACTGAGTCTCATCCTACATGCCTTTTGATCAAGTTATCAAACTCTCATCTCTTGGTCAGTATTTAAAACTTAGTAAAGCTTGCTTTTAAATTTGGACTACTATGGTGAAATTGGATTGTGCTGGTGAATCTCAGGATTAACCAAGTTTATCCTTAGGCATGGGGTTTGTGGCTTCATGAGCTCAAGCTAGGCTCAGGATCTGTCTCTCTTCCTGATGCCTGCTAATCTGGATGTAGAATAGTCAGCTACATCTTCAATACTATGTCTGCTTGCATGCCACCCTGCTTGCTGCCATGATGAAAATGGACTAAAGCTCTGAACCTGTAAGCAAGCTCCAATACAATGTTTTCATGTAAGGAGTCTCTGTGGTCATGGTATCTCTTCACAGCAAAAGAACACTGACTAAAACGGTAACCAAGAACCAAAGAGTACATAACTCAGTGATCTGCAGTAAAACCAAATACTTCTGGTCTATAATAATAATAATAATAATAATAATAATAATAATAATAATAATAGGTAACAATAAAATAAGTCTTATTATCTTCTGCTATACTCCTTAATCAGTACATTCTTCAGTTATCATCAGAGAAGTTTCCTTCTGCAACAGCTTGGAATAAATACAGAGATCAAAACCCAGACATTATGAAGAGAGAGAGAGAGAGAGTGAGAGAGAGAGAGAGATCCAGAGAGACAGAGACAAAGATGCACATGAGAAACAAAGACACAGATAGAGATAGAGATAGAGACACAGAGAGATATCTCTTTAGAGACATCTTCAAACACACAGCTCTAAATGAGATGTTTCCAATAAATCTCAGCTCAGAGTTTCCCAAGGAAGACAATCAGAAGCCATGAGGGAGACAGAGGGGATGGAGGACATCAGGAAAACTAAGCCCTTTGAATCCCATTTATCTCACAGACACTGAGGCAGCAGCAGTCTCAGGGCCTCCAGGGATCTGTACCAGGTCCTCTGCATATATACTTAGCTCTTAGTGTAGCTCTTTTATGAGTCTCCTGAATGTGTGAACAAGTCACACTCTGATTCTTGTGTCTTCTCGTGGGTCTTTTATATTTTTCTGTTGGCTCATCTTGTCCAATTGATTATGATGGGTTTTGTTTTATCTTATTATGTTTATTTTGCCCTTTAGTTGTTATCTTGTAGAAAGCTGTCCTTTTCTAATGAGAGACAGAAAAGGAAAGGACCCATATGGGAGAGGAAGTGGGAAAGAACTAGAATAACTGAGGAAAACCCATCGCAATCAGATTATACAGTATTAATAAAGAATCTGTTTTTAATTAAAGAAGGGGGAGGAGGAAGAGATGCCTGGGAAGAAAAAATATAGTAGTTTTCCAGATTTTTCAGAATGAGATAAACAGTGCTTCTAAGTAGAGCCCCTCTGGTTTTGTGTGTGTGTGTGTGTGTGTGTGTGTGTGTGTGTGTGTGTGTAATGTCATCAGGGACATTAAAATTCAGTGGTAACCATGTATCAGGACACAATTCGGCAAAGGGAGGGTAAAATAAAGAACAGAAGTGTCTTAGTCAGGGATTCTATTCCTTCACAAAACATCATGACCAAGAAGCAAGTTGGGGAGCAAAGGGTTTATTCACCTTACACTTCTACATTGCTGTTCATCAGCAAAGGAAGTCAGGACTGGAACTCAAGCAGGTCAGGAAGCAGGAGCTGATGCAGAGGTCATGAAGGAATGTTACTTACTGGCTTGCTTCCCCTGGTTTGCCCAGCTTCCTTTCCTCTAGAACCCAAGACTACCAGCCCATGGATGGCACCACCCACAATGGACTAGACCCTCCCCCCTTAATTACTTACAGCTGGATCTCATCATTTCCTCTTGGGAGGCTCTTTTCTCTGTGAAAACTCCAGCTTGTGTCAAGTTCACACACAAAACCAGCCACTACAAGAAGCTTGCTCTTTGAGATTCTTGGCTATTTCTCGAAATTGTGATTTCTCCTTTAAATTTTCATGTCACACTCAATGTTTTAGAAAAATGGTTTACTTCATGTTTATATTGTTGTTCCTACATGTATTATCTGTGCATTACTTGGATGTGTGCTACCCACAGTGTAGCGCCAAGGAAGCGTTAGTGACCTCCAAAGGACCAGACAGGAGCTGATCAGATGCAATCATATCAGGGTCATTATTCAAGCTAGCTCCAGCTCAGCCCACCACCACCACCATACAGGATGGTTTTGGGAGAAAATAGACTCAAACATCTATTGGTATAAGGTTTTATAGAAAGCACCAAGCTGGGAGTGAGTATTTCTAGCCTGGCAAGCATCTAATTGGAAAGCTACTATGGACTTTAGAATAACTGGCTAGTGCTGGGAGTCAAACCATAAACATAGCTTCTACTTCCCTCTGCACTGGTGGTTGTTAGGCACAGGGAGGACTTGATGGGTATTAACCGAAAAATGTTGGATTTGTTGGGAGAGAATGACCTGGAGACCAGGTCTTACTGGGGTTAGCCTAGAAACTGGAGCTGGGCTGAGATTCTGTTGGGGAGTAACTTGGAAATTAATGATAGTACTGGCCTGTTAGTTTACCTGAATTCAAGTTCTCTAAAATAGAGTCTGAACTTAAAAAATATGGTCTTTCGGGGCTGGTGAGATGGCTCAGCCGGTTAGAGCACCCGACTGCTCTTCCGAAGGTGATGAGTTCAAATCCCAGCAACCACATGGTGGCTTACAAACACCCGTAACAAGATCTGACGCCCTCCTCTGGTGCGTCTGAAGTCAGCTACAGCGTACTTATGAAGAATAATAAGAAATGAATCCTTGGACTGGAGAGACCAACCGGAGCAAGTGAGGCTGTCTGGCGAGCGGAGCCGAACTGGGATGGCCAAAGCAAGCAGGGACGGCCGGAGCTAGCGGGCCGGAGCGAGTGGGGCCGAATGGGAACGGCCGGAACGAGCGGGGCCATCCGGAGCAAGCGGAGCCGATCAGAGCTAGCCGGGCTGGCTGGAACAAGGAAAATAAATAAATAAATAAGTACAACTGAAAAAAAAAATGGTCTTTCAACAGAAGCCAGAAGAGGGCACTAGACCCCATCAGACTGGCATCCAGATGGTTGTGAGTTGCCTTTGGGTACTAGGAATGAAACCTGAGTTCCACTGAATGGTAGCTAGTGCTCCTAAGTGCTCAGTTATCTCTTCAGAAGCTGTCCCACTTGGTTCTGATTATACACCTGTAGGTGTCCTCAGCATGTGGTTTCATTGAAGGGGAACTTGACAAGTAAATTCAGAGAGCGTCTGGGGTACAGAGCTAGCAGAGCACAATCTCTGCTTTCAGTTTCATCTTCCTACCTTTGGTCTTTGGAATGAGGAGTTCAGCCTCTGGCCCTATCATTTCTCCATCTTTCCACACTCAATTGTATCTATGCTGATTCCTGACTATTACTAATATCGAGCAGTTTTAGAGTCCATGGAAGTATTTTATTATCTCCTCTATGGCAGGCCTTTGGATCTGCTGACTAGCTCTATCTTGTCTTATTGGGACTAAGATAAAATACCTTTCTAGTATAATAAATTACATTACACTGTGTAATTTATAAACCATGGAATTTATTCTTACAGTCTGAGGATCAGGAATGATCAAGATCCTGGGACATGCATTTCTTCATAAATGGCACCTTCTAGAAGAGATATAATGTTAGAAGAGCCAATTGGTAAACATTTACTCACATCCTTTCTCCTCTTTGACTCTGAGAAAGTAGCTCAAGTAGCTCCAGCTGGTCTCAAACCCATGGTCAAGCATGCCCTTTTTTGCTCTCCAAATCCTTGCCTATCTGAAATGTATTTGGATTCCTGGATTGAATTTTTATATAAGAGTACTTTCCCATTCCTGAGGATTAGCATATGACCAAACAAACTTATAAAGGCCCTACTTTTATTTCTTTCTTTTTGAAAATGATTTTTTCATACAATATATTCAGATTGCAGTTTGCCTTCTCCCATCTCCTTTCAGCCCCCAGCATCGCCCTGCTCATCCAACTGCACAGTTCTCACTCCTTTCGGTTAGATGACAAGCAGAAAAACAACACCAGGATGAAAAACAAAGAAAAGGCACATGAGACATACATGCACTTACACACAAATGCACAAAGCCAATAAAATACAAAATCATCAACAAAAACATACAAGTAAAAGTCTAGACAGAAAAAAAATGACCAAACAAAATATGAAAGAGAAAAAAGTACCATTCAGCATTTTGTGTAGGCTATCAACTCCTGGATATGGGGTCTACTCATAAATGTTGTTTTTATGACCAGGGAACAAGCTCTGTTGGAAAAAATAATCTTTTCATTTACAAGCAGTTATGATTTGGAGAGTGCATCCCAGTCAGGAATAGGAGATTGTGTCCAATTCCTCACTTCAGCTCTGGCACCTGGTCTGGCTCCGTGCATGCTACCACAGTCTCTGTGAGTTCATGTATGACTCAGTCCTGTTCTATCAGGAAGAGATTGTTTTCTTTGATCATCCATCCCCCCTTGCTCTCACAATCTTTCTTCCTCCTTTTTCTGTTAGACCTCTGAACCTTGAAGGGGGGGCTCAAAGAAGGTGTGCCATTTCAGACAGTCTTCCAAAGTCTCTCACTCATTTCACATTGGCCAGTTGGGCCTTGTCTTACTTAACATCACTTTGCAAGATAGAGTTCACCATATGAACTGTGAGGAGCAAGGTCTGCCTCAACCCAGGAGCAAGCTGCCTAGGCACTTTCCTGTATGGATTCAGGGAGATTCAATATCCGTGGAGCACACTGTGCTGTCAACTTCCCAGAACCTCTGACCTACAGAAGAGTGTACTGTGCTGCATATTAGTTATGGTTCCTTTTCTTAAGCAGTAACTTTGTAGGGAGTTTTGGACTCACACAGAAAATTGAGCAGACATACAGTAATTTAGCTTAAGTTCCTTCTCTCTTAATGAGTTTAGTCTTAGTGGAATCTTGCATGAGTGTGACTCATTTGTTATAAATAATGTATTGATAGTGATACACCAACAAAGGTTGGGACCTTCCATCCATTAGAGTTTATTTCCTTAAAGATGTTTTGTCACAGGTGTCACACGTCTAATGGTTACGAGAACTACTCTCGGTCTAAGGATTTATCGATCAGCATTAAAGCATGTTACCTAGCAGGCACAAAGCCCTGTTTTCAGTTTCTAATGTATATAATGATGGTGATGGTGATAACCACAATGATGATAATAAAGATATTGATAAAATTCAGTTGAATGCACTTGGTTCCTTACCTGTTCCTACTCCTGACACCTTCAGACACAGATTTATCCTAGAGTGTCTCAGAAGAAGACTCTAGATGACACAGTGAATAGCAACCTAAGTTTCACTGGCTCCTTCTTGTAAGGTCTATATGTAAGTCAATAATAATGACTTACAGTGTATGAAATTCCAGGGCAGTGGAGGAGACAAAGAAGAAGCCAAATGCTACATACCTGGTTTTGCAGTTGTCTAATTCAGGAGAAAATTCACTGTGACTAGCACTTCAGACAACCCTACATAATTGTGATAGACACTGAAATGCAACATTGTGTCCTGTGCACCTGTGGGCATATTATATACCTTTAAAAATACAGATCATTGGTTTTAGCCTTTGGTTTGTTTTTGGTTTGTTTGTTTGTTTGTTTGTTTGTTGAGAAATTGTCAGCTGTCTAAGGTAATAGCTACACTTAAAGTGGGCTTTCAAAGTGTAGTCTTCTGACAGTTGTGCCCCATTACCCGCTTGTGGGGATTTGTATCAGAGGCAACAGCAGATTCTCACACTCTCTTAAGTTGCCCTTTTGTGTGGCCTTTGTGAAACTCTGACATTTGAGTCCTTAAAAACAATACTGTCTTAGCACTATCATATATTTATCTTTATTTTTAAAGCAGTTGACTCTGTTTCTTTTGGAAATGCAAGTATGGTGTCAGTGCCTAAACACAAAGGAAGAGTCACAGAATTTATTGACCATTTTGATGAATATACTCTCATCAAAGTTTGCTTGCACAGGCTGTGGGAAAGGAAGGAGCACAAATTAGTTTTCTAGTGCTGCCATACTAAAAAGCTGACAATCTTATTTTCTTTGTTTCTTTTTTAAAAATTCTTTTATTATTAGATATTTTCTTTTTTTATATTTCAAATTTTATCCCGTTTCCTTATTTCCCTCCAAAAATCTCCCTATCCCATTCCCCCCTCCCCCTGCTCACCAACCCACCCACTCCCACTTCTTGGCCCTGGCATTCCCCTGTATTGGGACATATAAAGTTTGCAATACCAAGGGGCCTCTCTTCCCAATGATGGCTGACATATGTAGCTAGAGTCATGAGCTCTGGGGGTTCTGGTTAGTTCATATTGTTATTCCTCTTATAGGGTTGCAGACCCCTTCAGCTCCTTGGGTATTTTCTCTAGCTCTTCTATTGGGGGCCCTGTGTTCCATGACTGTGAGCATCCACTTCTGTATTTGCCAGGCACTGGCATAGCCTCATACGAGACAGCTATATTAGGGTCCCTTCAGCCCACTCTTCCTGGCATATGCAATAGTGTCTGGGTTTGGTGGCTGATTATGGGATGGATCCCCGGGTGGGGTAGGCTCTAGATAGTCCATCCTTTCGTCTTAGCTCCAAATATTGTCTCTGTAACTCCTTTCATGGGTATTTTGTTCCCTATTCTAAGGAGGAATGAAGTATCCACATGCTGGTCTTCTTTCTTCATGATTTTCTTGTGTTTTGCAAACTGTATCTTGGGTACTTTAAGATTCTGTGCTAATATCCAATAGCCAGAAGCTGGAAAGAATCCAGATGTGCCTCAACAGGGGAATGGATACAGAAAATGTGGTACATTTACACAATGGTGTACTACTCTGCTATTAAAAACAATGAATATATGAAATTCTTGGAGAAATGGATGTATCTGGAGGATATCCTCCTTAGTCAGATAACCCAATCACAAAAGTAGTCACTAGATATGCACTCACTGATAAGTGGATATTAGCACAGAATCTTAGAATACCCAAGATACAGTCTGCCATTTTCTTACAACTTGTGGATTCTCATGCTGAGCTCTTGCTCCCACTTGTGTTCTTGCAGCAAGAGACCTGGTGCCAGCGTTTTTGACCTAACAATTACCACTGCTACCGTCTTCCTGGAATCCCCTATCTACAGTTCTGTAAACTGTGCTGTATTGAAATATCATATTTAGTATTCTTTCTTTGTTTCTTGTTTGTTTGTTTGTTTCTCTTTTTTTTGAGACAGAGTTTCTCTGTGAAGCCTTTAATTTTCTTAATACAAAGCCCTTTTAGGAACAGTTCTCACCTGATTCGGAAACTGAACAGAAAGTAGCACATTTCTTCTCACCATTTCTTCTCATAGTGGCATCTTTATATCTTACTGTGTTCCTATGTTGTAACTGGTATGTCATCAGTAGTCATCTAATCAGCATCCACAATGGGCATGAATTAGAGTCCAATTCCTTGAAAGATGGATAATGTCATGGGTAGTATGTTTACAAAAGATTTAGAATGCTGTAGGCATATCTAAGAAAGTTGTCTTTTTTTTGCCCACATTTTTCATTAGATATTTTCTTTTTATGAGATATTTACTATGAGATAATTTATTAGATTTATTAGATATTTCTATAAGAGAAAATTCAATTAAAGGGGAAATAACATTAAAAATGAATTAATGTTAAAGGAGACTTCTCAGAAGAATATCCCACAACATTTCAGGAGGCTCCACAGAAATTCCAGAGAGTACACTTTGAGGCTCTAGGGTCTCTGAGCCCCTCAGGGCAAGGAAGAGGGCAGTAGTCAAGGAATTCCAGAGGGTGCTCAACCCAAGATCTAGATTGCTAAAATTTCCTTTGATCAATTTGTTCCCAAAACACTTAGGAGGAGCCTGACACCTCCACCCCACGAGAAAACTGTTAAAGCATATTTAATCATACTGTGAACCCCAAAATTGTGTTACTTACTGGAAAAAAATGATAATTTTAGTATAGGAGTGGCTCAGCTTTGGCATGGAATACAGACAAACCCTTCGTACCCGTCTTTAGTTCCAAAAACTGAAAGTAGTTAGTTTGTAGAAAGAAGCACCAGTGTTTAGAGAAACTGAAAAATTTAGAGAAAAATTAGACAGAAGAGGATATGTTTAACAGTTGTGAGAAGAGAAAGGGAAGGGAAGAGATCACTGCAGAGAGAAAAGAAGAGAGGGCAGTTTTACAAGGACAGTGGTACAGAAGACAGGTTGAAGAGAGAACAAGAGAGACACAGGTAAAGACAGAAGGAGCCAGAGAGTGAGAGGAACCAGAGATTAGAATTGATTGTGAAAGTCACTATGAGACCAAGTAAGCAATTCAGGAGACACTGAGAAAAGCCAGACTGAATCAGTTACAGTTGAGAGGAGTTTTCAGCCAGAACAAATTAAATCAGCCAGCCAGAAAGTGGTAAGCTTATTCAGCTGTAAATCTCAGAAGCTGAGAACATTCTAAGCCTAGAATTGATGGATGCTAGAACCTTCCAGGACTAGTCCTAGGTCAGCAGACCAAGGCAGAAAGCATCAGAGACAACAATTGATGCATGCAAATAAAAGTTACTTTTACAGGAAATTATTTGAAAGGTACCTAGACTGAGGAAAGTATGACTAAGGCATCTTCAGTTGAGACACTAGTGTCCAGAAACTGAAAGACATCCCCAGATTTTCCTCTTTCCAGGAGTCTAGATGTGTCGCGGTCACCCCTGGTTGTCTGTTTAGTGACTCTCTGTCTGTCTATCTCTCTCTGTCTTTGTCTCTCTCTTTCGCATTCTGTTTCTCTCTCCACCCCTCTTTTCTCCACCCCCCCCCATCTCTCTTGCTTTCTATGTGCATTCCTCAGTTTGGTTTTTGGAATGATTAGTTGCATTCTCTGATATGAGGAGGCTTCCCAGGCTATATTCCTCCTGTGTGGTACAAAATTCTTTTCACTCTGGCAAGTCACCCATAAAATCACTTCTCTCCTCCACCTCCCTAAAAAAAAAATACCTTACACATATCCCACTCTGTGACAGAGACTTCATGAGCAAAGTCTATGATTACTACCCACGGGGTCTCAGTTCTCCTGTTAGAGGCAACTTCCATCCTACAGGAGCCTGCTCCTGGGAGCTAAGAAAACAACAATTTAGAGCACCTTTCCAGCAAAGGGGTGGGGGTCAAAGTGATCATCTACAAGCATTTCAAATGTCAGATTTAAGACAAGAGTTCTTCCTATCGAGGCCCCAAAAGCACCAGATAAAGAGTCCCTGATACTCATAGATGGCAATAAGTCTAATGGAGGAATAAATAATCAAAATCAATTGATTGACTTACCCAATATTGAGGGATAAGCAAATTGGAACAAGACAAAAAGGAGAGCTAGGAGCTGCGGAGCTGATTGAATTATGGTAATTACCTCTAGGCTGTGGATCTCTCCAAGACATGACCACTGAAGAGATGAGGATATAGGCAGAATTTTACATGTCACTGTACATGAGGGCAGTAATAACAAACCCTAAACTTTTATATCTGTTGAATGTATGCTGAAGGCCCTGGAGAACAGAATACCCTCTCCCTTTTAAGGACCAGCAGAGCAAGCATGGCAGTCCCAAATCTGAATAGCACAAAATTCATTTGTAGAGAATGCAGACTATGAGGTATTGAAAAGCTGAATCCTACCAATTAAAGTGATTGAATTGAGAAGCATTTAGGATATTCCTAAACTACACCCTTAAGTGACTTTAACAAAGCATTTGCAAGGAGGATTTCCTGAGGGGGAAGTACAAGACCACCAACCAAATTGGGAGGAGTCATCACAGGGTTTTGGGGTCTGATTAGAATAACACACAGGAAAGAAGGAGGTCACCTTCAGAAGTTTGGCGCTCTGCTTCCTGCCCACCACATGCCCTCCTTTTTGTGAACACTCAGACTCCTGAGCAGTTAAGGAAAACAGCCATTCCCTGATCATGTTTGTGGCAAGAATTAGCGTAGGACCAGTACAAGTGTAAATAATAGCTGTGCAGAGAGTGACAGGAATCCTTCACTTATGGAAGATTGACCAGATTATGCAAAATACACTGGTGATGGCTGCTCCTCTTCCCATCTGGACTACCTCTGGAATTAAGTAAGGCCCCAAACTGGAAGGCATAATTTTTTTTTTTTGCATGGGTGTTTTATCTGCATATATGTTTGTGCACCAACTTTATGCTTGGTATCATTTGGAGCTGCAGATGGTTGTGAACTATCTTGTGGATGTTCAGAATCAAACTATTGTCCTCTGAACTGTCCCTCTACCTGATGGGGATAGTTTTCAAAGAGTATATTATATAAAAAAAGTAATACTTCTCCTGTTTTCTTTCCAGCTTTCTTCCACTTAATATTTGTTGTGTATCCATACCATATTCCATGTTTTATTTGTCAATTGCTCATTGCTACTTCAAAATCAACTTACAGGGAGAAAAGCTACATTTTCCTTCATGGTTTAAGGTCATGGTCACCTGGCCCTGTTGCTTTTAGCCTGTGGTAGACCAGTGTATCACTAGAAGAGCATGTAGCAGAGAAAGTTTATTCTTACATGTCTTCTCTTGTGTTAAAATGTTTAACATTGGCACAGTCCAGTTTATGTGTATGTATATTTAATCCTTTGTCCTTTGGGGGCATTCTTAAAGAAACTGTTGCCCATTCCAAGGACAGTACCCTACATGTCTAAATTTTTTTGGGGGGGGTGCGGTGTGTATACCCATGTGTGCATGTGGAGGGCACAGTAAAATGGGAAGGCATAACTTTTAAGTTTTCTTTGTTTGTTTGTTTTGGTTTTTCCGAGACAGGGTTTCTCTGTATAGCCCTGGCTATCTTGGAACTCACTCTGTAGACTAGGCTGGCCTCCAACTCATAAATCTGCCTGCCTCCCAAGTGTTGCGATTAAAGGCATGGGCCACCGCCGGGTGGTTTTTTTTTTTTGTTTGTTTGTTTGTTTTGTTTTGTAAATTTAAGTAGATAGATCCAGTTCAAATACAGGTTTTCAGGTAGAAAAAACACACACCTTTAATCAGAGTTTTGAGGCAGGAAAACACACACCTTTAATCCAGATATTGAGACTAGAAGACACACCTTGAACCTTCAGCTCCAGGCCTATATAAGCACTTGGAAGGAGGAAGCTCTTTGTCTTTGCCTGCTTGATCTCTTCTCACCAGCAAGCCCACTTCTTTACTGGTATTGGAGCCCATTTCTTCAGAATTCCAGCATACACTGAAGAACTCCTGAGACTTCAAACCCTGTGGACTAAGTAAGTATTTGTGGGAACTAAAGGGGGGTATACGGGAAGGGGGTGTAGGAAGGGAGGATAGCTCACAGCAGGCCAGAGTTCCTCCTGTGCTTTGGGCAGGCACAAGTAGGAGGGCTGCTGGTTCCACTGGGCCCCGGGTGGGCATCTAAGTCACTGACCCCACTCGATGGGGGAGGGGCAGAGTAGACAAGAGGCAGTCCCCGACTAGGGGCCCCAAGGCAACACCCTGTAGCCCCAGAGTTATGGGAGTGAGGGCAGAGGGTGAGAGATTCCCATGCCTGTGAGATTAAGCACAGCAGGCCTTGATGAACAGAGACAGTCTATGGTTTTAGAGCTTTATTGTAGAAAGGCAGGGGGAAAGAGAAAAGGTGGAGAGAGAGAGAGAGAGAGAGAGAGAGAGAGAGAGAGAGAGAGAGAGAGAGATACAGGCATGGCCATGAGGAGAGAAGGGGGAAAGGAGAGAGAGAAAAAAGGCTAGAGGAAGAGGGAGAGAGGAAGAGGTGTGTGTGTGTGTGTGTGTGTGTGTGTGTGTGTGTGTGTGTGTGTGTGAGATGGGGGGAGGGAGGGAATGAGAGAGGAGAGAGGAGAGGAGAAAGCAAGAAAAGTGTAAGGGGAGTAAGAGGAGTAAGAACAAAAGAGTGAGGAGGGGCCAAACAGTCTCTCTTATGGTATGCTTTTATCTTTACTATTGCTAGGTAACTGGGGAGGGGTCTAGCCTGAAGGTCAGAAGCTTGGGACATTGCCTAAGTGACTACTGCCATGCTTCTCTTGTGGGGGCTGAGGGGTGGTAAGTTCGACAGGAGCCAAGGTTCCAGGAGACTGGAGAGAACTCCTTCCCCAGCTCTGTTTATTAGAAAAGGTGTGAGAGTTGCTCCAACAGGAGTGGCCCAGCCCAGCCCACCCTCACCATCCACCACCCACTGCCCACTGCTGTAGTGCCTGCCAGGGCGCAGCCTCAGTGGCCCTGCAGCAGGTCCCAGAACTACACTGCTGCTTGCCCAGCTCCCTGATAGATTTTATTGCACTTTAGAAAAAAAGCTCTGTTCCTTCTCGCTGGCCACCCACAGGGGCTGGCAAACTACCACCATGCTCACCATCTAGGTCCCCAGAGGGGTCAGGAGCCATCTTAAGTCCACCCCGACTCCTACTCCTCCCAGGCCAGGCTGGTCACTGGGCTCTCCAAGACCAGGACAGCCTTGTGGCTGGTGACCCTGGAGGGCTCCTTGCATCCTCTTCCTGCAGTCAGCCAAGGCCCCACCCTGGGGAGTGGCAGACACATAAATATGCACTCAAGTCCAGGAAGCCACTCCCAACCCTGTGCCCCCTGTGGCTGTAGTGTTGTGTGGAGAGGCCTGGAATGCTCTGCCTGGTCTCCTGGGGGGAACTAGGCTTGGAACTACCCTTGGGGATGGCTTCAGCTCATCACAGATGTCCACAACAAAAGTTCTCTCCTCCTTTCTTCCTGTGTAGGTGAATTATCACCACCAGTTCCTGGGGTTCAACATCTAGCCTCACTGGAAACCAGGCTGTCTGTGCATAGTCCAATGCCCCACAAGTACTGGCTTTAGACATTGTTGGAATAACTGGACCTCACTCGGCCTGTATGCTATTCTCATATATCCACTTTCAGTTCATATGGAGGAATTCATTCTATAGGTTCTCTACAGAACCTTAACTAATAATATATAATTGAAATGAGAATATATAACATTTTCCAAGCTCATACAAAATTCAATATAATAACAGTTGTGTTTTGTGAAAAGATAACCAGGATATGTTTGTTAGAACCAGGTTTGGTGAGGGTGGGAGGGTTGCCCTGGCAGGCCCATATTTGAGTCCTCCCCTGTGGTACCAATCTCTCTCTCTCTCTCTCTCTCTCTCTATATATATATATATATATATATATATATATATATATATATATACATATATATATATATATATATATAGTTTAGTATAGGACAAAAGAGTTTGAGCATGGGAAGAGGAGTTGAGTAAGGATGAGAAGGGTGTAGAGGCAGAGGAAGACAGACAGACAGTAATAGAAGAGAGAGAAAAAGAAGAGAAGCTGGCCAGGAACACATGGAGAACGAAGTAGGAGAGGTAAGGGGAGTGAGGGAGAAAGTGGTTACAGAGTTAGGGAAAGGAAGAGAGTAAAAGAAAATAAGAAAGTGAGGAAGGGGGCAAACAGCCCCCTTCATGGTGAGTCAGGTGGTCCTGGCTACTGCCCAGTAACTATTGGGTGGAGCCCAGATAGAATCATAACCTTCCTTCATTTTGGATTATTTAAAAGAAAAGGAAAAACTAGACAGATGATGGTGGAGCATGAATAGGGTTGTCGTGATCTTTAGATATTTCCTGCTGTCTTTGGGAGGACATGTCTTTGGAAAACCAATGAAAGTATAAATGGGGCTGTTGGTCCAGTCTTAGGAGAGTTGGCTGTCTTCTTGCTATCCAGGGTCTGTGGAACCATCTGTAGGTAAAAGGAGCAGGTCCAGTTGACACATCTGTCTGTGAGAGTAGATTGGAGCATGTGGGTTGCTTCTCTGGAGCTGTCATGGATGTTGATTTTAAGTAACATGACAAGATGCTGAAAAATTGTGAATGTGGGTGGTGGTGGAAGTAGTAGTAGTAGTAGTAGTAGTAGTAGTAGTAGTAAAATATATATATTTGTAGTAGACAATAAAGTTAAGTATTTTGAGAAAAAAGAATTTTTCTTAAGTGTATATTTGAAACCCTTAGGTATTGGTGGTTGGGGTGAAGGAAGTTCCAATCCAGGGAACAAAAGAGGAATTCCACCTTTTTGAATAGGTCGCAAGTGGGAATGTAGACTAATTCATTGACAGGTGTACTTATCCAAATGGAGTCTGTTTGCTCCATGAGAGGTAGATCTGATTGTGTTTCTTGGAGCTTGTAAGCTTACGAAAGAGATAAATTTGTTAACAGCATGAACAGTCTTTAAGATGAGCTTAGGGAAGACAAAAGCTTTTAGAGCAGAAGGAGCAAAGAGGGATTTTCTTCTATCTAGGAGACTGATGTGTGTGTGTGTGTGTGTGTGTGTGTGTGTGTGTGTGTGTGTGCGCGCGCGCGTGTGTAGTATAATGAGAAGCATTTTGAAGTATGTATTTAAAAAACGATTAACAAATCTGGAAATTTTGACGACTTTGTGAATATGATAATTGATATATAGTTTACCATGAGAAACACATTAGGTCTTTAGTTAAAGGAGAAACAAAGGAAACTTATATTTGTAACAATGATAGCTGATAATATAGATTTACCACAAGAAATACATTAAGTCTATGGGTTAAAGACGATCAATGGAAACTTAAAATTTGAACTTGGTTTTTGTTTGTTTGTTTGTTTGTTTGTTTTTCGAGACAGGGTTTCTCTCTATAGCTCTGGCTGTCCTGGAAATCACTTTGTAGACCAGGCTGGCCTCAAACTCAGAAATCTGCCCGCCTCTGCCTCCCGAGTGCTGGGATTAAAGGTGTGTGCCACCACACCCTGCAAACTTGAACTTGTGATTTAAAAAGTTAGGTCACATATTGGAATGTTTTATTAGGGTTAGGCTAATTATAAAAACTCTATTGATTAATATTTGGACAGTGGCTTAATAAGGGGGGGTGAATACAAAGCATTTAGTCACTGGGAACTGAGTTTTGAAAAGGAAGTAACAAAAGGTTATATCTGAGAAAGGTTACATCTGAACTTGTGTATCCTTTATCTTGAAGCCTGTGAGTAAGGCAAACCTGTTTGTCTTTAATAAGAGATCTGGTAGTTGCAATTAGTAAACAAATTGATTAATAAGGTAATAAGGTGATCAATTACCTTTGGGTAAGGAGCTAGAGGTCTGTTTTCTAGCTATAGTTAGCTTAGCTGTCAATGTAGTCAGACATTTAGGAAAAATAAATTACAATCTAGATGTCATTAATTATAATGAGAGAGGTTGGTCAATAGTCCACTACCTAGTCAGTTTTCCCAGGTCCCTGCATTCTCCATTGCTACTCAGGCAGAGTCAGTGAGTCCAATAGGCCCAGAAGACAAGGAGCTTTTTCCTGTGGAATAGGAAATTGGGAGAAATGACTGACCTTGTCTAGGCAATATGAGACATTTAACTCTCTGGGTAGCCTCAGGTTGACAACATTGTAGGCTGAGCCCAGGCATAGGCAAGGCAATGGAGCACAGTTTCTCAGTGGTTATCATAACACATTCTAGTCAGTCTTGTCACTGTGTCTATCTCAGACACCTTGGTGGGGGGGTGTGAGAAGTAACTGTTAGCTTCCACTGTCTCTATGTATCCTAATAAGCTGAAACATTTACTGTTACATTAAGCACTTTCTGGGAAGATGGAGAGCTAGTATCTATTAAGAATATCTGAGTTAGCTGGGCATGGTGGCGCACGCAGAGGCAGGTGGATTTCTGAGTTTGAGGCCAGGCTGGTCTACAAAGTGAGTTCCAGGACAGCCAGTGTTATATAGAGAAACCCTGTCTTGAAAACAAAACAAAACAAAAAAAGAATATCTGAGTTAGGCAATCTTTAACTTAAAGCAGTGATCTTTAACCTTTTTACTGTTCCAAATCTTTAAATTAATATTTAAATTATTATTTACCAAGGCAGGATAGAAATCAGAGACCCTAAGTTAGGATGTTCTAAAGTAAGGAGGCTGTGAGATAGGAACTGCCCATAACAAAGATGGTGGGTGGGTGGTCATGGGATCCTCATTAACTAAGATGGCACTGGAGCTACAGCCAGTCATGTGACATCCCTTAGCTAAGATGGCACTGAAGCAATAGCATAGGAAAACTTTTAATCTGCCCACAAAAAAAAGATGGTAGACACTCACAAGGCTGCCCCCAACCAAGATGGTGCTAAAGCTACAGCTCTGCCAGAAAGAATGTCACATGTTTGTTATATCTTGGAATGGCAGAAATAATTGTGTATCAACAGATAAAAGCATATAAAAAGAGAAACACATAGAGATAATGGGCATGTTTTATCTGATGGACAAGAGGTCTCTCCTTTCACTGTATTCAGCCTCTGTTGCTGTATCCAGAGCACAGAAGCATAGGCAGAGTCTCAACCTGGTGTGAGCAAGTGGGGCAGGGCAAGAGAGCAAGCACCTTGGGTGTGGGGGCAGTAAGAGGCAGGGCCTGCAGCTGTGCTCTGTCTGCCTGCAACTCTGCCCTAGCACAGAATGTTTGGGCCCCATGGTTTAGGGTCTGTCAGGGAGCAAGAAAGCAAGGGGGAAAGCAGAGAGAGGAGGCTGGAGGCAGCCTCAGAGGCAATTGCAGAATCATGGGAGAACACGTTTCTCAGTGGTTATCATGCCACAATTTAGTCAGTCTTATTTATGTGCCTATGTGAGTGAGGTAGAGCAAAGCAATAAAGCATCAAGAGATGGAGGTGGTCGGATGGGACCCTACATGGCAATCGTTCCATTTTTCTGGTTGGTTACCAAGAAAGCTGTAAATGTTTTTGTTTTTGTTATTTTTCTAAGTGCCATTAAACAGCCATGTAGAGTTTCTGATTAGTACATATTGGGGCCAAATTTAGTCTGTGAATTTGGAAGCCTTTAAGAGTGGGAGGCATCCCAGTAGGTAGCCTGGGAGGGGCTGGGAAGACATACTCTTTCTGGGTGAGGGTGGCAGTTATTAATTTCCCCTACCAGCTTCCTGAGGATAAGTCAATAACTAAAACAACAGGAGGAACAGATCACCAAGACCTCAAGTAGTCAACTGGGCTCTGAGCTCAGGCCAGTACCTGAGTGGGCAGTGAGGAGTGTGGTTTACCCAGGCCTTGGGTTTCACAGCAGTGAGAAAAGAAAATGACATAGGAGAGAGGATATCTCACTCAAGGGAAAATGTCCTAAAATGAGGAGTCAGCAAGCAGGCCAATCATGAAGACTGGGAATGTCTCCATCCACAAGGACACCACAGGGTAGCTGTGAGCTCAGCAGTGCTCCCTGGGACCAAGGGATATTTACACTGACCAGTGTCAGAGTGGGAGCTTACCCATTTGCTTTTGTTTGGATGGATAGTTCTAGCTAGCAATCTGTTAGCTGGAAAGTTCATATGGCAGCAGGAGATGTTAACCTACAAGTTTGTAAATCTGAGTCACAACACCAAAAAAGAAATCCAGGACATGTTTGTTAGAGCCAGGTATTGTGAGGGTGAGAGTGGTGCCCTGGCTGAGGCATCCCTTCCCCCTGTGGTATCAGCCATATGACAGGTTTAATATAGAATATAGTTTATTTAGAACATGGGAAGGGGAGTTGGTAGGGATGAGCAGAGAAGAGGCAGAGAAAGAAATTAATATTGAATTCTATACCAAAAATGTTAGAATGACACAAGTTTTGAACATCATAGCAGGGGCAATTTAGGAGAAATTAAAACAAATCTAAATTATCTATTATTGTATCCTATACAGTAAAGAGTAAATGATCTCTAGTTCTTTGCAGGTTCCAGTTTTAATTCCAAAGTACCTGAAGCAGAAATGTCAGGGGAACTGGAAGCCAGGAGCCGGTACTACACACAGAGAAGTGACCAGAAATTCTGCTACAGGTGGACCATTACCAACTTCTCTTTTTTTGTTGAGGAAATGAAGAAATTTATTACAAGCCCACTGTTCTCATCAGAGGACAATGACAAAATTAAATGGTGTTTGAGAGTATACCCAAATGGGGTTGATGAACAAAACCAAGATTACATGTCACTTTATCTGATTTTGCTCAGCTGTGAAAAGAGAGCAGTTTGGGCAAAGTTCGAAGTTTGCATCTTAAATGGCAAGGGTGAAGAATGCAATACAAAAAGGGTCCCAAGCTTTTCTATAATACGGCCGACCCAGCCCGTTGGATTCGAAAAGTTCATCACTCGAGATTCCTTTGTATCTCCAGCCCAAATACTAACACCAGATGACAAACTTACCCTCCTCTGCAAGGTGAGCGTACTCCAAGACTCCTTCACCATTTCTGGACAGAACCCAAGACCTGCAATCAAGGTTTCAAGGTGCACATTGGAAAATGACCTAGGAGAGTTGTGGGAGAATTCCCTGTTCACAGACTGCTGCCTGTCAGTAGCTGGCCATGAATTCAGGGCTCACAAGGCCATCCTGGCAGCTCGGTCTCCAGTTTTCAGAGCCATGTTTGAACATGAAATGAAGGAGAGACTAACAAACTGTGTTTATATCAATGACCTGGATCCCAAAGTCTTCAAGGAGATGATGGGCTTCATTTACACTGGGAAGGTGCCATACCTCTACAGCCACTCCATGGCCTGTGGTGTGCTGGCAGCTGCTGACAGGTATGGCCTAGAGGACTTGAAGGTCATGTGTGAGGATTCCCTCTGCAGGAACCTCTCTGTGGAGAATGCTGCACACACTCTCATTGTGGCTCACCTCCACAGCACAGATCATCTGAAGACTCAGGCCCTGGATTTCATTACGGTTTATGCTTCCGAGGTCTCTAAGACCTCAGGTTGGATGTCAATGAAGGAGTCCCATCCCCACTTGGTGGCTCAAGCATTCCACTCTCTGGCTTTTGCACAGCGTGTTTTCTGGGCCCTCCCTTTCAAACAACTTAAGTGGTCTTTAAGACCTAGTCAGCTGCCGGCTGTGGTGGCACACACCTTTAATCCCAGCACTCAGGAGGCAGAGGCAGGTGGATTTCTGAGTTCAAGGCCAGCCTGTTCTACAGAGTGAGTTCCAGGACAGGCAGGGCTACACAGGAAAACCCTGTCTCGAGAAAACAAAAACAAACAAACAAACAAAAAATACCTAGTCAGCTATGACCTACACTTACACTGAATCTGGGAGAGGGCATCATGGTGGCCCAGGATTTGCAGTAGTTCTAAATATGTTGGAATGGTGGGTGGGAAAATGGACAGCATTGGAATCTGGAACAGTCTACCTGACATCTATCCTGTTGATCTTCTTGTTTATTTTCTGTCTGATGTCTTGGAATCTGGGATTAAACTTAGGTACTGGCCTGAAGCACAGACCAAAAGGGTTTCTTCAGAGAAACATGTCCTCATTGGACTAACAGAAAAGATGACCAGAGGCTCAGAGCAAAGGAGAAATCAAACATGAATGTTTAGTCTTAAGAGAAGTGAAGGGGAAAGAAGGCTTTGTTTTTTTTTAAAACTCAGTTTGGGGGGGGGATGGGGGGGGCATCCCTGTGGAGATGGGGGCAGGGAGGAGGTAAGGGATGTGGTATGGGGATGTACTGGGAGAGGAATAAAATCTGGAGTTTAAAATAAAATAAAATAAGAACAACTCAGTTTGGTTGTTTGAATAAGCATGGCCCATGGGAATTAATACTATTAGGAACTGTGGCCATGTTGGAGGAAGTGTGAGGGGAATTGGGTTATGCACAGACATGCTGGTCTCCAGTCGAGCTGAGGTCTGAACCCCAAAAATGGTGATAATTCACCTACATGACACAGTAGGTGTTCCCTCATGCTCCTGGAACTCTGGCTCCAGTCTAAGATACCACCCTCCAAAGCCCCCACAAGAGAACTTTGGCTAGTAGTCATGTAGTCAATGGCCCAAGCTTCTGACCTAAACTTCCCAGTTAACTAGTAACAGTAAAGACCATTAAAAGGGCTGTTCAGCCCCACCTCACTCTTACTTGTCTCTCTTACTTCTCTCTCTACCTCTTACCCCTCACTCTCACCACCCCCTCTTTCCTTTCTTGGTCTTCTCTCCTCTTTCCTCTTCTCTCTCTCTCTCTCTCTCTCTCTCTCTCCCCTTCTACCTTCTCTCTTTCTCCCTGCTTTTCTATAATAAAGCTCTAAAACCATAGAGAGTCTCTGCTCATCAAGATCTGTTGCACTCACTCTCGCTGGTGTTATGAATCCCTTCCCTCATCCCTCTCTCCCATAACCCCCTGTGGCTTTAGCAAAGTAGCACCAGGGCTCCCAGGTAGGGCTGCCCCTTGCCACCCATGAAGAGTGGGTCAGAGGCTTAGATGCCTACTCAGGGATGAGTGGAATGTAGATAGCAGCCCTTTCACGCCTGAGCAGAGCATAGGTGGAACTCTGGCAAGGTGTGGGTCTTCCCCTTCCCCCCTCTTTTCCGGGGGCCCCCCTTTTTAGGTCCCAACAGAAGTGTGCTCTTGTTATAGGAAGTTTGTCGACACTGTGGAGGCGTGGCTTTGAGGTAATGTATGAGGCCAAGCTCTGGCCAGTGTCATTCTCTTCCTGACTGCCTTTATATCAAAGTGCTCAGTTCTTCCTCCAACGTCCTGTCAGCTTGAACACTGTCATGATTTTTGTGATATTTGGTCATGGTGTCTCTTCACAGCAATGAAACCCCCATAAGATACTTAGTTTGTGGGAACTAGAAAAATCAACTAAAAAAAAATGAATTTTACTCTTAGAGAACACTTGTTAAGTTCCCAGAATACACAGGAGAGTTCTCAAACATTTGTAACAGGTGATCCAGAGTATCTGATGCCTGCTTCTGGTCTCCATGGCTATGATGGTTTTAATATGCTTCGCCCAGGGAGTAGCATTATTAAGAGTTGTGGCCTTGTTGGAGTAGGTGGGTCGTTGTGGGTGTGGACTTTTGAGACCCTCATTCTAGAGGGATCCTAAGGGCTATTTCTAGTTCAACATGTTCCTTACAGTTTCACCCTCCAGCATGGGGTCAAGGCTAGGCCACATTTCATTCTTCACCCACAGGACCATTCTTTTTTTTTGTTGGTTTTTTGTTTTTTGTTTTTTCAAGACAGGGTTTCTCTGTATAGCTCTGGCTGTCCTGGAACACACTTTGTGGACCCAGCTGGCCTCGAACTCAGAAATCCGCCTGCCTCTGACTCCCGAGAAAGAACATTCTTGAGTAAAAAATTCTCAGATTGTACTCACTGATAGTGACCCTCTAGAAAGTACTTGACCCTCTGGAAAGTCCCAGGTAGAGTTGAAATGCTTGTCATGCTTGCTAACCAATAGATTTAAAGGTCAATATGCTTAGCAATAAGTTTGACATGTAACCTTGCTGATGTAACCTGTGCCCCACAAAAGTATGTAATAGCCATTCAGAGTCACCTTCTTGTCACTTGCCTCAAGGGCCTGATTGAGGGTGTACCTGATGTGCCAGAAAATAAACATCTTGCTTTTGCATCAGAAAAAATAACAACAAAGAAAGACCTTCATCCCACCTCCCCCTGCCAGGCTTCTCCTAGAAGACTTCAGATGAAGATGTAAAACTCTCAGCTCTTCTTGTACCATGCCTGCTTGGAGGTTGCTATATGCTCCAGCTTGATAATGGTCTGAACTTCTGAACTTATAAGCCAGCTCCAATTAAATGTCCTTATAAGAGTTGCCTTAGTCAAGAAGTATGTTCACATCACTAAAACCCTAAGACAATGGCCCAGACCAGCACTTTAGGCAAAACCCTAACTTAACAAAATATGATATGAATACACAAATTGGATTCTGTTTATTGATTCCTTTTGTGGATTGCCTTGGTGTTATTTGTATTTTGATGCTAATCCTACCCTGATGAGTAGCAGGGTCTCATACTCAGGTGACTCCATGTGAACCTGCTCTCCATTTTAAACGGTCAGATAAAAAAAGGCCAATGGAAGGAAAAGGCAGGGCTAGAAGTTTTAGAGAAGGAGAGAGGAAAAAGGAAGATGAGAAGGAGGGACAGAGAAAGAAGAAGATGGAAGAGGAGAAGATGGAAGATAGAGCAGAACCATGTGGCCTGGAGGAGCCATAACTAGCAAGGAATCTCATATCTGGGGAATAGGGTAGTGTAGTGGTATATCTGCCTAATTTAGGAATGCAGCTTTTAAATAGTATAATTGAGTTGTGTGTTCTTTGCATGGGCATATTGGGGTTGGTGATTTACCAATACAAATCTGGCTGGTATTAAATATTAAGGCTATGTGGTGTTGAAAGAGTAGTACATAACCAAAGACAAAATGGAGTTCCTTGTGTCAGGAGGGAAGGTGAACTTTTGAACTAATATAAGGAACTGAACCGTTTGCCCTAGCTACAGGGCAAGCTTTTCCTGGAACAACTACAGAATGTTCCAATGCCCTCTCTGGAATGTTTCAACGCCCCAGGAGGTTGCCTAAGGTAACACTTGACTTAACTGTTAGGTAAATTTATGGTTTTAGACTTCCCCTATTGCCTCCCCCTTTCCCCCCTGGGTTTGTGGTTTTTGCCTTTATAAGCTTTGTAAAATTTCAGATCGGGGTCGAACTCCTCTACTCCCTGTGTGGTGTATGAGGTTCGACCCCAGCATGCTGGCCTGAGCTCTTATCCCATAATGTGTCTTTCTTACAATAAAACTTCCTCCTGTGATTGCAGCAAGTCTGGTCTCGGTGTCCCCCTGGGTGCGCGGCAACCCTGAGACTGAGTGAGGGTCTCCCTTCGGGGGTCTTACAGTGATTTTCATTTGCAAATATTTATGTGGGCAATAGAGAGGGAGAAACCATAGAGGGGTCATAGATAATATACAGACTCACCCCGGTTGGGGATTGACCTGTAGAACAAGAGCAGTATCTCCAGGCATTCTCTGGGAGGACATCCTTGGCTGGCTTAGCAAGCCAGCAGAGGGAACCAGGGCCAGAAAGCCATTTTCCTCATTGGGCAAGGAAGAAAGGGTGGCTACTGATTCCAGAGCCTAGCCCAAGCTAGCCTGGGTTTTTCGAATTAGAAGCAAGAGTTTCAGAGATGTTTGCCTTCAGGGGAGTCAGCTTTAGTCCATCTAGCTCTTGATCTGGATGACTGGGGAGCCGGGTCTCAGGAGGCAGTGAATTCAGCAGGTTTGAAAGTCATCTGATTTAGTGAAATAGCAGAACTAGCTTATATAGCTGGAGTCAGGGTAAGGGTGGTTGGGGTGAGGGAAGGAAAAAGGGAGGAAGTGTTGGAGTGGGAATAGGAGCCTTTAAGCTTATCAGCTAGATTAGTAGAGTGCTGATCACAGATTCCTGAGAAGCCACTACTCTGACAAGGGAAGAGAATCCTAACTGGCTTTATCATGACTTGTCTTTGTCTCTATGCAGTTGAGTAGGCACACGCCTGATTTGGTTAGAGAGTGGCCCCATTCCTGCTGTGCTTTAGTGAACCCACTACCCCTTCCCATCTCGCTGCCATTCTGTGACCCTCCACTGCCCCTGGTCTGGGATACGGACAATCCCCTACTGTCCATTATTTGGCTTGGGGACCCACAAAATAACATTGAATTGGCATACTAACAGACTCATTGATCAGTGGAATCAAACTGAAGACCCAGACATAAACCCACACAAGTATCAATAATTGACTTTTTTTTTTTTTTTTTTGCTTAAAAAATAAAAAGGCCAGAAATACGCACTGAATAACAGCCAGGCTCTTTAACAAATGGTGCTGATGAAACTAAATGGCTGTCTGTATAAAATGCAAATATACCCATACCTATTACCCTGTACAAACTCAACTGCAAAAGGATCAAAGACCTCAACATAAATCCAGGTACACTGAAAAAAGAAGGAAGAGGAGGAGGAGGAGGAGGAGGAGGAGGAGGAGGAAATCTTTATGTTACATGCATCTTGCCATCATTCATTTCTACTACTGTTAAGTCAAGACAAGGGTTTATTGAGTTCTCCGGGAGGAGATTCTAGGAAACATGAGTGAACTGTGGTCCCTGTATCACAGGGAACTATCTTGTAACANTTTCTTTTTTTTCTTTTTTTTGACTTTTTTTGAATTGGTTTTGGTTGCTTTGCTTGTTTATAGTGTTCAGGACAGCAAGAATCAAACGTTAGAAATTAACTTCAGAAAACTATGGACCATTGACTCACAAATGATAATAATATAAATATATATGTATATATATATATATATATATATATATATATATATATATATATACATACACACATATACATCTATTAAATTAATTAAAGACTTGATAATCTTCACACACTTTTACTTTTATCATTCTCACCACAGCATACTCCATTCTGTATCCCGTCACAGATAAAGGTTGATCTGTGAGATCTTTAAGATTCAAGTAAGAGGCCCTGAATGCCTAT
This sequence comes from Mus minutoides, assembly GCA_902729485.2. Lineage (NCBI taxonomy): Eukaryota > Metazoa > Chordata > Mammalia > Rodentia > Muridae > Mus > Mus minutoides. The sequence continues at coordinate 90,736 of LR751972.1, read as the reverse complement.
GGAAGCTTGAAACCTACAAAAGACATTGGGAGAAGGCAGGCTACAAAGGAGTTGCAGGCTAGCAGAATGTAGTTTTAGGTACAGTAACAAAGTTGACCCATCACATGTAGATTTAGTAGATTCCCCCAGTAGACGCTGCTACTTAAACCACCATCCATCTTATTCAGGAGAAACAAACAATGTAGCTCATGTCCTGGATAACCAGGCTGCTGATATTGGTTCCAGCAAACAGCATCACTTTCTAGATACAAAGCAGAAGTCACAGAACTTGCTGACAACCTCCATGAATATGTTCTGACCAAAGTATAGATTAGCATGAAACACCCAGAAGAATATGACATACTTTTCTAGCACTGCTTTAAGAAATGGGCAACAGCCTAAATGCACAAGAATTCCTTAATTTAGATCTTAAGGTCATGGTTTTTAAAGTGGAGCTATCTGTAGTATACTGGCGGTTGTCCCCTTTTTGGCCACCAGAGGACACCACTTCCCTTGGCTTTGGCTCCTAGGCCACACTTGCGAAAGTATCTTGGCTGTTAGTCCTTTCTCTGACTTTTTGTTTCTTCCAAAGTGATTGGGATCCCAGTGATGCTATGATTCCACCCACAGAAAACACAGATGATCTTATCTCAAGATATCGGCACTCCAGAAGTGGAGATGGGAAGATCTGGGCTTCAAGCTTAGCCTTGACTGTCCAGTGAGTTGAAGGTCAGCCTGGCCTACAAGAGACCCTGCCTAAAAAACTAAACAAATAGATAAGTAAATGAATGGATAAAGAAAAATTAAATTAGAAATATATAGAGAGAAAACTGTCATATTAAACAGATATCAACAAAGTAAGCTTAGATACGTGCTGTAAGCTCAGCTTCCAGACACAAGATTCTTTGGAACCTTGGTGGGAAACAAAGCAGATTGTAACAGAGATGGGGAATGATGTAGGATGTTTTACAAAAGTAAATTATCTAGATTTTCATTCTCTACCCCCAATCCCCGAGCAGTAATCAGTTATAATTTCAAAGGGAAAAAATAATGCTGGTGCTGAAGAGATGGTTCTGTGGTTATAAGTACTGGCTGTTCTTCCAGAGGCCCTGAGTTCAATTGCTAGTACCTGTATATGGGCTTAAAACCATATGTAAGTCTAGGCTCTCTTTGTCCTACATGGACCCCATTTGCACATGTCTAACTGATGTCAAAACAGGCAAAAAAGATATACATAAGAGAAAAATAAATTGCCAAAAATTAAATTAGAAAACTTATTTAGAGCTTCCTCCCTCGGGAAAAGGAGCTTAATCAGGAGTACAGTTCTAACTCCTACAAGGGTGACTCCAAGGCAACCTGGCCTGAAAACTTTATTTCGTATAGCAACAATAATAAGATGTACTCTTCTTTTGCTTTGATTTTATTTATTTATTTATTTATTTATAACCAGGAAAATCTATTTTCTTTTGCAAAATGAATGGGACATGATGCAAACCCTTGTATCAAGCGTACAAGGTCAGGTCTTTATCCCTAACAGAAGGTGGGTTGGCTGTTCCTTATTGTCTGAGGTTCAACCTCAAACTCTACACCTACATACTAATTTGGAAACCGGGGGCTGGGGGAACAAAGGGCCTGAGTGGGAAGAGAAGAAGAGGCAGATACTAGGCCATTAACCCATTTACATGGAAGACAGAATTCTCAAAAGAGAGGTGAGGGATGAAAAATAAAGTCAAGGCAGTCCCAACACCTTTTCCCCAACATCTAAACCAGAGCCATGGCATGATTTCTTGGTGAACTGATATTTCTACTGTTGAACAACAAAAGAAGTGAGGCAAAACCACCAAACTAGACCACTCTGTAGGTTAAAAAAAAAGTTTATTAATAAACTACAGGGCTGACTCATGGGAGTTAAGAGCAGCAGCTTGGTGGGAAACAAAGCAGATTGTATATGATGGTTTATAGGTAATATATAATATATTTTATATATAGTTTATGGATAACAGAGATGGGGGATGATGTAGGATGTTTAGATTAATTGGGAACCAGGTGCACTTTCCCCTAGGTAGGTGACCACAGGTGTGGAGAAAGCAAGCAGCGAGTTTCCTAGCAAAGAGAAACTCACATCATGAGGTTTCTGAGGAATGAATGCTGACTTTAGGCTTCTGTTTAACTGGTATGAATCCTGCCATAGTATTTGCATCTCTTTGTGCTCAAAGTGACCTAGACAGTTGGCCTTGGGCTGAAATCTCTGAAACTGTGAGTTAAAACCTTTATTCTTTCAGTCATGCTTCTCAGGCATATTGTCACAGTTACAGAGAGCTAGGTATCATGGGAGCCAGCAGGCTGGGCTGTCTGATCTCCTGGCAACTCTCCTCTCCTCTCCTCTCCTCTCCTCTCCTCTCCTCTCCTCTCCTCTTTTGTTCTCTTCTTGTTTCTTCTGTTTTGTGGTTAGATTTTGAGTTAGGGTCTCACTATGTAGCTCTGGCTAGCCTGGACCACTCTAGCATGGAATTTGAGGCAATTCTTCTGCCTTGTCCTTTGGAGTCCTGCTGTAACAGATATGCATCACTGTTGGACTTTTGTTTCTTTACCCTTGTAGCTTCAAGACACCAGTCACATATAATCCTTGGCTTGGGCTTCTCCTTCATCTTCAAAGCCATCAGTGCTAGAGTTCTCTGTGCCTTGGTCATCTTCTTCCTCTTTTGGGGACTGTAGTGACTGTAGTACTGATTAATCTTCATTCCATCCTGAATTCTCTTTTGACATATAATCTAACATATTTGTAAGATCTGGGTTTATGATGTGGCATCTAAGGGCAGTATTATTATGGCTACTGTATTAAACACCAACATTGTTTCTCTCTTTCAGGATGGGTTTTGAGGTTTCCAGGGAACAGACTCTTCACAACCTATAGTTTCTCATTGATGTAGTCACTGTATAGTGACATGCTGTAAAGACAACTGGCCTCTTGGTAACACCCTGAGAGAGCCAAAGTTCAGGATGCCACACCCTTTCCAAGACCCAACTTCATCTGGAAGTTCAGTAGGCTGCCCAGGTCTCCTTATAGGCACAGATGACACCATAACCCCCAGTGCACACCACTTCTTGCCTGTCCCTGATGAGCCATTGGCCCAATCTGGACAATGTAGCCTAGTTACTGTGGGCTGCAGGTCCCGCAGTACTTCAGTAATAGAACCATTGATCTGGAAGCAGCCAGGCCAGTGACATAGCAAATGTGGTCTGTGAGACGGTTCACCTAGACCATTTCTCTCAGCCCTACAATAACAGCAGTGTTGTTATACATCAGGAAGAAGTTCCATTTCTCATGACCATAGATGCTGTCTACCCCCACCAGACATGATGTCTTCTTAGTTTTCTTCCACTGTCAGGCTATGCTTCCCCAGATAAACATAGCAGGTCAAGGATTACTGCTTTCTCCTGACTATTCTGCTCAATTGGAATAGTCATTTATCTAAACAGTTTAGTTACTGGCACAAGTTGGCAATTAGTGAATATATATAATTTTTTATTAAAAGTGTTTTACATTTGTGTGTGTGCGCCCATGCTCAAACACTAATAGTCTCAAATCGGGGATAAATGGCTGACATCTATTTAACATATCAAAGTGAACCAGGTTATTCCATCATCCCTCGACCCTACCGGTCACAGGGTCTTTCTGACTGGCATACCCAGTATGCCTGGCCCCCTACCCTAAACTTCTCTAGCCCAGAGGCTGGGCTGCCCTTTCCCCAGATTTCCTTCCCTATATAATCCAAGCCATTTTGGTTACTTGGTCATTTTGGTCCCCCTCTCTCCACTTCTCCTTTTCTCCTGCCCCATCTCCTTACATGGCTCAGAGTCATTTTGGACTCTCTCAGATGTCCCTGCCTCTGGCTCTACTCTCTCTTTTATCTACAATAAATCTTTTCCTCCACCATACCTAGGAGCACGCATGTCCTTTCATTTTACTTTTTTTTTTTTTTAACTTGTGTGTGTATATGTGTGTAATGGCACATTTGTGGAGATGGGAAAGTCTGTTCTCTCCTTCCAATAAGTGATTTCTAGGAGTGGAAGTCAGGTCACCAGCTTGTACCCTTACTCCTCAAGTCATCTTGCCAGTTAATGATTTTTTTTTTAAATGTACATTCTGTGTATCCTTTCATCTCTTAGAGTACAAAGTCGGCTTTCACAAGTACTTTCCATGTTTCATTTGCTCTCCTGTAACAAAAGCAATACATAATGTTAAATCAACAGATGTGATTGGAAAACTAACAATTATAGTAAGGGTAAATAAAGAGGAGGTAATTTATAACAAAATACTATAATGAAATCAGTTCTACAGTGCAACTGGTTGAGCATTATGATGTTAGAAGACATAGTGATAAAAATAGCAATTGGAATTTTCTCAAATCATACAGATCTGCTGTCAGTGTAGTTGCTACTGACACTGGCCAATGCTGTGACCTCTGCTTGTGTAGCTTTTACTAAGCTCATTACTAGCTAATTGTGGCATGAAAAACTCTCAGGGATACTGCAAACAATGTGAAGTTTAGCATTCCCTGTAGTTTATTTGTAGTATGGGTACATTCCTAGATATTTCAGTAATATTCAAGCTATTAGTACATGCTTTGGCGACTTGGTGGTGTGGCTCAGTGGTAGAATGTCAAGCTTGTGTGAGGTCCTAGGCTTGATCTTTAGCATTAGTAACTAAAAGAAAGTGTTTATATGCAAGGTGGAATTCAGCTTCAGGCTTAGAGATTCATACACACTGTTTGTACTTACATGAAAGCTTAGGAGGATATTCTGAGGACATGGGTTGGTTCCTCACTGCACTGACCTTACTGCAGTGTGCAACCTTAACTTTATCCATCAAGTGATTTCAATGCCTGCCAATCACTATGACAACCCAAAGGATACTTATAAATTTTGCAGACTCTTTCTGGAAGTGACTTAATCCCTACTGAGAATCACTGATCAATTAGGTCAGGATTGTCCCCGGAACAGATGGTAAGAATCTTGACATGTGGTCAATGTGCCCCAACTCTTCTAAATATTTAATATGTTTAAACTCAATGAAATCTTTAATAACCCCATAATGTGCAGTCTATTATTAGCCCCAGTTTTGAAATACGGTAAATATTAAAGCTTATCAAAATTAAGTAATTTACAGAAAAATAAGACTCATAAATAAAAAGGAATTTAGAGCTGGCTATGACCCTCACCTGCTGTAGCAGGTGAGAGGTGAGCCCTGCACTTCGCCTAGGCAACACTGTTCAGCTGACCTTGGTGGTGGAGGCACAGGTGAGCTGGCCCTGAGGATTTGAGAGCTGGAAAGCTGGTGATGTTCCTTGCAGGCTGTAGCATTGGATGAATTGGCTGGGGCAGTGCTGGAGAGCTTGCCCCTGTGGTGTGGGTGCAGGAGAGCTGGGAGGGCTGACCAACTCAGCTACCACAAAGGCCCAGATCCAGGGCTCTGAGTTGGCCCACCCCAACATCTGTCCCATCTGTGAACTGCTGGAGCATGTGAAGGGGGCAGACCTGTGGACCCAAAGCTGCAGGATCTCCATGACACAGGGCAACAACATGATAGCTAAGAGAAGTCCCGGATGAGGACCCAGTATTGATAGAGTAGCAGGAGCCAGAGGCCTTGAACCAGACTAATGACTCGTTGCAACGAACATTTGCAAGCAAAGAAATATGGACAAAGCATATAGTATGTGACATATAGTCTGTGTGTGTGTTATATTTTCACTGCTGATATGGTAACTTGGCTACAGTTGCACGGTAACTACAGACAGTTTTGAGTAAATTCTAAAAGTTGAAAATGGCGCTGGCCAATGACTATAGAGGTCTCCACACTCCCTTCCCAGCATCATCTTCTCTACCATGAACAAGGAAACAACAACCCAGTCACTCCAAGTTTTGATTTTCTCCTCGTGCACTTGTTGTGCTTGGCATCCTCTCTTAGCACCCTTTTGCCCAGTTATGCAAGCCCCAAAGTTAAATCTTCGACACAGAATTGCTTCAGAGTAGTTTTTTTTCCCCTTTCTTTCTGCTTTTACATATTGGCTGGCAGAACTCTAGTACTACTATCCTTCATGACCAACATCTCAGGTCTCTCTCCCTCCTTTTGAGGGGGCTATAATGCCACTGTGAAGGCTTTATACAAACCCTCTCATTTAGTCCCATCTACCTCCCAAAGGTCATTCTACAGAGGCTCCCAACATGTGAACATTTATCCACTTTCAACGTAAGTTTCAAAGGGCTATGGAAACTGGGCTAACAGACTCCCAGGACACCGAGTTAGGGGAGTCAGTGGACCCTCCCTCATAGTACAGGGCTGCCCAGAGATACTCACTATGCCGTGTTTTTCCTGTGTGACATTCCTCACTTGTTCATAGAGATCATAATAAGTTCCTGACTTTGGGGATTGCTGTAGAGGATGAAGGAGGAGAATGAGTGTTCAGCAGCATGGGTCATGACCATGCAGGGCAGGTAGTGAGACAGAAAGAACACTAAATGCCATGAGTGTCCCATAGTCACCTGTAAAGATCAGAAGCCAATATGCTGGATACGATCAGAGACTAGAGAGTCTGAGTCAGTAGGCTTTATATGTCCATGTAGTCCATTAAAAACATGTTAGTAAGTTTTCAGCCTTACAAATGGAGATATTCCATGTAGCAATCTAGATTTCTGACTTCTCTTAAAAATACGGGAAGGTTGGGGCCTCAGAGCTGGCTTAGTGGTTAAGAGCATTGTCTATTCTTCCAGAAGACTCAGGTTCAATTCCTAGCACCAACATGGCAGCACACAACTGTCTGTAGCTCCCACCCGGATACCATTTCTTGGCCTTCATGGAGCCTTTATGGGCACCAGGCACACAGGGTGCACATATAATGATATGTTTTGTTATGTGGTGGCATGATGCAGCAGAAGGGTTGCCTTCACAGGCCCATGCTGGGGCCCCGCTGAGGTACTAGCCATATGATGGGTCTAGCATAAAATGAAGTTTATTTGGGGACGTGAAAAGGAGGTGAGAAGGGAGTGGAGACTGAGAGAGGGCACAGAAAGAGGGCACGGAGAGAGGTCACAGAGAGAGGCCACAGAGAGAGGCCACAGAGAGAGGCCACAGAGAGAGGCCACAGAGAGAGGCCACAGAGAGAGGCCTCAGAGAGAGGAGAAAGAAGGGAAGTGGCTGGTGGAGAACACGTGGAGAGGGTATGGGAGAAAACAGGGAAGGAGGGGAAGAGAGAGAGAAGAGAGAGGCCAAATAGTCCTTTTATAGCAAGCCAGACCTGGCTGTTGCTAGGTACCTGTTGGGCAAAGCCCAGAGAAATGCTAACAACACATATGGCAAAACACCCATATACAAAAAAATAAATTTAAAAAAAGATACAAATTATGGGAAAGTTTGAAAATCCCCTACTGTCTTTCATACAGGCAGCTAGAGATTAGAGCTTTAGTAAGGGTTTTTCTCAAGGTAAGTCTCTCTTCAAATTCTTGGAATGTGTCCATGGAATTAGCTGTTGCCTGGCACATGGGAAACCTTCCCTAAATCTTTAAGTGGTGATAGCAATAACCCACGTGTCAACTTCTTTTCATCAGAAGGGCCTGGGAAAAGCTGAGCTCCCAGTAGCTATTAATTAGTGACTACAGTGCGCAGAACTCCTAACGCTGAACTGGACTCTCATCAGTGTAACCGATATTAGCAGCTTTGGGCACATTCATCAGAAACCCTCAAAGCTAGTGCATAAGAATGTAGGCACAGGCTGCTACTGGGGCATGAAGTTGGAGATTCAAAAGGAAGCGCCTGATTAGGAAAAGGAGTCTGGCCAATTACTATGTGTATGGCTCATCTCTTAAAAGCCTCATTTTAACAAAGAAACAAACAAACACACCTCAGGGTGTTTTACTGAAACTTATTGGGGAAGAAAGAAATGGGAGTGTATGTATGAAATTTGCAAAATTATTTCAAAGTGACCAATGTAAGAATGTGTGTAACTAAGCTCTCTTGCCTTTGAGTGGGGTTCATGGGATGGGGGAGTCAACAAGTCAATTTGGGGGGCCTTGGTCCCTCATTTCACAGACCTCTTCTTTTTTTAAAAAAAAAAAGATTTTTTATTTATTATATGGAAGTACACTGTAGCTGTCTTCAGACACTCCAGAAGAGGGCATCAGATCTCATTACGGATGGTTGTGAGCCACCATGTGGTTGCTGGGATTTGAACTCAGGACCTTCAGAAGAGCCGTCAGTGCTCTTAACCGCTGAGCCATCTCACCAGCCCCTCACAGACCTCTTCAAATGAATGTGCAACTCAAGTAAAATCATATTGGTTTTGGTTATTGGAAACAAAGTTGCCTGTTCTGCTTCCCACCCCAGGTTGTGACCTCCTCAGTCCCTCCTCTCCGTAGTTCTCAAGTGTCTGTGGCAGCTGGCAGCAGCCTGCACCCTCTCTCTGAAAGGAGGCATGAGGCAACACAGCAGGAACTGGGACTCAGTCTGCAGGATGGGCCTGCTATGTTTTGGCAGATTACAGCAAACTTGGTCAGTTTTTTTTTTTTTTTCTGAAATCCATCTAATTTTCCCTGAATTAGTTGCAGGTGCTCACTTGGAACCATAGACAGAATTTCTTTACAAAAGGGATTGTAAAGTGAGCTATCTCGGCAGGGAAAGGCGCTTGTGGACCTTACTCAAATCCTGGAAAGCCACATTAAGGTGGAAAGACAGAACTGACTCCACAAAGTTGGTCTCTGTCCTCCATATCCACAACCACAACCACACATCATTGTACTCACATATGCAATAATAATAAATTACAGCGATTGGGATGGAAAGATGATTGTGATGTATAACTCAATGGAGAGTGCTTGCCTGGTATACAGGAGATCCTGGGGTCAGTTTCCAGCACCGAAAAGCAGCTAAGTAAAAAGGCAACTTATTTGGCTTTTGTCCCAAAGGACTCCCATGTTCTAGCGAAGTCCCTTTGATATATGTGCTTTACAGAACCCAAACAGGAACAAAATAAAAACCGCTGCAATTGGCTCGGGCTTTGTACTTCCCACACTTCATGCTTCAGGTGAGATGGAAGCATTCAGGTGATGTGGCTCCAGACACTCAGCCAGGTGCAAAGTCCTTCATCACAGCTGAACAGAGTCCTTAATCCAAAACCGGAAGGGTATAGAAGGATGTTCCGGGACTGTTAAAAGCATGTGGTGTGAATTAGGTTTTTGTTTTGTTGTTGGTGGTGGTTAAATCACAGTACCTTGAGAAGAAAGAAGCTATCAGTGTGCCCCATTTACAGACAAAGAAACCAAGGTACAGTATTTTGCCCCGTCACACAGCTCATAAATGGCAGCGGTGTTGACAAGCCCAGGTTTCCAGCTGCAGGGTCTGCCTCTGATGAGCACATTTTTTGGCAAGCAAAATTTGCTGACCTCCCTGAGGCAGGCCTAGCCAAGTGACTAGACTCACACCTGTTTATTGTGGCAGGTGGGTTTGCAACACACATAGTTGCAGGGCTTCTCGAATGACGTGTAACCCAAATTATACCTAATAGAAAGGATAAATCAAACTTGACATGTAAACAGAACTGAATACTGTTTAGCTATTTAAGCAGAAGAGCAGGTCCTGTTATTTGTGACGACATGGATGGATTCAGAAGATACTGTGTTAAGTAAACTAAGGCAGAAATCACATGATCTCATTCGTTTGTGGAATATGAAAACTCTAACTCACTGAAGGACAGAATGGTGGTTGCTGGAGGCTTGGGTATTTAAAGGAGAAAGGGAAATATGAAGGCAGATCTGGAGATGAGGAATTGCAGAGACAGGAAACAGATAAGTAATTACCTGGTCTGGGGAGACAGGTTTGGGTGGAACTCGGAAATAGTTATTGATGGATATGGTGCTTCTTTCCTGAATACTCTTCTGAAATCAATTGTATTGATGGGTGCATAACTCTGAGCAAAACAAAACCACCAGCTAGTGCACATTAGAAGAGAAGATCCTACGATGTATATGATGTCCTACCTTTACTTTATGAGGAGGAAGAATATCATTAACAGACAAGGATGAGACATTTAAGCGACTTCGATGCCGAGAAATGGTGAAGGGGAACACCAGTTTGCTTCTGAACCAAGGTTCACTCAAACCTCTTGTCTTACTTGTGTGCTAGATGAATGCAGAAACTGGGCCTTTCTCGTCTTGAGTCTCAGACAAAGATTCTAGAGTCAGACTGATGGTCCAAATTCAAGCATTTCAAGTGGCTAGGCAGATGTCCTGGCAAGTGAGCACATTCATGAGGGGGTTGGGGAAGGAGTGGGGCAGTACTTAGCGCCTGCATGGCACCCTCTATGTTATCCTGTTAGCATTCCTTCTAGGCTCCGCCCAACAGTTTCCAGCAACAGCCAGGTAGGTCTGGCTTGCTATAAACAGGACTATTTGGTCTCAGGGCTCTCTCTGAACCTTTTCTCTGTTTCTGCCTTACCCCCCTGCTCAGGCCTATCCTTCCTCCGTTTCCCTTTCTCTCCACTCGTTCCAGCCCAGCCTCTTCCTTCCTCTCTCTCTCTCTCTCTCTCTCTCTCTCTCTCTCCCTCTCCCTCTCCCTCTCCCTCTGTCTCTCCCCTCTCTCTGTCTCTACTCCCTTCTCAACCTCCCTTCCTATGCCCCCAAATAAACTCTATTTTATACTAGACCCATCATCTTGTGACTCGTAGGGGGGGGGAGGCGACACCCCCTTCCACTGCACCATACCGCACTTTACAAAACATATCACCCTTGCCATAAACATCAATTCTGTACTTTGTTTCATATTATGAGTCAAGCTCTGACCTGCAGAACCCCAGTAGTAGGCTGACTGAGATGTCTGGCCCAAGTACAGTGGCTGTAAAAGCAGAGAAGATACCAGGGCTAAGGAGGGATCTAGTTGATGGCCCAAGAAAGTGTCTACCTTGCCTGAGTGGGCTTGTCCATTTTATCAGCTACGTCTCCATTACTTCTACCACGCCTGAGTGGGCTTGTCCATTTTATCAGCTAGGTCTCCATTACATGCTTCTGTGTTTGCTTAGCAGAAAACTGCCTATTTAGAAACCTTCCCTCATTAGTCTCTGAAGCCTTGATAGAAGAAAAAAAAGTTAGAAAAATATTAGAAAAAAATAAACCTATGGTTAGAAAAAAATCAAGTAAACTTGGGGTAACTTGTGAGGCCCTTTTGGCCCTATAGCAAGCAGGTGATTAGATACAACAAGGAAAAGCTACACCCAGGAATTGGAGCACCTGATCAAGTCTCGCCTGTCACTCACTGGGTGTGCAACCTGAAACTGCTAGTGTTGGCTTCTTCCTCTGTGAAACCAGAACAGTTGATGCTGGGAGCCTTTGGGTGACTGGTTTTAAGGCTTCAACAATTACCAGCTGTGTTCCCCCAGTGTTTCCCGGTACTGCCTGTGGCCAAGGTCACTACAGAGACATGCACTGAATAGTGACTTAATTAGAAACTATTGTGTTATATTTTGGGCCTCCCTGGTGTTCCTTGGCTCCTTGCACTGTTATGTGACAGCTCTCCTCTGGAGTTGAAGGGTCCTTTCCTGTGAGTAATGGTTCTAATTTATAACTAGTCAAACAGATTTCCCCTTCCACAGTACTGAGTCAACTGTGGGAGGGAGGGTGGGGTTGGGCTGTTTCCATGGAGATGCAGACTATTTTGTAAAAACACTTGGCCTAGAGGACAGTTAATGAGTCACAGGCAGAGATGGGTGGGGCAAAGGCAACTGCTTTCAATGAAACCTTCCTACAGAGAATTCAGGAGGAGACCTCCAGCAGTATATCAGGCTTGTTCCTTTCTTATGTGGACATTTTCTTCTAACTCTTTCTCTGGATAGAAGTTTTTTGCACTTGCACATATGTTGAAAAACTACAAGATTAGTTCTAATAAAATAAATTCTGTTCCCTTGTGTTAATCCTAGGATTTGCAAGAGGAAACCAGTTCCACAGTTTTGAGCCAAATTTGAAGCAAGCTTAATCAAAGACTGACCAGGATGATCTCTAATTAGGTCCACTCCCTAGAATCCCAGCAAGAGGTAACAAGACACTTGTAGGGGCTTCTTGAGGACAAAACCAAAAGGCCACCGTATTTCCCATATGGCTTTGCTATTTTCCAAGAACTACAACTCCCAGAATTCCAGGAAGTTACCTGGTCCTTGGGCAGGTGGGGCTTACAGGTTAACTATTACACTATAGAGTCTCCATATAACTAACCTACTGGACAAGTTTATGTGACGCTATTCTGTCTCCTGTGCATGAATATTCCTGTGCACAAGTCAGGCATGATGAAATACATTCCTCACTGGATTCTTTTTAGCTGATTATGAGTGGGGGTGTTTTTCAACTGGAAGGATCTGAACTACTGACCAACATGATTTCAGGTTAGAAAATCTATGCCAGACAGGACTCCTCTGCAAATTACTAACTGGTATGTTCAGCAAATATGTATCAAGCAGTCAGAGAAGCAGTGATGGCGGCAGTATCTTGGGAGGACTTGTCACAAAGCTCAAGTAGTTAGTTTTGGATTAATATTTCTCAACCTCACACACTACCATAGCATACTAGGCAGGAACAGGATATAGACATGACCTTTAGGATATGACATGATAATAAAGTTGGTCACTCAGTTGTTTAGAGTTTGTTTTGAAACAGAGTCTCAATTTATTGTTACAGGATATTTGACCACACTTTGAACCCTGAGATTATGTTATTTACTGGAGAATCCTGTTACAGCTTCAGAGGGGTCTTGGTTATTTCATCTTAGGCTATACCTACCTAAAGCAGCTACCATTACCACTCTGGGCTTAGGGACAGTGGCTAGCGTTAACAGCTCTCAACTCTAGAGTGTTAGAAGCCTTGGCTTAGAACGTCCGTGGAACTCATCCAGCAGTTAGACTGTGGTTTCCCTCTCCAGTTCTCTGTATTTCCACACTATATCATCTCTGGTGTCTGCTCTCTGTCATTTCTGCCCCCAGCTTCTGTCCAGAAGCCTTCAGCTGCTTTCTTGCTTCTGCCCCAAGCTGCTTCTGTTGCCTCCTCTTTCTGTGTTAGCTCAGCCTGGACCTAAGCTTGTAACACTAGGGGGCAGCATAGGAAGGTGTCTGACCCAGGACTTGGACAGCCAAACCACCTTGCTCACACTGCCAGGTTAGTGTGTAGTGGGGGTCACCAGAGGAAGTGCTCCCCACTGGGTGAAATGGGTCCTAGAGTTAACTAGTGCTTGTGATGGCGAGCATCTACTCAAGCTATTTATAACAGTCATGTCTAAAAGATGGAGCCAGAGCTGCCTTTTGGCAGCAAGTGTGACTTACTCAAGGTGTCCAGAACACTGGGCTGCCACAATGGCTGTTTAGCTAGCTGCCAAAAGGCTGCTTGGTGACAGTCCTTTCTTCAAGGCAGCTGGACACCAGAGAGAGGATCCATAATTGTTACTTAGAGTCAAATTGCACTGCCACCACCATCTAAGCTTACTTAAAGGAAAAAGAGAACAAAAACTTTGAATGAGATGCTTAAGTTTGTATTTTATCAAATACAGTGCCTGGCTACTAATAAATGCCCATGGAGAGAGAGGTGACCTGTGTTCACCTGTCTCAGCAGAGCAGAGCACAGCATGGAGGGGGCGTCCAGGTTCTGAGTAGCCATGGGGCAGTTCTGGCACACAGGACACATAACTAGGAAAACTGTTGTGAGGAGATTTGGGGAAGGCACATTAGTCCCTTTAGGCATTGAAAGAAAAGAAGAAACATTGATAGTTTGGGATTAGGGGAGTTAGAGGGCAGAAACTAAAGTTATAAAAACTTCTGTCTCAAAGTGGATGCTCACAATCATCTATAGGGCAGAACACAGGGTCCCCAATGTAGGAGCTAGAGGGGTCTGCTGTAGGGATCTGCAACCCTATGGCTGGAACAACAATATGAACTAATCAGAACACCCAGAGCTCATGTCTCTAGCTGCATATGTATTAGAAGATGGCCTAGTTGGCCATTATTGGGGAGGAAAGGCCCTTGGTCTAACAATGTTTATATGCCCCAGTACAGGGGAACGCCAAGGCCAAGTAGTGGGAGTGGGTAGGTAGGGGAGCAGGGCTGGGGGAGGGTATAGGGGACTTATGGGATAACACTTGAAATGTAAATGGAGAAATTCTCTAATAATAAATAAATAAATAAATGAATAAATAAGAAAAAAAACTTCTGTCTCAAGAATTAAGTCAGTAGAATGGAAATGATATGTAGGAAGAATCAGCGGAAAGCCTACAAAATTCTTCTCCTTTATTTTGTATCTAATGAAATCCATAGTTGCTTGGGATAAATTTGGTCTTGGTCTCTATATTACATTGGGTGTTTATTATCATTAGACTGTACCTTTAAGAAGAATTCAGGGTGTGTTGAGGGTGGACCAAAATTCAAAAACATTGTGTAAGACACATTAGAAGAGGCACAGGTTTTTGTTTTTTAAATATAGATAGGGACAACACGCTGTACCTGATTGTCATTGACATCTCTTCAGGTGGTCCTACACCACGTCCAGAGCTGGACACCTCCAGGAGAGGAGGCATGGATGAAGGAAATAAAACAGCCCTGTGCTGGCAAAAGTTGGCAATGGAAGTAGGGACCACGATGTTATATTAGCAAAGGGCTGAATTCAACCAAAACTCAAAACAGACAAGGAAAAAAAATGCCTTCTGAACCTGCAAGCCAATTTGTCCTGTGGACGTCTAGAAGCCAAGAGTCCAACCTCTGACATGGCCTGCGTGTGATTTTTGGGAAAGTCACTTGCATCTGATCATCTTTTGCTATAAAATACAACTCAACTAGATGACCTCAGGGCCTCTAAGCAATGCCAGCATTCTGTGATTCAAAGGGAAGCTCTTTCTTTGCTAGCTCAGACATGCCCCGTTCACAGCTCCACCCCATCAGCTCACTCATGTGTAATTTCACACAGAGGAGACACTACTAGCTGTTGTTTTACACAGACTCAGACCAGAACTCTTATAGGGTGGTCAGGAAAACAATAGCAAGGTTGAACCACGTTCCCTACCCTTTGCTTGTCTGAAGTTGTTTGTAAAGTAAACTCGAGCCACAAAGCACCTCCCACCGTAGGGAGGCTTCTATCTTCATTTGTTTTCCTTTCTTTCTTTCTTTTTTTTTCTTGACAGGGTCTCCACCCCTTTGCTTTTTTTTTCAAAGCCAAGAACCAGTGGCCAGTTCTCCTCCTCCATCTTTCCTCCTTCTTCCCTCTTGTCTTTCTAATGAAGCGAGGCGAGCTCCTCTGCTTTTAGAAACACATGACTGAATTGGTGCTTCACAGACAAGACCATAACCTCCCATCTCACTCTCTGTACTGGCTAGTTTTGTGTCAAGTTGACACAGGCTGGAGTTATCACAACGAAAGAAGCTTCAGTTGAGGAAATGCCTCCATGAGATTCAACTGTAAGGCATTTTCTCAATTTGTGATCAAGGGAGAGAGGCCCCTTGTGGGTGAAACCATCTCTGGGCTGGTAGTCTTGGGTACTATAAGAGAGCAGGTTGAGCAAGCCAGGGGAAGCAAGCCAGTAAAGAACATCCCTCCATGGCTTCTGCATCAGCTCCTGCTTTCTGACCTGCTTGAGTTCCAGTCCTGACTTCCTTGGTGATGAACAGCAATGTGGAAGTGTAAGCCAAATAAACCCTTTCCTCCCCAATTTGCTTCTTGGTCATGATGTTTGTGCAGGAATAGAAACCCTGACTAAGACACTCTCCTTGGCCATTAAACATACTTAAAACTTTTTTGGCCCATAAGATAACCTATTGGCAGATCCCGAGGATTCAGTGTGGGTATCTTTGTGAGACAGGAGTTTATTGTCCCTACCTTTTCTACTGACCCCTCCCCCAGCCTCTAGGTAAAGATTCTTTATTTTTAAAGTTGAGGAAACAAATAGACTCAGTAGCACATGTGTGTTTTCCTGTTCTTGGGAGGCCAGGGGCAGACTATTCCGAATGTATCCTGAGTACAACAATAGTGAGTTTGGGGAAAGCCTGGCTCTATCTAATACTGTAAGAAGGAGGAGCAAGGGGAAAAGGAGGAGGTGGAGAAGGATGAGGAGGAGGAGGAGGAAGAAGAGAACAAGAAAGAGGAGGAGGAGGAGGTGAATCAGCTGCAACAAAAGCAGCAGCAAGAGCCGTGGGGAGGGAGAGATGGCTCTGCACTTAAGAGCCTGAACTGTTCTTGCAGAAGACCAAAGTTTGGTTCCCACAACCCACACTGGGAAGTTCATGACTGCCTGTAACTCCGCTGCCCCAGGTAATCTGATGTCTCTGGCTGCTGTGAGCACTCATGCACATACCATATACAGATATGATTAAGAACACTAAAGTAAACAGAGTTACTTCTTGTAGTGCATGCGAGGCCACAGGCTGTCTTCTGAGTCACTAAATATTGATTCTGGGGAGGTGAAAATATTACCAGCATCAGTGTTTTTCATGGGTAATTAGTGTTCTCCCTGGGATAGATAGGACAGAATCGCAGACACTGAAAAGTCAGTTTTTCCCTTTTAGCACAAGGGATATAAAAATAGCATGCTTAATCCTGTGGGTGTATAAATTCCTTGAAAGCAGGCCTCCGTGGCTGAACACTCATTACTTTTCATTACTGCACCAGAGAATTCTCTTAGTTGTAGGGGTCTTTTAGAAAGAAAGTCTGGTCCTGCTCCAGAACTTAATTTGCTTCCACCTTCAGCCCTAGGACCATATGGAACTGAGATCTGTAGCACTAACAAGAGTGAATTCTTTAACACAAGACCATGAATAAAAAAATTTTTAAATTTGATTTCCAGGCCTTCCATGTATTGAGGCTGTAAACTCCAGATTTGATGGTGTGCTGTTACCATTGTTGTCAGTGGGACACAAACTAGAGTCTCCCGGGAAGAGGAGCCTTAGTTAAGAAGTTGCATTAGCCAATGGGTATGTCTGTGAGGTTTGTTCTCTGTTGATGTAGGAGGTCCAGCTCACTGTAGGCCATGCCACTCATGGGCAGGTGGTCCTGGGCTGTATAAGAAAGGAAGCTGAGCAAGCCATTATGCAGTGTTCCCTCATGGTCTCTACTTCAGCTCCTGCCTCCTTGTTCCGGCTACAGCTCCTGCCCTGTCTTCCCCCAGTGATGAATTTTGGTGTGGAAGGGTAAGTCAAGTAAACTCTTTCCTCTCTAAATTGGTTTCGGTCAAAGTTTTATCATAGCAATATAAAGAAAACTAACACAGATGGTTTTTAACTCTCCTTGCCCCCTCTATTTCTAAGAACTGAACCTAGGCACTCATCCATGCTAGAGAAGTGTTCTACCACAAAGCTACATCCCCAATCCTACTTCCTATAGGAATGGTAGAAATTTATGCATTTAGCATTTATTGGGTACCTATTCTTTTTTTTTTTTAAAGATTTATGTATTTATTATATGTAAGTACATTGTAGCTGCCTTCAGACATTCCAGAAGAGGGAGTCAGATCTCATTACAGATGATTGTGAGCCACCATGTGGTTTCTGGGATTTGAACTCAGGACCTTCAGAAGAGCAATCAGTGCTCTTAACCACTGAGCCATCTCTCCAGCCCCTAGGTACCTGTTCAAAAGCATGTAATCTTGAAGCAGTCCAGAGCTGGCTGAAGAAGAGGCTTTCCCAGTGGTACTCATCTGCCAGCTCTTCCCTCATGTGAACAGGTTAGCCCCGTGGACTAAAACTTGTGAACTTCCCCTGATTGTTCAGTGATGAGACAAGAACCCAAGTTTCCTTAGGGCGATGTCCATTTGGTTGATTCATGATTAAAAAGATTTCCCCATTTTCCACTAGCAAGGAAAAATAGACATAATTCTTTAGCTTTTTCTTAGCATCTCCTTGAAGCAACATTTTATCTTGCACTCTCTGACCCAGAAAGGAAACAGATTTTTCTGTGAACAGGATGGAAATGTTACATTCCAAAGCTTTCTACTGCTGCATTTGATTTTGATAAACAAAACTGGGGAAATGTTGTTGGGAAAAGGGTTTTCTTAGTCTTCTGTTTAAATATACATAGCTTTTCTGAATATTAATGTGACAGATTCTTGACTTTGGTAGTTTTTCCTTCACAGAGAAAGATATTTCAATTCTGGTTGTAATAGAACACTATGGAAAAAGGCCAGACAAAAGAGACAGACAGGCCTGATTCAGTCCTACTACTCTAGCTGGAGTTATTCTGATACTTAACCTCTTGAACACCTCAATTTCCACATCTAGGAAATGAGACAATAGCCACTTAAGGCAGGCAGGGTCCTTAGTTTACAACAACAGAAATCAGTTCCACAATTTATCACACACTGAGGTTGCTGGGTTGCTTTTGGATCCTGTAGGGATCAACAGAAAAAAAGAAAGCAAGGGACCAGGAGGTGGCTCGGTTAGTAAGTACCTGAGTTTGGACACAGTACCTGAGTGAAAGCTGAGTATGGTAGTGTGGCACACCTGTAACACGGTGCTGGGGCAATTTAGGAAATAGTATAATTCCTGTAGCTTACCATCCAACCAATCAGTGGGCTCCAAGCAGTCTGTCTCAAAAAAAAAAAAAGACAAAAGGGAAGGAAGGAAGGAAGGAAGGAAGGAAGGAAGGAAGGAAGGAGAGAAAGAAAGAAAGAAAGAAAGAAAGAAAGAAAGAAAGAAAGAAAGAAAGAAAGAAAGAAAGAAAGAAAGAGCTGGAAAAGGGAGGAAAAGAGCTGATATAGAAATTTGGCTCCCACATGCACACAAACACATGTGCACACACCTACAAAACACATTTATACTACCTACCACCCTAGAACAAAGGCAGAGATGGGTGAATGTCCACTGTAGTTCTCTTTATGTGACAGTAATCTCTCCGTTCCCCTATATTTACACCAACAAAGGAAAAAGCTTCCTGTGCAACTCAGTGTTGACAGTGCCCACAGCCCTTTGCCTGGGGGAATACCAAGTCTCATCATGACTATGTTTATCTCTGAAGTCAAAGTCTCTGCATGGTCTCCATTCCTTCACTGGTTCTGATCTGATCCACCTGACGTTCTATCGTATGGAAAAAGAATGATAAAGTTAGCTATCATCCAAATATCCCACATAGATGAGGAGTTGAAATCCATTTCATTATGTAAATACATCACACAGCAGGGGAGAAGATGTCAATAAAACTGCAGTTCATACTTCTATATCAAATCACAGACTAAAGAATTTTTTATTTACCACCTTCATCCTTTATCCCTTTATCTTTAGCCCTTACTGACTAATGCTCTTCCTAAAAATCATGACCCAAAATCCTACTCTGTCCTTGAAAATCCTAAGGTTCTCCTGGATCCAGCCATCTTCTTCCTCGCCTCAATATGTGGCAGTATCAATTGATTCTTAATATTTGCAATCAGTCAAAGCAATACTAACCAGATACTCTAATCTACCCTGGACCCTGCACTCAAGAGGCTGAGGCAGGGGGATAGAGTGTTCAAGGGCAGCCTGGGCTACATCACAAAGGCAAGGCTAGTTTGGGCTACATAATGAGATTTTGTCACAATAAATACACAAACCCATCAGAACAATCAAAGAGACACTGAAGCTGGCCAAGGCCTGTTTTCTTTGTGGCATCAGGAAATCTTAAATGATTGCCATAGTTTCCAGTTAAATTGTCCTTTGGATACCAGTGCCTGAAACACAACAAACTCTTCCCTCCAGATGGAAATGGAGGTTGCATAACACTGAAAGGGCAGGTCATATCTTGCCCTCCCTTTGATAAGAGTCAGCAGAAGCAATGTGCTTTCTTGAACTCAGAGATGCTCTAGCATTTTATAACTCTAAATAGAGACAGTGGGCCAGAGGCAGCCTGGGATCTCAGGAGGCATCTGAGTTTGGGAGGAGGTTGGCATGTGTGTCTAGCTCTCACCCTGGTATGATGCCGCCTTCAGGAAGACATTGTTCAAACTCAACTAAAGTAGAAGACACTTATGCTGCCTGCTGAAGAATAGATGGCTTGGTGATGGTAGGAAGAAATCCACACAGTGGAGTGACCAAAGATCACTGAACTATATGTTGATTGGCGAGTGAGAGAATGGAGAGAAATAAAAAGACTGAACAGCAAGAAAACCCCAACTCATTCGATTTGTTCTTGTCTGCCTTAATTCCAGATGTAGCTTTCTCTGTATTTGATCTCTCTATATATTTTTCTTGAGACAGAATTTCCCCTTGTAGCTCAATCTGTCCTTGAACTTATAACAATCCTCCTGCCTCAACCTTTCAAGTGCTGGGAGTACAGGCTTGAGCCACCATTCCTGGCTACTATATTTTCAGAGTTTGTTTTATCTCTAAGCTAACTTCATGTTACTAACCAGTTGTTTTTCATATTAGATTTTCCCTGTTCAAATGACCACACACTTTCTGTCTCCTGGCTGCACTCTGATTAATGCAATCACCAATCACTAATTAACTTCCTTAGATGCTTAAGTATCTGAGAAAGATATAATGGTTCTTTTTTTTTTTAATCCACTAACGCATTGATTTTTTTTTTTTTTGGTGTGTATAATAATAGAACTGTGGTTCTATCTAGAAAGAAGACACTTTGTTCCTTAGAAATACATACTGAAATATTTACAGTGAGTTCTATCCACTATTTGTTGCAAAAATAACCTGGGTGAGGAGATAGAAAAGTGGGGAGTATAGAGAATATAAGATTATCTTTGAGTTAAAAAATTGGAATGGATGCAGAAAATGTGGTACATTTACACAATGAAGTACTACTCAACTATTAAAAACAATGAATTTATGAAATTCTTGGGCAAATGGATGTATCTGGAGGATATCATCCTGAGTGAGGTAACCTAATCACAAAAGAACTCACTTGATATGCACTCACTGATAAGTGGATATTAGCCCAGAAACTTAGAATACCCAAGATACAATTTGCAAAACACAAGAAAATCAAGAAGAAGGAAGACCAACGTGTGGATACTTCATTCCTCCTTAGAATAGGGAACAAAATACCCATGGAAGGAGTTACAGAGACAAAGTTTGGAACTAAGAGGAAAGGATGGACCATCCAGAGACTACCCCACCTGGGGATCCATCCCACAATCAGCCAACAAACCCAGACACTATTGCATATGCTAGCAAGATTTTGCTGAAAGGACCCTGATATAGCTGTCTCGTGTGAGGCTATGTCAGTGCCTGGCAAATACAGAAGTAGATGCTCACAGTCATCTATAAGATGGAACACAGAGCCCCCAATGGAGGAGCTAGAGAAAATACCCAAGGAGCTGAAGGGATCTGCAACCGTATAAGAGGAACAACAATATGAACTAACCAGTACCCCCAGAGATTGTGTCTCTAGCCGCATATGTAGCAGGAGATGGCCTAGTCGGCCATCATTGGGAAGAGAGGCCCCTAGGTCTTGCAAACTTTATATGCCCCAGTACAGGGGAATGCCAGTGCCAAGGAGTGTGAGTGCGAGGATAGGGGATCATGGCAGGGGGAGGGTATAGGGAACTTTCGGGATAGCATTTGAAATGTAAATAAAGAAAATATCTAGTTAAAAATATTGGAGATGTTGTCACACTGACTATATGCAAAAATACACCACATATTTATATAGAGACTACTTAATTCTTGCATATTTTAGAAACTTTTGCAAATGCAAAGCAAATGCAAAATACCTTAGCAGTCCTTAAGATGACTGGGTCTTCAATAAACATGTTACAAATATTTATAAAAGAGAAAGAATCTATTACTCATTCACTTCCATGTGATTCTACTCTAGCTGATGGACCTCAGTGGTCTCTCGGAGAGAGGTTTGCTCCCTGGTACAGAGGTTGTCTCAGGCCTGAAGATGAGTATTTCAGAATGGTTATCCCAGAGATAGCCTGAGTAGTCAATATATACTATTTTCCAGGGTACTTCAATTTGAAGTGCAGGACAGGATCCTGAAGATTATATAGTTAAACTTAAGCTTTGAAACCAGGATGTTTTATTTAAGACAATTTCTGATTTTAAGCCAGGGTCAACAAAAAAAAAGCCATACTAAGTCATTGTTTCCCAGAATTTAAAGATGTTTATTTTTTGGTAAAAGCATTGATATTTTAATTGAAGGATATGAAATAAAAACTTTACTTTGTACAAAGTTTTTTTTTTTTTTTTAAATAAAACCAGCCGGGCGTGGTGGCGCACGCCTTTAATCCCAGCACTTGGGAGACAGAGGCAGGCGGATTTCTGAGTTCGAGGCCAGCCTGGTCTACAGAGTGAGTTCCAGGACAGCCAGGGCTATACAGAGAAACCCCGTCTCAAAAAACCAAAAAAAAAAAAAAAAAAAAAAAAAAACCAGCTGGCCTAGTTTTGTTATAAAAATGAAGCAAAAGATAAACTAAACAAAGTTTAACCCCCCTTTATTTCTAGAAACATTTCAGACGAGTCTGAAGTTGTGTTGATCTCTCTTAGGACACTAATACCTGTGTGCTGTTCTGTTTGCATGTCTGCCTCGAACCTGTGGACGTAAGTAAAAAGTTCAGAGGAAATAAACAATTATTATAGCCCTAAGTGAATTTAAATTAAAATTGCACGTGATCTTTCCAGTCACAAGGTGCACTGAAATCAGATGCCCCAGAGGCATACATTTGGCTCAGAAATATTATCTTCTGGCTCCCATGAGCAACAAAAGAATGTTACCACTCAGGGTTCACTCCTTCCTACACAAACATACTCGTGAGTGAATCCAGTCCTCACATGTTTGCTGAGTTCCCAGTGCATCTCGAATACCATGTGAGGCCATGGGAACACAGTGATGATCCCTGTGTTTAAGCTGTTCACAGAACACCAAGTAAGACAGACATAGGTGGGCAACTGTAGCATAACGTGTGAACTGTGGTAATCAGTGCATATACAAGCAAAAGGAATTGCTTGAAGAAGAAAATGGTTTGCTATCACAGAAGTAAAGGCTAGCCTGATTAGGAAGGGAAGACAGAGGGTTGACTAGGAAAAGGTCTCCTCTGAGGGAGGCCTGGCATATACACGTCAGGAAGATGCAGGGCAGACCTGTGCTTTAAGGAAGGTTGGAATAAAGCCTGAAGCTGTACTCATAAGGGCCTAATCCTTATCAGATTACAGAGGTTTCTAGAAGTGAAATCATACTTAGGTGGCATCAGGGACTGCCGACCTGCAAGGCTTTCCTTACACACTATAGAGCTATTGCAAAGCAGATACCCTGCAGAAATGTATTATCTTGCATCCTAGGGGGCTCTGTTACCCATTCTCAGCAGAGGCAAGAACATGGAAGGAAGGAACAGGACAAAACTGAGTGAGCATAATAATTGTACATAGGGTACAATTATTCTTCTCACCCTCTTTCCTGACACCCCCCCCCTGTACTGTCTGACTGGCAGTCAGCACTGGAAAGAGAGCTGTCAGACCCAAACTGTTCTGTTGGACTCAATGGTTGCCTTAACTAGGATGTAGCCTGCCTTTTCTGTTGCCAAAGCATAGAAGAGTTTGTTAGTAAACTTTGGGAACACATCGCTCAGTTATCAAGCTTATCTGTAGATCAATTCAAAATTATGTTATCAATAGTGGTGACTCTTCAAAGACAACGTGGCATATGGTCTTTTTGTTGAAAGCTGTTTTATACTTTCTCTAGTTGGAGGTCTGTGTTCACAGAGTGTCTCAGGTGAGGACTGGAAGGAAGTGGGCCACAGCATCCCATGTCCCTCTGAATCATATCTTTCTGTTCAGCTGCTATGCTATTTGTAATTTGTTTGAGCATGGGGATGGGCCTTTACATTCACTTCTGGGGTCTGAACTGTGTCAGGCCTTGTTTACAGAGCTTTACACTGTATCTGGAAATGAGTAGCTTGCTCTAGTGCTGTGATGAGCATCAGAGATGGTTGGAACTCTGACATTTAAAGAGTACTAGTAGAAGCAGACAATCAAAAGCCAGAAGATCTATGCATTTCAGAAAGGAACGGGATACTCTTAGATCAGATAAATAGAGCACAAAACCGGAAGCAGGGCTTCAGAATGTCTTCTTTCATCAGTACTGAGAGTAAAACCCAGAGCTGTGCACACTTTCCACCTTCCCTTCCTGGTATTACTGCACCACTAAGTTAGGCACCCAGCCCAGGGGTGGTACTTAAGCAGGAGATTGAGATTTGAATCAGTCAGATGATAGCTAGTGGGTAGTGTTCTAGGAAACTGTGTGCAAAGACCTCAAGGAAAGAGAACAAGCTGAAAGAAGTTCTGTGGACCATTGGCTAGAGTCTAATTGGCAAACACAGGGATGATGTTGAGAAGACTTTGAAACCTCATGATAAAAGGATTATTAAGCTGTATCCAGGAACCTGTCTCAGGATGGAGGATCCCAAAAGGAAAAACTGAGACAAGGCTTTAAATTATTTCCTTATCAACTAATTTGCTTATTTATACGTATGTCTTTATTTTAGAAAAGGTTTCAATATGTTTTGTAGTTTGTCCTTGAATTCTTGGATCAAACGATCCTCCTGCTTCAACCTCAAAAGTAGCAGAAACAACAAGACTGTGCCATTGCCTGGCTTTGGTGGTTTATTTGAAAAATAATTCTCAAAAACATGCAATAATGAAGAGTCAGAGAAATGAAACAGGAAAAAAAGGAAGCCCATAAATGCTGTGTTAACAGATTGCCGCTCAGTACCTGCAGCCAATGGGTGGCTGTGTAGGACAGGCCTCTAAGCAATGGTGCTCAGCTGGGGAATGGGGGTGTGGGTTTCACACACTCCTCCCTATTGGTTGCTCCTGGGACCTTTACTCCCTGCCACTATTAGCCTGCCTTGAGCTCCTGAGAGAATGCCTCAGGCATAGCAGCACAGAAAGCCACTGTGTAAGGGAGCAGTGGGCAGGTGATAGCTTGTGCAGACATGGGGGCAGAGCACTGGAAGCCTCTTCTGGAAGACTGGCTTTGTCCTGAGGACATGGGGGATCTGTTGCAACATATTCAAGAATGTATTTCAGAGACTTTAGCTTGGCCCAGTGAGCAAGATAGATTTGGGATGGGATGAAACAAAGTGGGTAGATGAGTTAAGAGTTGTTATGTTATAATTTCCTTTCTGTTTAAGCCTGCATGAATATTCCTAAACCCTGAGATCAGCTTTCCCACCTATCTAGAGAGGTAGGGTGTGAAAGTATGGAGTGTATCTACGATGGGTGTGAGAGGCCTGTCCAAGAGGGCTGTCATTATGCTAATGTTGAGATGGGTAGCCCTGGTCCATTCAGAACAGGTTCCAGGTGGAAAGAAAAGAAGGCCCATGCGTTGTCATTGAGAAAGATAACATAGAAGGAAGAAAAGGAGGCAACAACAGGGAGACTGAGAACAAAACCAAGAGAAATGAGGAAAAGCAGCAGCTTAGGATGTCAAGGGACAGGATTGGAGAGATGGCTCAGCGGTTAAGAGCACTGACTGCTCTTCTGAAGATCCTGAGCTCAAATCCTAGCAACCACATGGTGGCTCACAGCCATCCATAACAAGATCTGACGCCCTCTACTGGTGTGCCTGAAGACAGCTACAGTGTATTTACATAAATAAAATAAATAAATCATATATTCTTATATTAAAAAATATGTCAAGGGACTCAAGGAAGAGTGTTTTAAAACAGGGAATGACTAACAAGAAGGGGGGAGTCAGATTAGTTAAAAACAAAAACCAAAATTTAAAAACCACCTGTTGAAGGATGCTTTATGGAAGTCTGGGATTTACTGGACTGGAGTGAGTACATTAGCAGATCCGAGGGAAGTGAGAAAGAGGAGGTGAGAAAATGAAAAGTCAATTCCTTCCCAAATTGAGTGGGCTCTGGATCCGATGGACTGCTTTTTCCTTAAATGAGAGAGAGGCTTACAAATAAGTGTTGGTGGGAATGAGCTGAGTGACCTGGTGAAGGGATTAGTAGAAAGATCTAGAAAGAGTAGACAGGGACAATTTCTTAGAAGGCCAGCAGGAGGTGAGGGCCAGTGTACATAGGAGGACTACCCTTAAACAGGGTGTGAGGTGCTAGGCCATTTTACTAGGAGAAGAGCAGACAGGGAAGAGTGTGGGTTCTGTGCGATGCCATTTAATTCTTACAGAACTCTGGGGTGGATACTGTTTACCTAGACTTGCACGTCATAAAGTGGGGCCCAGAAACGTGGGGTAACTTACCCAGAGTCACACAGGAGAACCTGGGCCTGAGCCCAAATCAACACATGCTTGCCAGCAGTGTTCTCAAAGCTCGAGTTCTCTGCAGCAAGTGCCCTGAAATTGACTGTAAAGTTCTCAGGTCCCCATTTTATGACTTGATAATCTGGTACAAAAAGAGCTTCTATCATTTGGTGGCTATTTAGTAGAAAGCCTGACCTTCATTAATGTTTGACCAGCTCCGTACCAAAGGTTTGACTAGAAGGAACAGCTTTGCTCTCCCTCCGTGTGTGACACATCTTACAGAATCACTTTGTCCTCCTGCCAACAACCCTGCCACGTGGGTGCTATTGTCTGCCCTACAAACGAGAAAATGGAAGCTCAAAGGGGTCAAGAATCTTGCTGGAGGCCACAGAAAAGGTAGTGAATCAAGAATTTGAAATTAAGTCTTTCTGACTCCAAAACCTTTGTTTTCCCAACAAAGCATTGTTGTGTCACTTAGGGACAGGAAGGGACCTGCTGGCTGGAGCGGTGATTGTTATTATTATAACGCTTTGTAATCGTTCCTGGCAACTAACTTGCTTCCCAGGATTTTTGTCTTTCTTCCTTCAACCTTTTGAACCTAAACTTAGAAAGAGCTGCAGGCAAACCATAGCAAATATTTATATAGAGCCAACCATTGTTCCGGGTGCTAGAGGGATAACAACATCATCCTAGATCAACCTTCTAAAGTAAGTTCTAATATCTTCATTTACAAATGCAAGACAAGAAGCACAGAGAGGCCAAGTACATTACTCCGGGGTTGGGTCCAGGGAACTTTCAGGATAGCATTTGAAATGTAAATAAAGAAAATATCTAATAAAAAAACAAAACAAAACAAAAAAAGATGAGAAGTCAAGACTGTTAACATATAAACTAGGAGTGAATTTTAACGCACAGTAGCTGGAGCCCTCAAACTCACAGAGACTGGCATGGTGGTCACTAGAGACCTGGAGCAGGAGGTGAAACAGGGGTGTACCAAAGAGTAGACAACGTGTTTAGAGCCTTGGAAGAAAGGTGCTGGCAAAACAGTGAAGAGCCTGGGAGGGGTGGGGGGGGGTACATGGCAAGGAATACTATAAGCTTGCTATGTGTGACTGATGTCCACAGTGTTGTTCTTAGCAGAGGAAAGAATAAAGCACTTTCTCTGTCTCTCTCTCTGTCTCTCTCTGTCTCTCTCTGTCTCTCTCTCTCCCTCCTCCCTCCCTCCCTCCCTCCCTCCCTTGCTGTGTGTGTGTGTGTGTGTGAGTGAGAGAGAGAGAGAGAGAGAGAGAGAGTGTGTGTGTGTGTGTGTGTGTGTGTGTGTGTTTTATGGAGGGTAGCCAGACAGTGCAAGCAAAAGGAAAATCCCTCCAGGAGGGCATTTGGAGGACCATGTTTTAGACACAAACTCTATTTTAATATAAGTCTATTTCAAGTGACATTATCAGACAAAGAGGATGGTCTAGAAGTGCATCTTCACGATGATAACTTGCATAGTCACTGATTCTTCCTCACTCAACACCCTGGGCATGCTGTGCAAAGCAGAGACTCAGGGACCCTGAAGATGGGGTATTTTGTATCCCACTCACATCCTAGGTCAGTACTCTAGCCTAGGCTTATTTGTATGATCACTACACACACTTTAAACAATTACTTGTTGAACTAATATACAAGCACATGTTCACTAAGGACAAGAAAGTTCTTTAAAATATATAAAAGTAGCCGGGCGTAGTGGCACATGCCTTTAATCCCAGCACTCGGGAGGCAGAGGCAGGCATATTTCTGAGTTCGAGGCCAACCTGGTCTACAAAGTGAGTTCCAGGACAGCCAGAGCTACACAGAGAAACCCTGTCTCGAAAAACCATATATATATATATATATATATATATATATATATATATATATATATATATATATATGCTGGACAGTGGTGGTGAACGCCTTTAATCCTGGCACTTGGGAAGCAGAGGCAGGTGGCTTTCTGAATTCCAGGACAGCCAGGACTATATATATATATATATATATATATATATATATATATCCTCCTTGTCAAAATCATAGGCTCTAGAGTAGAACCTGTTATTGTTACTGGTATTTTGCTAAATCTCCATAGTGCCTTCTAAGTATTTATGTATACACCCATAGACCCGAGTGTTGGTTTATTAAGTTCTAGCTATTTTATTGGATTCTTATACCTCTACCTCCTTTCCAACTCTTAATCCACCCTAATTTCTTCCAAGCCCCCAATACTAGGTAAGAGAGAAAGAAGTTTAGAGGGGAAAGGAGATGTAGACCTCTATAGACTACTTCCTGCTGGTTAGGGGAGTTGGGTTCCTTGGGGTAAGTCCAGTCTTTGTCATTAGACTATCCAACAGTCCAGCAATAACAAATGCAGAAATACCAAATAGCAGGGACCAGCAAGAACCAGCAGGGACCAGCAGGAACCAGCAGCAGCTGCTGCCACAGGCCCTCTTAGGGCTCTCTTATTTATCCCCTCTCCAGTGTCTCCAGAATTAAACTATCTGCAGCTGGCAAAATCATGCCCCTGCTAGTGTATGCAGCAAAGCATAATTACCTCTTAAGAAGCAGCCTCTT
Source organism: Mus minutoides (assembly GCA_902729485.2). Lineage (NCBI taxonomy): Eukaryota > Metazoa > Chordata > Mammalia > Rodentia > Muridae > Mus > Mus minutoides. Next base: position 61,972 of record LR751972.1, on the reverse strand, counting down.
ATCCCATGCCTGGGATCAATACAAAAACATTTTCACATACCATAACTGGGTTTTAAAGAAACCAAAATTCTAACTACACCTGAGCAGCTAGCTCTAAACCTTCATCCAAGAAGCTTCTTTTTAAGAAATGTTAGATGTATTTATTTTATTATTTTATGTGTATGAATGTTCTGGCTGCATATATGTACATTGCCTGCTGTCTGTGGAGGCCAGAAGAGGGCTGGGGTCCCCTGTTACAGATGGCTATGAGCCTCCATGTGGATGCTGGGAATCAAACCCAGTCCTCAGCAAGAGCAACAAATGCTCTTAGCCACCAAGTCATCTCTCTAGCTCTAAGAGAAACTTCTTTTTGCAGTGGGTAGCAGTCAATGCAAAGATACATAACTGGTCAAAGTATTGAGAATAAGAGAGTGAATGCTGAGCCCCAAGGCTCAGGAGACATGGAAGAAGAGGAGGCCAGAAGAATATAAGCTGGAGTATAGGGAGGAGCTGTAAAATGCTGTCTTCTGGACCTGACACAGCTACTGAACTCACAAACTCACAATAATGTGACTATCTGTAGATAACCCTGACAAGATCAGCCAGTACAAATTCTCACATCGATGAGGGAGATACTCTCCTGGCCCCAACCCTTACTGAGGAATGACTGGCAAGTTAATAGCTACAGGGGGAGGGAGAACCATCCTTTTTTGATGAGTGTGGCTGCTGTTGGCTCCCATGCTCTCGTAGATGGCATCACGCCCATACACATAAGGACTGCACCAATTGGAGCTCTGGGGTGCTTTTGTTGTTGTTGTTGTTGTTGTTATTGGTTTTTGTTTTTGTTGTTGTTTTGAGGGTTGGTTTGGTTTGGTTTTTTTTGACACAGGGTTTCTTTATGTAGCCCTGGCTGTCCTAGAACTTGCTTTGTAGATCAGGCTGGCCTCAAACTTAGGGATCTGCCTGCCTCTACTTCCAGAGTGCTGGTATTAAAGGTGTGTGCCATCACCACCTTGATGTATGTGGTTTTTATTTTTGTTTTTTTTAAAAGAAGACATGAAGTTGGAAGAGAAATGTGTAGGGAGGGATATGAGTGGAAGATGAAAGGAAGAATGGGAAGTAATATGATCATATTTTATTGTATGCATGTATTACATTTTCAAAGAATACAATTATATAAATATTTAAGAGCTGAGAATTATTTATTAAATTGTAACTTTATTAATTTTTTATGTACATGGATTCAAATTCTAATGGTGCAAAAGAACATGGAAGCTCTCTCCTCCTGCTCCCTCACACTCTAGATTCACTGCCCCTCTTGGGGAGCACTCAGTTCTCCCAGTTTCATCTATATTCCTATAGACAGGTGGATTTTTTTGCATGTCAAAGTAATTATTCATGTATATCTCCCATTATCACTTTCCTCGATTGATTTAATAGGCAGACACAAATACACCAATTGCTCTTTCCCTCAAACTTGTCTGGAAGACCACTCTGAATCAGCACATATAGCTCCACCTCAATTGTTTCTGAAGATGTACCCTGAAAGTGGTCTCTCCCATGTCAGTTCAACTGTGGGTGTCCGTCCCTTGCTCGCACATCTTACATACAACTCAAGCCTATGCCCACCACTTGTCTAATAGGGCTCAGTCCCCACTGGCACGGGCTCCTCCATTTTTTGCCCTTCCCTCACATTAGCCTACCCAAAGTGCATCTTCCTCTTTTTTCTGTTCCACAATTTTTTTTTTCCTTCATCATATCCCAACCTTCAGAGCTAGCACCAGCATTTACCACGCCCCTTGGTATGTCTGTGTGTCACATACTACTGAGTACTGCTGCTTTGAAACACAAGCCTCTTGTTCTACCAGGCTGTAAACTTGTAAGGCAGGGCCCACATCATCTATGTTCTGCGGTGCTTCAGACCCATCACTGAGTGGAAATGTCAATTCTGGAAGTTTCTCAGAAGGCCAAGGCTGACTCACGCTGGCATCATAGTGGCACATCACAGAGCAGAGTCCAAAGCTGAATCATCTGTCACTTCCAGAGCACTAGGCTGGAGGCTAAGTGCTCTGCTGCTCACCAGGCTGTGATGGGCAAGTTTAAAAGAGGCGAAAGGGTGGTGCCACAGGGTTTGTAATGCAGCAGGCATGAAAGGACTGCTCATCCCCACATGGCTCTGAATAACAAGGCAAATAGGTTCTACGCTGAGCTCTCCAAGTTTTGTGTCCAGAGACCTAGTGGAGATCGTTTTCTATCTCACAGACAGAGTGATGCCACAGCATTTGAGAAAACCTGTTGCTCATGTAACCACCCTCACTTTTATGCAACCTCTTTCATAGTTTGTTCACACTCACACATTAAAGATACTATTCAGTAGCTACAGTTCAAGTAGACAGGCTACTTTGTAAGCTAATCTGCAGGTCTTCATAGGAAACCAGATGAGTGAGTCATTCTCACCCAGACCCTATGGGTCTATCTTCTTGAGTTTTTCCTTCTTAAATTTGGCATAGATTGTTTAGGTTTGTTTCCCCCCCTTCTTCTTCTGTTCTTATACCTCAGAAATATAAATATGAATCTCCATCCTGCTTTATCATTTGTAGCTAAATTGGAATTCAAATGGGAACATGGGTGGAAGACTCATTGAGAAACATGAAAAAAAGAGTATCTATAATCTGATAAGCTCCTTTTGAGTACAAGTCACCTCTTTATCCCCAAAGGAATAGTAATACTCAAACTGTAGATCTGTAGTGTTTTCAGCGGAGGGTCCCAATACCACAGCCCACATAGCCTTTACTCTTTACTATTCATTGTTTCCCCAGCATACAGTCTAGCTCGGCTCACTTTCCATGTGAGCACACTCCCCTTCAGCCAGTCACACTTTGCCCTCTTAGAGACTTGGTACCACAGGGATTCCTTTGTTCCCTCCTGCTCTGTCTGGATGCCAAAGAGGAGGGAAGAAATAAAATCTTAGGCAGTCTAAAGAAGTGGGCAGTCGCCAGGGGGTGGGGGGGGGCACGCCTTTAATCCCAGCACTTGGGAGACAGAGGCAGGTGGATTTCTGAGTTCGAGGCCAGCCTGGTCTACAGAGTGAGTTCCAGGACAGCCAGGGCTACACAGAGAAAAACCAAAAAAAAAAAAAGAATTGGGCAGTCTAACTGCTCCATCATCACCAATCGTCTCTACCCTTGATCAAATCATCTGAAAGCATGCACAGCATAGCAGCTCCCACCCGGAAAGAGTAAACAAGCTCATAGCTGTGAGACAGACAGTATAGAATGAACAGACAGGATAGACAGAACATAGTGATTGTTGACTGCTATCCAGATTTCTAACCTCCAAGAACTAGCGAGCTTCCAACCTTCTGCTGACACACCCTCTGATTAGTCTCACCTGCCCACTGATCGCTTACTTGTTTAGAAGAATTCCTATTGGTTTATTGAAATCACACTTAGAGACAGCTGCAGAATAAATAATGAAACTATCTAGTTTCAAATGTTCACACTGTAAGTGGGTAGTGGGTCTTGTCATAATACTTTTGCAATCTCTGAAATTAGCATTGTGATCACTTGGCAGGGTTATGGTGAAGATCAAGTAAGATGACTCTGAAGCAATTCAGGCAGACTCTGATTCATAGTAGCTTGTCAATAAATACATGTACTCCTTTTTTTTTTTAAAGGCAGGGTCTCATGTAGTAGACTTTCATAGAGGTAAGGTTAGCCTTGGTCCACATCTGTAGGTCAGAATGACTTTGAACTCCTGGTCCTCTATCTCCCCCAGTGTTGGAATTATAGCATGTCCCAACCATATAAGCTCCAGCTCTTGTTCGTTTGTTTGTTTGTTCAGTTTGGAAACAGGACCCCACTAGATACTAAGACCAACCTGAACTCATGGTCATCCTTCTGTCTTAGCCTCCCAGATTGTTGAAATTACAGGAATATAAACTTATGCCTGAAGTATATAATGTTCAAAATATGTTTCTTGGAGCATTTGTTTCCCATATTGTAAAAGTATAATTATGGCAGAAAAATTAGATGACATAGCAGCATATAGAGAAAAAAATTAAAATAATAGCAACCATACTTATGGTTACAACAACCCTCTCCCACAGCAGCTCCGATCCTGGAAGCAAAACCGAGGTAGAGCTTTCTATAATCTCTGCTGTTCATGGGTGCACATGCAAGAATGGGTGCACAGTTTTTAAATGAAAGAAATACTATTCTATACTAATTTTGCAGCCTGCTTTACTTGGTAAAGACATGTCTTTAGACATGTCTCCATTTTATTTAGTATTTTCAAAGTCATGGTCTTCACTGTTGTATATAAAGTTGTATATAAAGTGGTTTTTACCATAAATCTTTCTATACCTATTCTAAGTGAGGCTGGATCAAATATTTTTGTCTACAAATTTTGTGTATTTGCTTCCTTTATTAAGATAAAGTCCCCAAATTAGAAATACTGGATCAAAAAAAGCACATCAAAGGACCACAGTGTTAAAGGATCCCATTTTGCTAACTTCTGAGTTTTCAAAGATTGTGTAGATTATAATCTACACTGTTGACAGAAATATATTTCTGTGCTCATCACGAGTCATCTTTGCCAGTTTCTGTTGAGTGTTATTAAACTTTTCATTGCTTTATCAATTATCTTGCAACCTAGATTGCAATCTTGATCAGCAGCTGTGGCCATCTGCTTCTCTGTCTCTGCCACAGAACTTTGCCCAGTGTCACTCACATAGTGCCAAGTGAGTGAAATTCTATCCATTGCTTTCTCTCTGGGGTTAAGAGTTGGATAAAGTACTTAGTCAGTTTGGGAGAGAAGGTTATATTTTTGTCCCCAGCCTTCCAGGCTAGGGTGAAAACGACCAAGTCACCAATTGTTGGCTGGTGTCGGGGGCAGGTACCACAAGGGAACAAGTCTGAGAGAGAAAATGAGCTGACTAGATCAGCCCTGCAACATGTTTGAAATGAACTTTCTGTTCCATACTGTTGCCTGTTCTTCCTTTTGGGTGTGGAGAGGGTGGAATCCAATTTACAACTCAGTCATGTAGCAGAATGAGTGGAATTTTCCAGCTGTTTCCTCTTCTTGGTGCTTGGCAGAGTTACAGCTTTGCCTTCTGGGAGCTATTAGGCTACAAACCCAAAGCTTAGCTGGCTGTTTCAGCAGGTCAGATTGTGGGAACTCTGTTTTGGTTGGCACAGTCACATAGGATTTCGCACCATAAATGCTGTGCATGCTTGCTTTCCTTGAGCTAGCTTCTCCATAAACAAGTTGATGGGGCTGAAGTGAGAAGGGTTTCGCAGCCCTCCCCACCTCAACACACACACACACACACACACACACACACACACCCCACACACATGGGCACGCCCATCCTGAGCACAGATTCTCCTACAACAGAATCCTCTCTGATTGCCAGAGTCTAGGGAAATCGGCTAAGAACACACTGCTTTGACTGTCTTCAAGTCTTCGCGCCCACTGTGAAGAGCCGATGTTAGGGCTCCTTTCCTTACCCTGACAGACTGCTTCCTACTTTTCAAATAATTCTTGTTCTGTTGTGAACAATAAAATAAAATAAAATAAAATAAAACAAAAACCCCCTAAAAACAACAAACAACAAACAAACAAACAACCCCCAACCCCACCTTAACTGGCAGGGGTATCCAACCATTGGCTAGCTGCAGCCCAGGAGGACAGTAAGCGCAGCCTAACACAATACTACAAACTCATTATAAGCATTATGATGGTTTTGTGTGTGTGTGTGTGTGTGTGTGTGTGTGTGTGTGTGTGTGCATGTGTGGCTTTTCAAAAACTTGACAGCACTGTTCTTGATATGATCTCTGTAGATGACAATAGTGTTATGCTGCAATGTCAAAGGTTAGATACCCCTGGCAGTGTGAGTGTTCTCATGGATTGGGGCATCTGGGTACATGCTCACCATCTTGTGTTAGTTTTACCTGCCCACTTGTGGATTGACCACTAACCACACTCACGAAAGGCAATTCCCCCAAGAGACAGGCAACCCCAGATGGTACATCTGACACACATTCTCCTGGGAGACAGATTCTTCCCCACTATGATAGGCGGGCCAGTTGATTTCTCTAATCTCTGTGGCTTTCAAAGACCTTACTTTTTAGGGTCTCCTCTCCTCCAAGCCATGGTTTCTTTAATCTCCACATTGGAAGCTCTCTTCATTAAGTATCGTCGGAGCTGAAGAGATGATTCAGGGATTAAGAGTGCTTGATGTTCTTCTAGAGGACCCCAGTTTAATTCCCAGCACCCACATGTCGGATCGCAACTCTCTGTAACTCAAGTTCCAGGAGATCTGATACCTTCTTCTGGCCTCCAGGACCTACACACAGTGTACACAAATATATCCAGGCAGAAGAGTCTTATACATAGAATAAATAAATAAATAAATAGTTTTTTGGTTTTGTTTTAATAAAATACATTTTATTTTTCTATAATATCTTTTTTGAGATTTATTTTATTTATATGAGTACACTGTAGCTGTCTTCAGACACACCAGAAGAGGGAATCAGATCCTACTATAGGTGGTTGTGAGCCACCATGTGGTTACTGGGAATTGAACTCAAGACCTCTAGAAGGGTAGTCAGTGCTCTTAAACACTGAGCTATCTCTCCAGCCCATAAATACGGTTTTTTTTTTAAATGCTTACTATTATGAGAAATGAAGGCCTCCCCACAACATATACACACCCAGTGATGAGCACTGGAGCCTCAGAGTAGCAAAATGAAGCCATTTATTTTATGACCTTGCTAAGCCGGGTGCTTACAACAGAGATAAAACCAGTGAGATATTCGGAAGGAGTTCAAAAAACAGTTCTTAAACCCCTGAACACAGGCCACTCCCCCATGTTTCCCATAGTCTGAGCAATCAGGAGTGTGCAATTTTTGTTTTGTTTTGTTTTGTTTTGTTTTTCGAGACAGGGTTTCTCTGTATAGCTCTGGCTATCCTGGAACTCACTTTGTAGACCAGGCTGGCCTCGAACTCAGAAATCCACCTGCCTCTGCCTCTCAAGTGCTGGGATTAAAGGCGTGCACCACCATGCCCGGCAGGAGTGTGCAATTTTATCATTATCTGCCCCTTGCATTTTTCTGTTTCTCAACAAAGCCCAAGCTGGGTTTATCTCTATGTTTTACATTCTATTTATTTTAAAGTTTGTTAGATACATGAACCTGTCATATCTGGCATGTTGTTAGGCAAAGCTTGGTTAGTAACAATTTTTTACTCTACATTTCTAATTTAGGCGGGGTTATCTAGACTAGCAGGGGCCTGGTGCTTTCATCTGTAGCTACACCTAAGTGGAATCAAGGCACTTTTGAAAATCAACCATTACTTTAAGTTTTATTTATTACGTGGTGACAGATAGGATGGATCTTCAGGCCAATGCAGGTATACAGAGTCCTATAAAGGTCAAACTCTGACGCCCTTGAAGGGAGAACTTTGTTGATTGAACTTTGGATGTGGGACCAAGTCATGTATGGAAGGAGAGAGGACAAAGGGCATCTATTGTCTGTGTGGGCTGAGCCACAGGGTTTTAAGATGCTGGAGTTGCCAGATGTAGCAATACCTTCTTAGTTCAACAGGCAGCTTCCTGACCCAGTAGTAACCTTGGTGGTCCAGCTCAAACACATGGATTATGGATCATTTCTGGATCAATCTCAACCCATTAGTTAGTTGTCTCCACTCTTCCCTTTAATCAATGCTTTGCTAAGCCTACTAATATAATCCCATGGTTGCAAAGCTCTGATTTTTTCATACCGTGTTAATCCAGTGATGGAGACAAAATTGTCAGAATTTTCCTCTTGTGTTCATGATGATTCTTCTCTACTGCTAGCTTTAAACTAGTCTGTTCTCCTTTATCAACTTCTCTACACATTGGTGGATAGCTTTGTACTGAACTTTCTCCTGTAGTTACACTGCAAGTTTCCCTGGAATGATATCAATGTGTCCGATCTTAAAAGACACTGATCATGGTGGTGTGAGCCTGTAATCCCAGCATTTAGGAGGTAGAGACATGAGGATCCGGAATTCAAGGTTATCACCAACAACATAGCTTTTCAGATACCACATTTGAGGCCAGCCTGGAAGTGTGAGAGCTGTTTCAAAAGTTTTAAGTGTTTCCAGTGTTGTTGACCTAGTTAACTAGAAGAGTTCAATGCATTAATTCATGGAATTCATTTATTGTCTCTCAATTAATAAGCATATATTACATACACATATACACTAAAGCTTATGACAGGTATACAAAAGGCTAGAGAAACATTATGTCATGTATTAGCATCAGTCTTGTGCCATGATGTTCATCTAAAAACCAGGATATATTTATCTATCACATCTAGCATATTTCAAGACATCTGAGAGTTAAGTAAATCGATGTTATTGGGAGATTTTATTCCTAAGGTGTCCTGTTATATCCCTCCCTCCTTTGGCACAGTTTCCTTTTCTTTTCTTTTTTTATTGTTGTTAGTTTTTCTTTTCTTTTTTTTTTTTTTTTTTGGTTTTTCGAGACAGGGTTTCTCTGTATAGCCCCGGCTGTCCTGGAACTCACTTTGTAGGCCAGGCTGACCTCGAACTCAAAAATCCGCCTGCCTCTGTCTCCCGAGTGCTGGGATTAAAGGTGTGCGCCACCATGCCCGGCTGTTAGTTTTTCAATACAGGGTTTCTCTGTGTAGCCCTGGCTGTCCTGAGACTCACTCTGTAGACCAGCTGGCCTCAAACATGGAGATCTGCCTGCCCCTGCTTCCTGAGATTAAAGACATGTGCCACCACCACATGAACTTTGGCTCATTTTCTGATGGGCTTATTTTGACTCTAGATTTTGTTGTAGTTTTTGCAGTGAGAAAATGGGTTTATACATCATGGGTATCCAAGGTGCTAGCTACCATGGCACTCATTTCACTGGGTAAGACTATGCTGAGGAGTTACAGAATTAGAATATGTTCTTGAAGGGCCCTCTTGGAACGCTTTGAGGTTTGGTCCTTCACTTAGACATAGTTTGAAAAGCAAATAGAAAAGTCAGATCCAAGCCTGAGTGGAGAATGCCTTCCCATTGCTCTGGTCCTCTGGAGACAGTCCTGTGGTGTGCCGACTGCCCAAGGTCATGCTGACTCTTCCTGACCCAAAGAAGCAGGGTGGTAAGCATTTCAGAAGGAGCAAGAAACACACTACCTCAGATTCAGAACTTAAAAAAAAGGACTTTCTTTATTGAGGGCAATGGGATGCAAACAATATAAAACTCAAAGCTTCTCTGCCCTTGGATTAACTTTTCTCTCTCGGATCGTTGAATTGGAGTTGGATGTCATTTGCACATTTCCTAAGGGTCCTGATCTGCTCACAAGAAGCAGTGGGGCAGATTTCTCAAGTGACCCCATGGGAGAGCACGCATCAGGGTTGGGGTACCAGGGCTCCAGTTGGTCTACTTCTTCCCTTTCTGCTTCATGTGTACTACAAAATAGTCATTGCATGCAATGGTGAGCCCCGCCACTAGTGACAGAAAGCTCTGGAAGCCCACTTTGCCATCTCGGCACTGGTCCAGGTCTTTCATTATTTTGTCCACAGCCAGAGGGTCCTTTTGATTCTAAAAAAAAAAAAATTAATTAGAACAAAGGCAAACTATGTCAGTTAATGATGCTATAACATAGGCAACTATTATCTTGTCTGATTCAAACTTCTGACAGTCACATGCATAAGCATAATCTCTCAGGCCCTCCTGTTCTAGTCTTAGATCCTAAGTGACCTTTGTTAAGTCATCAGCATGTTATTTTTTTTTCTTTAGAGTACCTTTTCAATAACTTCATATTTAGTTTGTGCCTAAGAACTATACTCACCATTTTCTACTTCAAATTTAGATTTTTTTTTTAAAGCAAATTTTCATTCCTGACACCATGGTCAGATTCTTAAAAGGGATCTCTCTTCATGAAGAGAGAGCTTCAGATTACTCAGAGAGAAGTTTCGGAAGCATTCACTGTTGCCTTAGTCCTAAGCTGGTGCTAATGAGGACACTGGCTTCTGCTTTGAGAGAAGACTCGGAGAACTCTCTTTTTCTCCTTCTCACAGCCGAGACAACCAAGTGTGCCATTGTATGTCATATCAGCTATGTCACCTGAGTCCACCACAGTTTAGTTTGTCTTCACATATCCACTATAACTATGAAGACAGGAGTTTGTATGTGGGTATCCTCTCTAGAAGGCCTTCCACTCTTCATGAACTGAAATGCTAATCACATAGTCTACCTCTTCCCAGTCTTTGAGTTGGTAAACATATGCCATCTTATTCTCATACATTGGACAACTTTCAAAACAAGAGTGTGTGGCTGGGAGGGTGGCTCAGTTGGTAAGGTGCCAACATGAGAACCTGAGTTTGCTCCCACAGCACCCACGTAAAACCTGGTACATCAGTGCATTCCTAGAATCCCTGCAACAGGAAGGCAGAAACAGAAAGATTCCCAAGGCTTACTAGTCAGCCAGTCTAGCCAAACTGGCCAGCTCAAGGTTTAGTCAAGACCTTATTTCAAGTATGATAGACCTGTGAGATAGCGCAGTGGGTAAGTCTGCTTGCTGCTAAGTCTGATGACCTAAACTAAATCCCTGTAGTTCACATGATAGAAGGAGATCATCTACTTCTCCTAGTTGTTCTCTGACCAACTCATGCATGTTATAGTACATACACAAAATTAATTAATTAATTAATGTAAATTTTTTTTTAGGCAGAGAGTGATTGAGGGATGATATTTAACATCAAATTTGGGCTTTTATATATACACACACACACACACACACACACACATGCACACACACACATACACACACACACACACACTCACAGATCTACTCCAATGAATATGTATGGTAGAATCAAAACACTCCTTAATGCATAACATGAGTATGTAGAACAGAAATAGACAGATGCCCTGACTTGCATCTTGTTTCTATGGTGATTAGCTTGATTATTCTTTTTGCTGGTTAGAAGTGCAAAACTGTGGTTCCTCCTAAAGGCCCAGGCTATCTCAGAGAGAAATAACCTCTAATGCAGTAGAGGCTGTTAAAAGGCACAAAGTCGCTAAGAATCCCAATGACTGAATGCTTAGTGGAAGAACTGACTGACATGCACTATTTAAGTGTGCTGGATGCATAAGAGATCTCTTATGGTGGAGTCATATTGTCTACCAAAGACTGCAAACTCCTACCCTAAGCTATCAACTGAAACCTGAAGTATGTAGCTAATTCTGGCCTCACCCCCAGCTTCCTGGCTGTGGTCAGAATGAGTAAAGTTTGGATGACATAAGCCATCTACTTTAGAAACAAAATGGTCTGTTAATGCAGTGAGTACACGTCTAGAATTATGGCCCTGTCTGTGCCTGGAGTAAGCTGCTCTGCCTTGGCTCGCACACCCCCTTGCATGCATCCTTTGTCCTTCTCATGTCACAGAGCCTTGGCTATGGAAGGATCTGCGTCTTCGGTCACATGTGATGAGTGAGTATTTTAATATTGAGACTACCTCTGCAGATGTGATGTGCTGGCTTACAAAGAACACATATTGTTCTTGCACTTCATGTTTATCTAGAAGAATCATAACAAGTTAAAAGTGGGCATGTGAATAGTTATGTCCGAACGTCTCATTTTAGAGACGAGAGAACCAGGACTAGAGAGTGAAAGCCACTGGTCACTGTTAGTCCACAGCTAGAGCTTCACTGTGCTTATTTGGGACTTCATCACAGTATAGCAAAGGAACTAGCTCACAGAGCTAGCACTGGGGTGATTGCAGCTTAATGGGAGGAGCCAGGCCACCTATTTAACTGATGTTGATGACATGTAAAAACAGTCTCCTGCAAAGCCCTGTGTTTGTTAGAGTAGGAACCAGGGCCTTAGGCTATTTATCAGGTAGATGACAAGAGGTGGGATCTAGCCATCTACCCTCATTTCCCTTTACCCTTCAGGGACTAATACACTCAGTACAAGAACCATCCTTTCTTTTCGGGAAAAGATGGGACTGTACCACAATGTGCTACTGTGTCAAATAACATTTTGTCTTACATGAATATTAAATTCAGCCACTGTTTCTTGAGGGCCTATAAAGTCAAAGGACAACTATGCCTAATGACTTAATGTCTTGACTAGCATGAATGAGAAGTCCTGTTCAACCTTCCCAAAGTGAGGTATAAACTAGGCTGTGCTTCTAGGCTCCTAAGATAACACTGACATTGTAAAAAAGCAATTATTTCTGGAGTGACACTTTGTTTCTATTCATCCAGCAATTAACACGATCGGTCCCTTTATGGGTTAGAGCTGGAAAAAGAAGAAAATTCTTTTTGTTCAAAGGGATTTAAGAAGATTTGAGTAGAGGAGAGCTCTCCAAGAGAGCCTCTGCTTTGCCTGAATGGGGCCCTAGACTCAACCTGCACCTCACAGCCACACACAGGGCAGATTCAAGTTTTTCCCAGTGGCATATGACCAGAATGTGTAGCATCCCTGGTTTATTACACACTTGTGAAAAGCCTTTCCCCCTCCATGATGTGCCAGTGGATGTGGATATTTTCACCTGCAGATTGAGAGTTCTTTGAGGCCAGGGGTGGAATCTTTTCCACTTTGCTGCCCCTGTGATATATTAACACACAGTAGGTACTGTCTACCAAGCAAATGGATGTGAAACACGTCCAAGTAGTGACCCTACAGGGAAGGGATGGATGGAAGGGGAGGGCACTCGGATTTTTACGTCTGGCTCTGAGACTTTCAGCACTTACTTCCAAAAACCCGGGGAACTCCCGTTCCATGAGCACTCTCAGGTCCTCCTTTGTCAAGTGGTCCTTGTCGCCTGCAAACCTGTGAAAGGTAAGCATCATGGTTTCCATGGCGTGCTCCATTTGGGACGGCATTTTGAAGAGTCTGTAGAAACCTGTTGAAGGACATAAAGAGAGTTTTCACTAACTTTTAAACCACAGGTGTGAAAACCTTTAGACAGTAATGGGAAAGGAGAAATCACCTCTCCCATAGAATTTAATCAATCTAAGGCTCTGTTTGGGGGCTTTAGTTGGTAGCAACAGACACTTCAGATTATTGGATCTCAGAATGTGGGATTTACCCATGTCAGCCACTCTATATGCTCCTAGTCAAGAAAAAAGAAGATCTGATTTTCTGGGAAAGTAGGCCTAGAGATGCTCTTTTTAACCACAAAGTACTGAGTTAAGGAGATGTTTTCTTATTTCTCTTAGTACAGAAAATGTAATTCTTTGAAATGGCTGAACACCAACAAGCTACAAGTCCAACTTGGTTACTGTAGAAGCCTCAGCCCTCCAGGCTTGACACAGGGACCTGGACCAATCTGACTCTAGAAATTAGAAACCTGCTTATAGATGGGTTTGTCTGTGGGCTGTGTGTACTCTACAAACACTCTGAACTCATGCTCTAGCAGTAAAACGCAGCCGCTCTGTCTGAGTACACACTCCATAAAGTTCATTATCAAGTTCAGCAGAGAAGGAATGAGTAAGCATGTACGTATAAACTCCTTTGGGAGCCAGATACACTTTTTTAAAAATTTTATTTATTTATTATATGTAAGTACACTGTAGCTATCTTCAGACACCCCAGACACCACTGTGTGGTTGCTGGGATTTGAACTCAGGACCTTCAGAAGAGCAGTCAGTGCTCTTAACCTCTGAGCCATCTCTCCAGCCCCAGATACACTTTTGGTACAACTACACAGAAGCGTTTTCCTCTCAAGCTGGGGTGCAGTGAGAGACCAAGGGCCTTTCAGCATGAAGAGTTTAAAGAGAGGAAAAGAAATGTTAAGTCACTGTGTTTGGTACAATGAACTGGGACAAATGTTTCAGCCAGACCCAGTGCCTAGAGGAGCTCAGTGTCCGTATAGTTTTGAGTACATTATGGAGAAGCTGGCACCTTCTACTGCTGAAGACCAACAACAGGAACCTGGGGCATGCTTTGGTCTGAATCCTGCTGCTGACCGATGCCTGCTCAGATCCCTAACTTTTGTAACCCACCTCAACACGCACGCACTGAACCCTACCTAGGGTCTAAGACAGGCTATCACTGAAATATATATATATATATACACCCTGACCCTCTTTAAACAGGTCTCACTAATTTGCCTAGGCTGGCCTTAACTTGAGATCCTCCTGTTCTAAATACTATCTTTTATGGAGTCAAAGATGTGGCGCTGAACACTAGCATGGAAGAGTTATGTTTAATATGTTTAAGGATTGTAATTCTACCTCTTTGCCTCAGAAAAATTATAAGAACCTGCTAAGGAATCCCACACCTGAGAACACCATCAGAGAGGATCTGGCCTGTTCATCTGCATGATGTGGACAGCAGCAAGTGGACACTTCAAGGTGCACAGTGGCATGAGATCCAGGGGAGCCCCCCACTTTTCCTCTCTTATACTACTTGGATCTGACCCACCTTTCCAATCCTGGATGTGGGTTTCTAATGGTGGTGGCTGGCTTATAGAGAGTTTCCCTTGCCTGGATTGATTTTAAAGCACAGAGTTTAAGAGAACTGAATTACAGTCACCTAAAGAAGGACATGGGATGCCTCCTCAGTCCTTCAATCATTCAGGAAAGGAGCCAGATGCCAGGGAAGTTTAAAGCCTGTGTCCACATCAGAGCCACAGAGCTTTTTGACCTCCTCTCAGAGCAAAGACTTCAGATTCCAGACATTTCAACTGTTAGAACCAGGTGGATATCCAGCGTACGTCCTCCCAGGCATCAGGAGAGTATACTGCAGAGCTAAAGGGGGTTTCCCCCTAAACAGGCCAATTTAGGACTCCCAGGAAATGCAAGCTGTAAGCAGAGGAAATCCTGGCCTCACTTGAATGTCCTCTGCAGGAGGGTGAGGTCAGGCTACCTTGCTGAGAGCTAAGGTCTGAGGTTAGTCCACTCCTCCTTCCTGCCTTACCCAGAGGGCTATGAAGTGACAGTGTTCCTCCCTGAAGCTTCACCTCCGCCCCAGGTCCTCCGTCCCCCAAACCCCCGTTTTATTCCACACACAGAGCAGCCCACTGACTCCCTGCTTGTTCAAGATACTTGCAATAATAACACAGAGACAGAGACTGGCCAGAAAGTGAAAACATAGTTGAAATTCACAGCATATGCCCTTGATCCCAGAAGGCACTGACCAGGGCTATAAGCAAGGAGTTATTCTGAAGAAAGGTTTACAGTAATGCAAAGAATCCAGGTGTGGCAGGGGCAATCCCAAGAACTACGAACTGAGTAGGAGTGAGATGGGGCCGAGACAGGGGAAATGGAGTTATCAGCCAGGCTGGGTTGTATAGACCCTCTCTCAAGAATCAAAACAACAAACAAACAAACACATGTAACAGAAATGTGAAAATGCTGTTCTCTTGGATGAACAAATGCATCATATTGCCCTTCTCTGACAGAGTGGTCCTAACCAATCCTCCCTTGCTTGCATTATAGGGATCACTACACTCTATAATCAGTTACTAGAATGAAAGCTTTTCAGGAACTTGAATCTGGCATCTCTACTCCACCTAACACCCTCCCCCCCAAACTTCACTCCAGATGGGGTGGGCCTTCCCCTTCTGATTGGGTAACACTTTGTGATGAGGGCCTTGGGCTGAGAGTAGGGGAGACCTTTTCAGTGTCCCTGACACCTCACTCCATACCTGGTATATTTAGTTGGATACACCTGTTCACCTGCCTTGCCTCCAGAGCTGCCTCGGTCAAGAACCACATATTATTCTGCTTTAGTTGAGAGACCACTAGATGACATTTGTTACATGAATGACTCAAAGTAGAAGAGATACAGATGAAATTGTCTTTAGGCAGTTGACAGCAATGTAGCTCAGAGCACAGCAGCTAAAGGACAAGTTCTGGGAAGGGTGGGGGGGTCAGGTGGGGGGAGGCCTCTGCAGGGTTCACCTATGAATGGAATGGCAAAGTACAGAGTACGTTCCAGACACAAAGGGATAAACTATGTGTCCTGCTAAGCAGGTCTGGTCAGACGCACAGGCTTCTCACTCCTGCTATTTCTCTTGGTTTCATTCATCACACCAGCCACTGCTTGGCCAGCTCTGCAGGAAGGACCCAGGCCTTACCCACTCACCTTTTACTGAACCGTTTTATTCTGATGTCCGCCTACACCCTTCACGTTAGCTTAAGCAACCTGTCTTAACTCTCTTTCTCTGAAGGAAACAATTCCTGGTTTTGTTTCCTTTACAGCAAACACCTACATTGCACACACCCCTATGGTGTTAAATTCCAACAATGTTCTTATTTTCTCTGTCGGTCTGTAAGAGAGGGGCGTAGGGTGGGAGTCCCTCTTCCTAAGGAATCCCAAATGTCTGTTCTGGACCTATGCCCAGGTCTAGGCTATAAATCTCAGAAGCTGGAAGCCTGATTTACTTTGTTCATCTGTATTTTGTCCATATCTTGCTTTTCTTGAAGCCACCCAGAATTAATTAGGGTATCAGTGAACAAACATCCTTTATTTTAAATCCTTTGTAGAGTTTCTGTTCTTTTGTTTAGGAGAATTTGAAGAGCAATCTTTTTTTTTTTTTTAATTGAATCCAGAAGACATTTTTGAATCTGACCCTTAAAGTATATTTGGGGTAGGAATGAAATTAAAACAATGGATTTTGGATCAGACTTTCTCACCAAATAAAACTTGCTTACTACAGACATGGTCTGCTAAAGGAAGCTCCAGATGCAACTCAAAAGGAAGAAAGAACTCTAACTCAACCAAGAACATCCACTTTTCCATGAAGGGCTGTCTGTTATGAGTCAGCAACCCAACCAACATCAGCTACATCAACAAGGGAGAACTATTTAGTTGAAGGGTTGAAAGAAGTTGTCTTTAAAAGTCACTCAGTCCCTCCCTGCCTCTCTCCAGGGGTGGGTGGTCCTGAAGAGCTAGACCCTCACACCTGCCAGGCCTGTTACTCCCTTTGCTTTTGAGGTGTGATTCCTAAGTTGTGAATCCTGAGAGCCCATCTTTTCCCGGCACTGTGAGTATTAATTTATTTCATAATTTTGAAAGAATCCCATTGTTTCCTTAGCTAGGCTTAAATGGATGGAGTGTGTCCAAGGCATATCAAATTTTTATGTATTTGCTGGGAGGCGGGGAGACATGACTCTCTCTCCTCTCTCTCTCTCTCTCTCTCTCTCTCTCTCTCTAACTGTCAGAAAGCCGGGAGGTATCCAGCCTCAGCCCCACCCAGCCCAGGGCCAGACCACATTGGGGTGACTGCTCAGAGGCTGGCCAGAGGCCAGGCATAGGAGGACAACGGCCCATCTGATGTTGTATTTAGGGAAAGCCAGGGAACAGCATCACTCAGAAATTAGGGTGAACCCAAGTAACTGCTCTATGCCAAGCAGACCAAAAACAAACAAACAAACAAACAAACAAACAAACAAACACCACTACTCTTAGACCGTCAGTGACAGTGCATAGGCGATGGGAGGAGGACGAAGGTAAATGAAATTTCAGTGAGTTACATGAACTCCTCCTTCCTGCTCCAACTTCTGGCATTATCGTTTGTAATTTGCTGAAACACACCTAAGGCAAGCTCTCTGACAGGGTGTTTCTACCAAACTTGACTTATAACATGCAAAAATCCACTCCTGGAAGCTGAAACTGAAGCTTGGGGGGGGGTGGGGAGACAGACTTGAAATGACTCTGCCAGTCTAATTATTGCCCTTCCAGGCAGCTCAGTCGAGAAACCCCTCCTGCGGGTTGGTGGCCAGTTAGCTGTGACTCATTTCCTCTTGGAAAATGCCCTGGAAGATGGCACCGTTCCTCTTTTCCTTCAGGGAGCAATCTGTTCAAACCATCCACAGAGACTCAGCAACCAGCTAGGCCACACCCAAGGTCTCACAGCTGAGTCACAGGCCACAGATCACTAGGAGAATCCAGGAACCCTTTGTGCTAGCCCCACCCTGCAGAATGTGTCTGGCTTTCCTGGGGTGTGGGGTGTGGGGTGTGGGGTAGGAGAATGAAGGGAGGTGGATCCTGTGGATTTCAGAATGTGGATCCCGGCTTTGCTGGTCTGTTACATTTCTGTTTTGCTTGCCACCCACTCAGCAATTTCTCTGGAGTCCTTCCAGGCAGGGCTAGGAAAGAGGTCAGTCATTCCTATGGCCAAGCTCAGACCCAGAAGCAGGTACATCCCTCTCACTGCACCACATCAAATTAACCCCGGACTGAAGATTCTTCACCAAGCCTGCTCTCGTTCCACCTTTCTCTGGTTCCCTTTATTTAATCCGAGTAGCAAGAGGAACACTTGGTAGAGAGACAGAAAATCCTACTTTAAAGATCCTCCTGAAGCAACCTGGAATTTGCACTGGGGCTAGGGCAACAAGCAGAGCAGGGTCCTTCAGAAAGGGAATCCTCCAGCGGCCAAGCCTCTAGTCCTCCCTGGCCAAAGCAGCTCAGACAGCCTGGTTGGGGAGGAGGCTATGAACATCTGGTCTGAGTCTGCCTGTAGCCTGAAGCTTCATGGAACTGCCAACTGGGACAGAGCGCAAGCAGGTTCTGCTAAACTCCAGTTAACTCTAAGACTAGTTGCAAAGTAGAAAAGATGAGAATGAAGAACCACACGCCGAAAAGGAGATCAGAAGAACAGCGGCTCCAACGCCAGGATGGGGTGGCTCCAACGCCAGGATGGGGTAGCTCCAGACAAGACTGGCCTCCGCCCCATCGGGTCTGGGGGCGTCCGAAGCAGTGTGCGAGCTGGAGGGGTAGCCCCACCCAGGCTCGCGGGGTGCGGCTCCTCGCGAAGCCTAGCTGGAGGCCGAAGCAAGCGAGTGTGGGGTTCCCCGAGAGCAGATATTAGGTGCGGGACTCACCTGGGCCCCGAGGCGCAGAAGTCCTTGGAAGAGCTGGGCACACACCGCGACGAGGATAGCGCCGAAGACCGCGCGTCTTTGTACGCGAGGCGGGTACAGAGGGCGGAGGCGCCCCGGAGCGGGAGGAGCCTGGAGGGCAGGCAGCTGCCCACCCCACCCATCCCTCCCTTCCTGCCCCCCACCCCGCCCCACCAGCTAGCTCTCTCGCTCTCTCTCTCGCTCTCTCTCTCCTTCCCCTTCTCTCTCCAAAACACCACGCAACACACACACACACACACACACACACACACACACACACACACACACACACACTTGCACACACCCTTCCCACTCTGCCAACAGGCTAACTTTGCCTGTCCCCACGGACAGCCCTATTGTAAACGTCCCTGCAGAGGAATGCTCTTAATATTTCAGGCCATTCTCATCCAGGGCCCTGCCCTACCTCTCGGGTTTGGTTTTAGAAAGTGGGTGAGTGTCGAAATAAGAATCCAGCCGTTAGCAGGGCGGTGGTGGCTCAAGCCTTCAATCCCAGCACTTGGCGGATTTCTGAGTTCGAGGCAAACCTGGTCTACAAAGTGAGTTCCCGCCAGGGCTACACAGAGAAACCCTGTCTCGAAAAAAAAAAAAAAAAAAAGAATCCAGCCATTGCGAGGCACACGCAGAACCAGAGCCAAGAGCCTCTGCGGGAACCTGCAGGGTTAGGAATAATTTCCTAGATAAGCAGGAGGAACGCGCTGAGACTGAGCGGCTTTAGGCTTACACCTAGTTTGCTCTAGGACCTGGTCCTGTGTTGAGTGCACAAGCTAGGCCCCTGGGCTTCAGCCTAGCCTTGCCACCCCTGGGTGGTGAGGAGCAGGGCGTGTGCTACTTGCTTGTCAGCTTCAGGGGCATCTTTGTAACAGGGTTCACCTTTTCTGGTACAGTCTGTGGTTTTGCTTGGTCGATAGTTTCAGTTGTGGCCAGTATTACTAAAATCTGTTTCAGAGCCTCCTTTTTGACTCTACTTGGCTCTAAAAAGCTCTTTGGAAGAAATTTCTGGAAGATATTTAGAGACGAATGAAGTGTCTCTTAACTGACAATCACAGCCTTCCCCGATACTTATTTTATTTGGGGTTTGGGGTTAAATGCAGTTGTTGGTGACACAGCCCAGTCCCTAACACTGGGGTTTCCCCTGTTCCCGGGGGAAGTCCTGGAAAGGATGAGAGATTCCAAAGGGATAAACAGAATTAGGGAATTCTCTACGCGTGCCACCACGTGACAGTCTCGGCAGAGGTCAGCAAAATCCAACTTGGATCAGCTCTGTTTTCTCCAGGGTCTCTGAAACCTCAGTTCTGGCTCTTCCAAAGCAGTTCTTTCAAATCTTCCCACAGGCCTCCCCAGGTCGTTGCAGCTGTGGAGGAAATCTCAGGGAAAATGCGATTGAATTTAGAATATTCCTACTCACTGGCTTTCTTCAGCTGGGGCACGAGCCTTAGAATGTTTAGTTTGTGCTAGAGCCTGGGGATCCAGAGATGGAGAATCAGTTTCTTCTTTCAAAGAGCGCCGAGGTTCCTGAGGATATTGTAAACAATTCCCTGTGGTTGCTGAGCAGTACAAGAATGTTGGACAGGGGCTTCTAAGGCCCCGTAGTGGGACAACAATCTGATTTACGGAGGAAGCAACATTTGATAAGAACTCAACAAATAATCACTGTAATTCTTTAATCTGCAAATCTATTATAACCTTTTAGGCAGGTATAGAGGTTCTCACTGTGTCAGAGTGCTTTTTAAAAAGTTACTGTGTGTGTGTGCATGTGCCTCCATGTACATGTGTGCCAGAGCACGTATGTGGCACTGTGAGAACAGTTTTCAGGAGTCAGTCCAATGGTGTGGGATTTGGAGATAGAACTCAGGTCATTAGACTTACACAACAGCACCTTTACCCTCAGAGACCCCATTGAGCCAAATATCACATTCCCTTTGTGGAGGGTTTGGGAAACAGCAGCTAAAAGATAAATAATTATTTATAAATGTATGGACTAAAGAATAAGCATTTTCATGTATTTTTTTCCTAGCCCTATACATATGATTATATTGATTTTTTTTTAAATTGGCGGTATCCTCTTTTGTTCCATAGTATTCATTCTCTCCCCACCCCTCGATGTTTTTGAGGTGCCAAGATTAAATGGGATTGAGCCCAGGTCTTCTCACATGCTAGCTAGGTAAGCCCTCTTCTGAGTTACATCTCTGGCCCACTTTTGCTTTTTCTGTGTCGCTGTTTATCAAGAACACCGTGTTCACTCACTCGTTTTCCCCCCTTTACATTCCTTTAGTGATTGTTTTCTTCAATCTGCTAGCAAGGCTAAAGGATTCTGGAGCCCTAGTGGGTGCCGCCCCACAAAGATGCTGAGGGCACATGATGAACAGAGCCAGCAGGATAGACACTATAGCAAGTGTTCTCTCACTAACTCCCCATGACGCTCCTTAGCTGCTCTGTGAACTGAAGGTCCATGAATCTTTAGCTCCAGTGCTGAAGATGGGTGTGGTGAGGCATGTTTTTAATTCTAGCACTTGGGAGGCAAAAAGATTGTGCATTGGAGACCAGCCTGGGCTATATAGTGAGACTGTCAAAAAAAAAATCAAAACCAAAACCTCCCTCTCCAGGAAAAATGTCCCCAGCCAAGTTCTTTCTGCAGGAAATGGTCATGCCTTGTTAACCACGTGGACAAAGTGAAACCAACCCTACTTCCCTACTAACAGTTGACTGGAGCAGAGACCAGTTCTGTAGGCTGTACAGATTTCTTCATGGTACAGGACACAGCACAGAGTACTACACACAAGGAAACTGTAACTTCCAGGAGCCATGAACACTTCACCCCATCAATATCCCCAACAGATTGGTCCTGGACACAGAGAGAGCCGGCACTGGAGGAACAGGGGCTGGAGGCAGTGTGGTCCCTGGAATAAAGAGGAAGTAATTTACAAGTTGTCCACCAGGCACCTTCCAGTGTGCAGAATGCTACCAGCAGAGAGTTGCTTTGCTGGCAATCCAACACCTGAGATTCTCCCTCCTTCTCCGAGAGGCATAGCAATAAAATCCCAATACCAGTGCTCAATTTCTCTTCCACCGGGTAGAACTGTTTCTGGGAAGTAGCCACTCAACCAAGGATTAATTTTCTAGCACCTCTTGCATCCGGCTGGGACTATGTGACTAGTCATCCCTGGAATGAGATTGCAAGTCAGGTGAGTCATTGCCATATTCAGGCAGCAAAGGTGACATCCCTGTTTCTTTATGTCTGCCAAGACTCCAAGGCTCTTGGGGTAGAAGCACCACAGCTGGGAAGACCATTGATCCCCAAATCAATATAAGGAAGAAAATTGCTTGTTGACCAAGAAGCCATCACTGGGCAAGTTGGGCTGGGGGGAGGGGGGGTGAAAAAAAAGACCCAATAATTAGGGGGTTTATTTACTACAACATAACCTGAGTAAATGGAGTGACATTCTTTTGAGTGCTAGTATTTTGGGCAGCACAAGGTCATTGACCAATCTGTCCTAGCTACTGATGGGGTGAAGTATTCATAGCTCCTGGAAGTTACAGTATTTTCTTTGTGTGTAGTATCTTTGTGCCCTGTACCATGAAGAAACCTGTACAGCCTAGTCTAACATTCTGTTTGTCAACCCATGTACTAGGTGTAGTGGTTGTCAACTTGACTCTATCTGGAATGAACTACAACCCAGAATTGGAAGACTCACCAGTGACCCTAATCTGGAGGTTGGGAGATAGAAGTTTCTGACCTGGATCTTGGTATAGAGATCTTGAGGCATAGTGGCTATGGATTCCAGAAGATTAAGACAGGGAGATCTCCGAGTTCAATCTCATCTGGGATTAAACCTTTTTTTTTTTTGGTTTTTTGAGACAGGGTTTCTCTGTGTAGCCCTGGCTGTCCTGGAGCTCACTCTGTAGACTCAGAAATCTGCCTGCCTCTGCCTCCCAAGTGCCCGGCAGCACACACCTTTAACCTGGGCTACACCTTCTGCTGGAGACCACATAAGGACATTGGAAGAAGGAAGGTTCTGGCTCTGTCTTTGTCTCTGTCTCTCTCCTTCACCTGCTTGCTGTGTGGGACTGAGCAACTGCTAGATCCTTAGACTTCCATTCACAGCTGCTACTGACCATTGTTGGGAGTTGGCCTGCAGGCTGTGAGTCATCAATAAATTCCTTTACTATATAGAGACTACCCATAAGTTCTGTGACTCTAGAGAACCCTGACTAATACACTAGGTAAGCATAAATTATAACTGAAGAAACTTTGTCAATTTCTATGCCCTTATGACTATGGAGGAGTCATAGCAGTCAATCCTGCAGGTTCAGGGCTCTTCAGTTACACTGATCTGGTCAAGACTTTTTTTTTTTTTTTTTTTTTGCTAGCAAAACAGAAAGGAAAAGAAGAAAACGTGATTTAAATAGATATGACTATACTAGTGTACCCAAAATAGTGAGAGCTGAATATTTAAGTTGTTTCTAACTATTATACTATCGTAAGTAATAAATCACATAATATATAAAAGGAGCAATTTTGAGCAAACATCTTTGCTCACATGCTTGCTTTATATGGATTCCTACAAGGAACGCATCTTTTCTGTCACTCTTAGAGGACCAGTAGCCATCAGGAACTTTGGGATGGTGGTGTAGATAGGAGGAAAAGTCAGGTGTTGGTGTGGCCTCAGGAGTGTCCCCAGTGGTATGGGGACAATGCAAAGACCTTAAAGCTCAGAGTCCTGGCACTGCTGCCTTTGTTGGCCTCTGTTAGGAAGTGGGAGCTTGTGTCTAAGATAAGAAGCCACTGAAGAATGTAAACAGGATGTGAGCCGCTCTCCTTCTTAGCCCTAAGGCTCTATCTAGGTACATCCCCCTAACCCCCCCCCAGCCAGTCAGCTGTTTCATTGTGGGTAAAATGGGGGTGGATGTGCAGGAAAAAAAACTGAGCCATCTAAAGAGCATGAAGTTGTCCTGCTCAGTTTCTGCAGGACAGAAAGAACCTCTTCTGTGTCATCTACTTTGCATGAGAAGTAGCTTTAGAAAAACCAGGTTGGGCTGTTGGCCACTACTAAAAGTGAGTGGAGGCTTCAGCCAAGGCTGCATAACTGGTCTCCGTCTTAAAGTGGCAGCAATTGAAAGACTAGTGTTTTATTGCTTTTGTTTTTCCTACAGAATTTCCCCCCCTTAAAAATATTTATTTTTAACTTGTATATATACGTGCCATATGGATGCCATATGGATGCCATATGAGTGCAGGTCTCTGCCCAGGCCAGAAGAGGATGTTGGATCCCCTGGACTTGAAGTGCATGCTGGGAAGTGAACTGCTGTTCTCTCAAAGAGCAACAATTCCTATTGATTCCTGAGCCCTCTTGCCAGTCCTCCAGAAGTCCTCTTAGTTCGGGGTTGGAAATCACTGCTTCCATCTCTAGAAAGGATGCAAATTCAAATGATTATACTCTATCAAATATTTACTGAGCAATTTATCAATTCCCACAGTGATTTGGCTACTGCAAGTGACCAAGACAGAAAATCTCTGACCCAGAGCTGTGTTAGATAATGTTATGTCAACTTGACATGAAGCAGTCAACTAAGGAGGGAATGTCAACTAAGACAATGAATGTCTCCATAAAAATCAGGCTGTAGACACGTCTATAGGGAATTTTCTCAATCAGTGATTGTTGGGGGATGGTTAATGTGGATGGCGCCCTCCCTGGGCTGATGGTCCTTGGTGCTATAAGAAAGTAGGCTGAGCAAGCCATGGAGACCAAGCCAGTAAGCTGTGCTCCTCATGGCCTCTGCCCTGAAGTCCTTCAGTGATAAATGATGGTGTAGATGCAAAAGGCAAATAAACTCCTTCCTCCCCAAACTGCTTTTGTTTTATCACAGTAATACTGACCCCAACTAAGACATGAGCCTTTCTAGTGAAAAAGAAAAGTGAAATGAAAATTAAGATTAAAAACTTAAATTTGTGAGTTGCAATGAGTTCCATAATGGAAAAAAAGATAAGATTCTATGAGGAGAATAGACGGGACCTGTTTTAGATAAATGGTCAGAGAAGGCTGCCTTGAGTTGGGGATATTGAAACCCAGATTTAAAGGAGGAAGAGGGTCTAAGGTTGCCGGCAGGAGGAAGGGAAGGAATCGAGGTGGGGTTAACGTCAGTCTGATAGCAGAACTGAAAACCACCCTGTGTTGAAGCACACTGAGTACGGGGAGGTGACTTGAGATGAGCCTAGGAGGACAGTGTTTACAGGGAGCTGTTAAAATATCTTGCTGGCAACGGAAAAACAAAAGAAACAAAATAACCAGCTACCAACTAGGGCGGCCTCTTCAGATTCACTTGGGAGTGAATCATATTTTCTCTGCTGTTTATTATCTGTGAGATCTTGACTATGTTACCCAGCCTCCCATAGCAGACACCTACCTCCTAGGGATTTTATGAATATAAATAAGAAAATACATGTGAATACTTAGCAGAGTTCGCAGAACTTAATAAGTGCTCCGCTCAAATTAGATATGGGTTTTACTAGCCAATGGAGCAGAGGAGATGGCCAGGCAGACCCGTGTGGAACCCATCCCTGTGGCGTGATGGCATTCTGCCATGGGCGAGTCTCTGCTGCGTCGTTTTCTTCACCTGTGACTTGAATTTCAAATTCCTACCCTAGAGGAGTTTGGTGATGAGGTGGATTATGAAGGGGTCATGACAGAGATCAGGTGATTTATGTGCTGCCGCCGTCCTGAAGGAGGAGTTGGCCTTTTAAAGTCTTTTGAGAAATCTTTTAAAATCTTTTGGCTGTTTAAAAATATTTTCCTGAGAGAGGCCCCTTGGTCATGCGAACTTTATATGCCCCAGTACAGGGGAACGCCATGGCCAAGATGTGGGAGTGGGTGGGTAGGGGAGCAGGCGGCGGATGGGGGAGAGTATAGGGGATAGCATTTGAAATGTAAATGAAGAAAATATCTAATAAAAATTGGAAAAATATTTTCCTGAATATTGTCATTCTCTTTAAAAATTAAATTTTTTTCTTTTAATACAGGTGTTTGGCTGCATGTGTGCCTCTGTACCACATGCACAGAGGCCAGAAAAGGGCTTTGGATCCCTGGGATTGGAGTTACAGAGGGGTGTAAGCAACCCCGTAGCAGGTCCTCAGGAAGAATAACAACTGAGCGGTCATTCCACCCCGCTTTCCAGTTTTGTCCAAATCCCAGTGCTTGGCGCTTCTACACAGCATGGCTGTCAACTGCTGGTGAAGAAGTTTTCCTTTAGTTAAAACAAACAGCCCTGCTGAAAGAAACGGGGCGGGGCAAGGGAGGGACCTGCATGGCAGGAAATCAGTTAACTTGAAGTATGGCTACTCTTTGTTAATTAGTGAAACTGTAATGTGTCTGGCGATGGTTCAGCCTCAGAAATCTGACTTCTTGGAACGCCAGTAACCCAAACTTCTAGCTTTTGTTGTTTGTTTTTTGGTTTCCAAATTTTCTAAATTATTTTTTATTATTGTTTTTTTCATTAAATTATTTATTGACTACATACAGGTCGCAGCCCCCCTCCCTCATCTCCTCCCAATCCCACCCTCACAAGCCCTCCCTCCTCCCGTTACCCCTGCCCCACAGAGAAGGGGAAGTCCCCCTTGGGTACCAGTTCACCCTGGGACATCCCGTTGGCAACAGGTCTAAGTGCATACTGAGGCCCGACCCACTGAGGTCTGGCCAGGCAGTCCACTAGGGAAAGGGTATCCAATGGCAGGCAACACAGTCAGAGAATTGGACAGGGGGCCCAAATCTCTTGTAAAAAGTAAGCTGACTCCTTAAAAGAAGGAGCCCTCAAGGCTGAGTTTCCAGTCCCTCCTATTGGCTGGAAACTGGGTGTTGTGGGTAGACCACGGGCTCATAGTTAATGAGCCTTCTAGTTAATGCTGTGGCGCCCTCTGGTGGCCACGGAGTGAATAGCTCGTTAGCCGAGTTTGAGTAATCTTGAGTGGCTCAAGCAGAGAAGTTTTTGTATTCGGAAGACCCAATACGGAGCTGGGAAAGGGGCCTACGTGGCTAAACACAGGCTGATACTGATGATGTAGGTCTGCACCCTGCCTTGTGTTAGGTAAAATTTCTCAGAGCAGTGGCGGAAAGGAATGGTGTATCCTCCATGTGCCTTTTTAAAAAGGCGAACACAGATTGAACTGTATTTGGTTTTAGATATGTCAAAACTCAGTTTTGCCATAGAATTCAACCAGTTTTATTGATGGACTTTTAAGTAAATTCTTTCCCACTCCTTTGAAAATAGATTCTCTGACAATCAAGGACCTAGCTACTGAAGGCCGTCGTGGTTGGTAGTCAGTGGGGCACAGCTGAGGGGCATCTTGTCATGTTATACAAGAACCAAAGAAGAAATTCTATGTCTCTCTTGCTAAAACACTTTTAGGTTTTGCTTGGTTTGCTTTGCTTTAGTTTTTAGTTTTTTGTTTTTGTTTGTTTGTTTTAGACACTGAATGATTTTATAGTTCATAATGGGATGTCCTGTGTTATAGAATAATCTCAAGAGGTATTTTAGAAAATGGTTCAGCGGTACAACTCATGTTTAACATGCTTAGGACCCTGGATTCAAATCCCAGAATAAGAAAAAAAGCTCATTTTATGTTGATTAGTGTTGTAATTATAGTAAAAACCCGATGTACCTTATATGTATTTTAAAATATATTTGAGAATTTTATATATGCATAGGGGCATGCCTTGATCATAACACCCCCAGTCTTCTCCTTAACTCCTTCCAGATCCAACCCTAAACCCTCTCCTTCATGTCCTCTTTCTAAAATTTTTTTCTTTAAAAAATAACACACGGAGTTCAATTTGTGTTTATGTTGAAGAAAAATTTTTCATACAATATATTCTGACCATACTTTTCCCCTCCCACAACACCTCCCAGGTCCTCCTAGTTCTTACCCAATTCCATTCACTTTCTCTAGAAAACAAGCAAAAAACCAAAATTCCCTAAAACAAACATCAATTGCCCCCAACAAAACCATAAAACTTTGAATCAAAATATATTGCAAAAGACCCACACACACACACACACACACAAAAGCCCAGACAAAGCAATATGAGACAATACAAAACTATCATCGAGTTTGGTTTGTGTTGGTCAGTTACTCCTGGGCATAGGGCCTACCCTGAAATTTCACTAATATACTCAGTGAGACTCCATTGCAGAAAACTAATTTTTCCTTTGCACGTGGTATCATTTATAATTAGCTTCCTGGTTTATTTCCCTCCGATCAGTGCTGGGACTCCTGCCTGAACCTGTACAGGCCCTGAGCATCCAGCCACAGCTCCCTGTGAGTTCATACGTGCATCAACCCTACTGTGTGTGGAGAGGACTGTTTCCTTGAAGTCGTCCCCTCTAGACCTTACCACCTTTCCTCCTATTCTCTATGACTTGCTGAGCCCTGAGGAGAAGGGTTTGATGAGGACATCTCATTTAGGACTAAGTACTCCAAAGTGTCTCACTCTGCACATTGTCTTCGTGGGTCTCTGTCTTAGTTCCCGTCTACTACGGGAAGAAGCCTCTGATGACGGCTGATGGAGGCACCGATCTATGAGTATAACAGGGTATTGTTAGGAGTCATCTCACTGCCTTGTTCCTTTAGCAGAACAATAGTCTTTGGTGTTCCTCAAGACCAGTGGTTCTCAACCTGTCCCCTTTGGGGGTCACATATCAGATACTTTGCATATCAGATATTTAATTATGATTCATAACAGCAGCAAAATTACAGTTATGAATTAATTCTTTGGTTGTGGGTCACCACAACACAAGAAACTGTTAAAGGGTTGAATCATTCCAGTGGTTGAGAACCACTGGCCTATCCGGTCTCAGGTTCTTGACCACTTTAGCAGTGTCAGGTCCATCTCATGGAGTGGGCCTTAAATCCAATCAGAGTAGTGTCACTCTATACAGAACCACTTCTTGGGGAACACTCTGGCTCCTGGCACACTTTTCCTCGCTTGGAATTGAGCAGGATGACAGGTTCAGCCATCTATCTTCTGACATGGCTACGACAGGCTCAGCCATCTTTTGACATGACCGGGAGTTGAGAGCAGATATTGAGCTAGGAGTTTGGGGAAACGCACAGATAAGGTGATATATTCTTTGCATTAAAGGAAGGAGGTGAGTGGAGCCAAAGGCTGACTGATATAGGAGTGGACAGAGGCATTTATGTTCCCTTGAAGGGCCACAGAATTCCCTAGGCTCTTTGGTTCCTGCCCCTTGTCCCCCACCTGTACACAACATCATTCCCTCAATGCCGGAAGATCCCTTGAGGACTGGTGGAAAGTGGAAATTAGGGAACTACAGTGGTAGCTGAGGAGTGTGGTCTTGGCTCACTATCCAAAGGGTACATCTGAGGAGAGCAAGCCTGGATTGTGGATTCTTCCCTATATACTGTATTCTGTCTCAGTCTGAGTGCTGTCTGTCTCTGCATTTGCTGATTTTGTGTGTCAACTTGACACAAGCTGAAGTTATCACAGAGAAAGGAGCCTTCCTTGAGGAGATGCCTCCATGAGATCCAGCTGTAAGGCATTTTCTCAATTAGTGATCAAGGGGGAGGGCCTAGCCCATTGTGAGTGGTGCCATCCCTGTGCTGGTAGTCCTGGGTTCTATAAGAAAGCAAGCTGAGCAAGCCAGGGGAAGCAAGCTAGTAAGTAACATCTCTCCATGGCCTCTGCATCAGCTCCTGCTTCCTGACTTCCTTTGGTGATGAACAGCAAGGTAGAAGTGTAAGCTGGATAAACCCTTTCCTCCCCAACCTGCTTCTTGGTCATGATGCTTGTGCAGGAATAGAAATCCTGACTAAGAGCCGGGCGTGGTGGCGCACGCCTTTAATCCCAGCACTTGGGAGGCAGAGGCAGGCAGATTTCTGAGTTCGAGGCCAGCCTGGTCTACAGAGTGAGTTCCAGGACAGCCAGGGCTACACAGAGAAAGCCTGTCTCGAAAAAACCAAAAAAAAAAAAAAAAAAAAAATCCTGACTAAGACAGTCTCCCTTTCTCCCTCTTTCCCTCCCTCCATCCCTATAACCCTCTCTCTTTCCCTGTTTTTCTTTCTCCCCTTAACAACATATGATATATTCTAGGATGTAAATAAGCTAAGCTAGTGCCTGACACATTTTAAAAGTTGTTCACACATCTTGACTTCATCAGTTCCTAAAGGCAGCAGTGGCTGCACTAACCAGAGATAGGACAAAGTCGTTTCCCATTGTGAGACATCTGCCCATCGCCTTGACCCAACACACAACAAAATATTTTGTTCTTACTAGTACTCAGTGGGGCAGCTATGGTAAAACAGAAAATTTAAATTTTGGGATTTGAGTTCAGGGATGCCTGTTCATTAGCTTTATAACTTAGACAAATCACCTAGCTTCCACTTCTTTATCTTTGAAGTAGGGATAACTGTTATGAAATATGCGGCAAGGAGGTACCTGGTGGGTCCATGCCGAGGTATACCCCTGAGAAATTATCCAATGGAACAGATCTGGTATAAAGGAGGTTTATAAGGGGAAGGGAGAGGGGTGAGGACCTGGGAAAGGGTAGAGGCAGATGAGTGAGCTGTGAGGGCAGAGAGAGGAAGGGGGAGGAGTGAGGACCTAGACAAGGGGTAAATGCAGAAGAGTGGACATGTACACAGACAGACAGACAGATGGAGGCAGAGCCATGAGGACAAAGAGGAGAGAGGCACAGAGAAGGAGAGGGAGAGGGAGAGAGAGAGAGAATGAAAATGTAGGACCAAAGAAAGAGAGAGAGCTGATAGGGGGGCATATGCAGCCCACACCTGGCACACCTGACTGCAGTGACCAGATGATGGTGACAGGTGATGACATAAGCCATCGCTAGCTCCCTGGAAGAAGCCTGGTAGAGTTGCCTGTAAGCTAACATTCATTCTCTTTTGTTTAATTTAAAAAAAAAAAAAAAGAGGAACTAGGAAGGGGTGATGCTGGTGCGGCAGGAGAGAGGGTGATGCTGGTGCGGCAGGAGAGAGGGTGGTGTATTCTTTACACTACGTCTTGATGACTTGGGAGGAGCATAGGTGAGGTTACACCGGAGCACCTGTGGGCAGCTCTTCTAAAGCCTCCCTGGATGCAGATCTGGAGCGAACACCTGGGCCTGCTGGATACTGGGGCAGAAGAGAGTTAAGTAGGTCAGATGGGAAATTTTTATCTTAGGTGTTCATCAGAAACTTTTAGGCCCATGGTCTTGGTGGTTGGAGAGAGGGGAG
Organism: Mus minutoides; assembly: GCA_902729485.2. NCBI lineage: Eukaryota > Metazoa > Chordata > Mammalia > Rodentia > Muridae > Mus > Mus minutoides. Next base: position 30,872 of record LR751972.1, on the reverse strand, counting down.
TTCCACAACCAGGGAATGGGGAGGGGTTCTGGGTGAGAAGGATCCCACCTTCTGCAATAGGTGGGAAAGTTAGGCTGTTGATTGGCAGTAGTTATCTGGAATCATTTGACCTGTGAGAGGTGGATCCAAGTGGATTTTCTGAAGCTTAAAGAAGTCTTTTTTAGTAACAAAAAGAGAGATACATTTTAGATATGTCAGCATTACTATTGTAATCTGTACTGAATTCCACATTGTAGAAAAAGGCACTATAGCATCCTTCTGTCAGAGGCTTGGGAAATGATTTTGGGTTAAAAGCCTGAACACTCCTTAAGGCAAGCTTGGGGAAGATAGAAGCCTTCTGTATAGCAGAAGCTCACTTGATCTCCGTTTTCATATAAATACAAACAGTGAAGACAAGGATTATTTCCTCCATCCAGAAGACTGATACAATGAGAAATATTTTTAAGTCTATACTTAAAAGACAACCAAAAGAAATTTAAAATCTCAAGTTTTTGCATATGAAGTGATTATACAGTAAAAGGCTTTGCCAGAGTGAGGCTAATAATTATCAGTGTTAGAACTAAACTTTGGAAGTTCTAATAGTAGTGAAGCAAGGGGAAGAAATCTGAAACATCTTTCATCTTTTTATATGTGTCAAATAGCTTTCTTATTTAAGCTTTCACTTACATTTACCAACCTTAAAATACCTTCTTAGATCCTAAAACACATTCTTAGGTCCTCATGAATTAAGTGTGTATCCTCAGACCTTACATAAACTTTACATCTTTTTCCTATCCAATTATTTACCATGAGACACAGGTGGCTGATTATTGGGGGCAGTCATTGTAATGTTTTGTTTGTTTGTTTGGTTGGTTTTGGTTTTTTGTAGATAAAGGAATAGTAAAATGTTACATCTGAAACATGTTTATCTTTTTACATGAAGCTTGTGATCAAGACAAACTTGTTTGGCTCTTTTAATAAGAGGCCTAATAATGGGCGGAGGTGGTGCACACCTTTAATGCCAGCACTTGTGAGGCAGAGGCAGGCAGATTTCTGAGTTCCAGGCCAGCCTGGTCTACAAAGTGAGTTCCAGGACAGCCAGGACTATACAGAGAAACCCTGTCTCGAAAAACAAACAAACAAACAAACAAACAAACAAAAAACACTTAATCATTTCACCTAACTACTGAATTGACTAATGAACTAACAGAGTGGAGGATTACCTTGGGGTGAGGAGCTAGTTAGTCGTCTGTTGTTCTCTTGAGCTGTCAAGTTAGTTAGCTTAGCCATCTCAGGGACCTGAGGGGATAAGTTATAATCTAAATGGCCTATATGTCAATTAAAATAACAGAGACTAGTTCATAATTCACTACCTATACAGTTGTCCCAGGCTCCTGTAGTCTCCATGACACCTCAGGCAGAGGCAGTCTTTGACCACCAGGCCCAGAAGATGAGAGGCTTTTTCTATGGAGGAGGAACAAGTTTGGAAGTTGCGTTTATTCACATGCTGACTGAGTGCTAGCTATATGCCTAGAACTATAGAAACACATGGATACAAGATAAAGATACAATGTTTCTCTTTCAGAAGTCAATCTAGGAGGGAAGTCAGACCAAAAATCAAACATACAAACAAACATCAACAACAACAAAATCAAGATGTATAAGTTGAAACATATGGCCAAGGGACTGTGGTTACTGCTGGAGTACAAACCCGAGTGCAGAGGTGAGGAATCTCCAAGAGTTATAAGAGGCTTCCTGGTGACTGAAAGATGTATAAGAGTTAAGCAGATAAGAATGGTGGGGAAATGAAAATGGAAGGAAGAAGCAGCTAGTTAGGAGGTATGATTGTTATCTTGACTGTCAACTCTATAGGATGTAGAATCACCTAGGAAACAAGTCTCTGGGCATTCTTTGAGGATATTACTAGATTTAGTTAATCACTAGCTTACACTGACTGTGGGTGGCACCATTCCCTAGGCTGTCTATGAATGGTGTGTGACCAATTGCCCTGTGCTTCTGCCTTCCTCACTACAGTGACAGTAGCCTTAAACTTTGAGTCAGAACAAACCCTTCCTCAATAAAGTTACTTTTGCCTTGTATTTTGTCACAGTAACAAGAAAAATAACTTACATAAGAGATTCGGTGATTATGTACTATGTGTTTGGAGATCAAAGATCATGACACAGAAACCATGAAGGGCCATGCCACAGAGATTCTCATATGCTAAGTGCAGAGGCATCACAGACATTGAAAGTTTGATTATAAAAACAAAGAAAGGCTTGGAAAATAGCCCAGTGTTTAAAGTGCTTGCAGTGCCTGGTAAATAAAGATACAATGTTTCTCTTTCAGAAGTCAGTCTAGGAGGGAAGACAGACCAAAAATCAAACATACAAACAAATAACAACAACAACAAAACCGAGATGTATAAGGTGAAACATATGGCCAAGGGACTGTGGTTACTGCTGGAGTACCCATCTAAAAAGCTGGGCCTGGTAGCCTGACCTTCAATACAACACCAAGAGGTAAAGACAGAATTTTGACAGCTAGGAGCTTGCTGGCCTATCCAATTAGAGAGTCCCTGTTTCAGTGAATGACTCTGTTTAAAAGTAAAGTTGTGGGGAACAATAAAGGAAGAGGCCCAACAATGAACTCTGGCCTTCACATGTAATGCACGTGTGCGTGTGCACACACACACACACACACACACACACACACACACAAACGAGAGAGAGAGAGAGAGAGAGAGAGAGAGAGAGAGATTGAGAGAGTAAAGAGCTTTTATTAAGGATAAATTCTAAGATAACGTCAAGAGAAAAAAGGGGTCTTCAGAGATAATTATCTGTTTTTTAAAATTACACTTGGTAAAAGTATATGTGTCTATCTACTACTGTAATGCCCAAAATTAACTCCTAAGCCCCACTAGGTAACTTCCTGGAATGCTGGGAGTTGTAGTTCTTGGAAAATAACAAAGCCTCATGGGAAAGTACGATGGCCTATAGATTTGTCCTTAATACACCCTAGTAACACATAGCTCAGGACCATTCTGAGCTGGGAAATTCCTGGGAACAGTTTTGCCCAAAGTCCATCTCTTGGTCAGTATTTAATATTTAATCTAGCTTACTTTAAGTTTGGCCCAAAATGGTAGGTTCAGTTTTTCTGCAGTGAATCTCAGGATTAACACTAGATCCTGGCTTCTCCAAACAGGGTCCATAGACAGGCACTGAGCATTCACAACTGCTCGCAGCTGCCTCACAGCTGACGTAAATGCAGTATCTCAGGCCTCACCTAGACTCAAGAGATCTGAAAGGACATTTCAGTAAACTCTGATGTATTCCACAAACTGTCATGCTGAAAGAATTTAGAGCAGAGACATTGCTGTCTGATGAGTTAGGAAAAAGGCTCTTAAAGGAAAAAAAGAAAAAGACAAAAGACAAAACCAAGCCCACATAGAAGAAAATGTGGGGTTGCAACAGAGAACATGGAAGAAGAGATTATTGGTTAAAGTCAGGTTAACCTGAATCACATTAACTTGACCTTGTTCCTTATTAAGCTGTGAGACTTGGGGAAAGTCCTAAGTTCTAGTGCCTCTGTTTCCCCATTTGTAAGCAGAAGTTTTTAGGATTTTTTAAGAGGAATAACAGAAAATGTAAATGTATAGAAGGTTTGTCAATGGCACTATGAATGATCAGTAAGTTATTATCTATGATCATTATCACCATTAAAATCAACAGGAAACACGCGACAGAGCCTGGTAAGCCAGATTACACTTTTAAATTTTTGTAGAAATCTTTATGATTAAAAGAAAAGGGGACAGGAGATTTAAAAACAACGAGTCTGGGGAGATGCACAGACGACTGTGTTTGATTCCCAGAACCCACATGATGGCTCACAATCATCTGTAATGCCAGTTCTAGGGGACTGGATGCCCTCTTCCAACATNGACAGAGCCTGGTAAGCCAGATTACACTTTTAAATTTTTGTAGAAATCTTTATGATTAAAAGAAAAGGGGACAGGAGATTTAAAAACAACGAGTCTGGGGAGATGCACAGACGACTGTGTTTGATTCCCAGAACCCACATGATGGCTCACAATCATCTGTAATGCCAGTTCTAGGGGACTGGATGCCCTCTTCCAACATGTGTAGGCGCTCGCTACATGCACACAATGTGCAGACATACATTCAGGCAAAATACCAATGTACATAAAAATAATAAAAATTTTTAAAAATAAAAACTAGTCAATAAATTGTGTCTATTTTATCTCTGTTTTCCAGTTAAGGAATGAAGATGGGACTCAGAACTTATCCACTTCTCTCTATGTTTTTTTTTTTTTTTTTTCTCTTTTGAGACAGGGTTTCTCTGTATAGCCCTGGCTGTCCTGGAACTCATTTTGTAGACCAGGCTGGCCTTGAACTCAGAAATCCACCTGCCTCTGCCTCCCAAGTGCTGGGATTAAAGGCATGCGCCACCATGCCAGGCTGGTTTTTCTGTTTGTTTTGTTTTGTTTTCTTAATAATCCTATGCTTACTTCCTGTCAACTCGTTGCTTGCTCTGCCTCTTGACCTACAGTTGACTTTATTTAACCCTGTTTACAATATTCAAGCGGAAAGCTCTTGAATCAAAGGTAGGTGCTAAGGTTGAGCCACACCACAACTAAAAACACTTTTGTTCCCAGTAAATAACGCAATCTCAAGGTCCACACAGTGATCGAATATCGTGCAAGGGCAGCATTCTGACAAGAAGGGGTGAGAGGAGGAGGGAGGGAGCACTGGTCACCTTACAGACCCCCCACAGTTCACACTGGATCTCTTCCTCAGCTGAGAACTAATCTCTTCTCGGACTTGCATCATTCCTTTCTGTTTGTTTTCCTGCATACCTACTAGAAACCATGGTGACTTCTAGGTGACGTGTCACGACAGCGCTGGGCAGTAGGCAATGACTCTGCACAGAGACATTGCTCAGCTTTGCTTTCATTCCCAACTGAGGAGGAGGTACAGGCTTCTTTCTTCCCCCGCTGGCTGTGTTCCCAGGCCACTGAGGTCATTCCCAGCTAGTCATGCAGACTTGCCTCTCCCTCCCAACATTCCTTCTTGACTGTGGCCATCTAGGAATGTCCTTAGTGGTTATAGGGAGAGGCTTATAAGATTAAGAAGAGTCAGAATCAAAGTATGTGTTGTCATAGTTACTACTTAGGTGTGGTCCATCCATCATCTCTCTCACCAAGTTACTAGACAGTACAATGAAGTCTTTGTGAGGTGGACAGGTATGATAAATCACTCAGGTCTTCCCGGGCTCGGTGGGGAGGTAAAAGTCTATCCCTTATCACTGGGACTAGGCTATCCCTATCACTGGTGATGGAACACTCAGTTCAGGAGCCTTTATCTATTTGCCTAATGATTTAATTTATAGCATCTTTATTTAGTTCCTTTTTTTCTTCACATGTTCATGTTTTTATATTCTATACATTTGGGGGTTTTGTTGCTTTACTTATTTGAGCTTATTTGAGCTTTTGATCACATATATGCTAAAGACCTTTCAGATTGGTCTCTTTTGTTCTAGTGAGGGTATCCTCTTTGGCAGATTGGCAAGGTAGTGTTGAAGTATAGAGTTCACTACTGTGCACAACTGCTGCCTTTGCTCTTTCATGGACCTACCTAACGTAATGGGGCATTCTTTATCTTCCCAACTTCATTCTAGATAGAAGTCCCGCCATCACTGTCTGCATCTTAACCATGACTATATATCTTTGCTTGAACTTGGTGCGATGGTTTCTTGGATATGACATCAAAACAATAAAATAAAAATATTCAATCTATTAGACTTTTTCAATAGTAAACACTGTTGTGCGTCAAAGAACACTATTTAGCTAGGCATGGTGCTACACTTCTCATCCCAGCACTAGGGAGGATGGGGCAGATGGACCACATATTCAAGACCAACCTAATCTGCACTATATCAAAACAACAGCAGCAACCAATTCTCTTGCTGTGGCAAGAGTAGAGTACTAGGAGCCTAGGCGCAGAGCAAGACTCCATAGATCCTTTTAAGAAAATTACAGACAAGCATGGGGGAAAATTGTCAGTTTCAATTAGGTCAAGTTGAAGAGAAAAGAGGTATAGGAGAAGATCCTGCCAACCACAGATAGGACTGAGCAAGCAAAGTGGAATGGAATATCCTAAAATCCTAAGCTAGAGATTCCCCACCCCTCATCTCCCATGAACTTAAGCCTTAAACTTCATTGTGAACACAGTAAAACATACCCTATGGCCAAAAGAAAAGAAGAGAAGGAGGAGGAAAAGGAAGAAAAAGAGGAGAACGAATGAAAAAGCATCCCCATAAAATAGGGGAAAACACTTGTAAATCATGGATTTTAAAAGTCTAATATCCTAGTATGCAAATTAAAACATGAAACTTTTTTTTATGCCAAAAAATGACTTTGGGTATGTATTTCTCAATTACAATAAAAGCTTAATTTTAAAAGGGAATAAAGTAGATATTGGAGTCATAGCTCAGTGGCAAATCCCTTTCCTAACACATGTGAGGCCCTAAGTTCATCCTTTGAACCCAAAGAAAAGAAAAGACTCAAGAAGACATTTTCCAGGCTGGAGAGGTGGCTTAGAGGTTAAGAGCACTGACTCCTCTTCCGGAGGTCCTGAGTTCAAATCCCAGCAACCACATGGAGGCTCACAACCACCCGTAATGAGATCTGACGCCCTCTTCTGGTGTGTCTGAAGACAGCTACAGTGTACTTACAAAAGTGTACTTAGATATAATAAATAAATAAATCTTTAAAAAAAAAAGACATTTTCCAAAGAAGATATATGGACAATAAGCATGTGAAGATGCCCACATCTTTTGTTTTTGTTTTTGTTTTTGTTTTTTTGTTTTTTGAGACAGGGTTTCTCTGTATAGCTCTGGCTGTCCTGGAACTCACTTTGTAGACTAGGCTGGCCTCGAACTCAGAAATCCGCCTGCCTCTGCCTCCCAAGTGCTGGGATTAAAGGCGTGCACCACCATGCCCAGCTTTTTGTTTTGTTTTTGTTTTTGTTTTTGTTTTTGTTTTTGTTTTTGTTTTTGTTTTTGTTTCTGGTGTTTCTTAAACACCAGAGAATGGCAGACTAAAACCAAAATGAGGTCATGCTCATTATTTGAAAACAAAAAGCAGCAGAAGTTGGTGAGGATATGAAAACTTGTAATGCTTGTGCATTGTTGGTTGGAGTGTCAAACAGTGTAGACGCAAAAAAAGATAGTTATGTATACCAGTTGCTTTTTGTTGCTATGATAAAATACCATGAATAAAAGCAACATATAGACAAAAGCACTGATTTTGGCGTGTGGTTCCAGAAAGTAAGAATCCATCATAGCTGGGAGGCATGACAGCAGGAGCAGAAAGCTGAGACATTACATCTCCCCAGCAAAAGACTTCCTCCAGCAAGCCTGCATTTTCTCATTTCTATAACCTCCTAAACATTGCCACCTGGGAACCAAATGAAATACAGGACTATTAAGTATATTTTTCAATTAAACTACCATAATACCGACCCATGGCCCTAAGAGGATCATAATGCAAATTACATTTGCTCCAAATTTCCAAGTCTCCTTACTTAGTAATTTTAACATTGATTTAAAAGTAAAAATGGCTATCTTGCCGAAAGCAATCTACAGATTCAATGCAATCCCCATCAAAATTCCAACTCAATTCTTCACCGAGTTAGAAAGGGCAATTTGCAAATTCATCTCGAATAACAAAAAAACCTAGGATAGCAAAAAAATCTCTTTGAAATGTAAGGTAATTACTTATTTGTGACTCCTATACAATAAAAAAATCAAGTTGTATACTTCCAACATATAATGGCACAAAATATATTTTCCTAGTCAGAAAGGGAGGGAAAGAGGCGTAGTCTGGGATTACTGGACCAAAACAAGACCAAAACTCACAAGGGCAAGCACCAAATCCTGTAGTTCTTTGTATAATGTCTGGGACTTGAGTTTCAAAGGGCTTAGATTGCTGCACCCTGCAGCTTTGCTGCCTATAATCTCTCTTGACCATGTTCTGCTCTCTGCATGTAGCTCTCCTTGTTGGACATCTTACAGTTCTGACATCCCTAACAACTTGGAATCTCCACTTCAACCAAGGCTTCACTTTTACAACCATTCAAAATAGCCTTTAGGCCTCACAAGGACTCCAACCCTGCCACACATTGCTGGCCTCAGTGGTTCTCTGAAACCATGGACGAAGGATCTACGACCTCTTCACTCTTATGTTCATGTCTCCGAAGCCAAGGTCACATGGATGAGCAAGTATAGCTGCCAACTTAGCATGGACCATTACCTCCACCGGCTTTCATGTGTTGAAGCAATTGCTTTCCAGGAGCAAGCAACCCTTTTTGAATTTCTCCTTTCACCAGTTGAAATCTCAGCTGAGTGGAGTCTTGCCCTGAGGGCATAATCTTCCCAGTGTTCCAAGAAGAACTAGTGGCCTCTCCTTAATAATTACAGCCTCTCCTTCAGCACGTGCCTTGGCTATGTTCAGTTCCTTAGCACTCCTTTTCTCTACAAACTGTGTATTTTACATTTCTTTTTGTCCCACCTGCTCTTTTTCATTGTATGACTATATGAGTTATCAGTAATAACTACGCTTCAGACTCAATGTTATGCTGTCTTGAAGTTTTCTCTGCCAAAAAAATTCATGTATTACTTTAAAATTTAGCCCTGGGCTGAATTTTTAGGATGCAAGCAGAAGGCAGCCGGATTCTTTGCCAAAATATTATATGAACTAGTTCACAATACAGTCTCTACTTTCTCTGACATTTCTTGAGCCGAGCCTCTACAGTCCTCAGTACTCTTAGCATCACGGTCTTCTAGGCACTTACTAGAATGGCAGGTGAAATTCTGCTAATAGCATTTAATGGGTCTTCCAGTCTGAAGTTCAAAAATTTCCACATTCCTCAAAACACAAGTCAAAACAACAAACATGGTCAGGTTTTTCACAAGCAACACCCCACTTCTGGTTGGAGCCAGGCCTTTAATGGCTAACCCATCTCTCCAGCTCACAATACCCAACTTTTGCATCAGTTGCTTTTCTACTGCTGTGATAAACTATCATAACCAGAAGCAACTTAAGAAAAGGGTTTCATGTTGCTTACAGTTCCAGAGTGTCAGGATCCATAATGGTGGAGATAGCATGTCAGCAGGCAGCGGAAGCAAAAGCTCTGTGATCACACTGTATCTGCATCCCAGGAAACGGGGAGATCAAAGTGAAACTGGAGTGACTTAATAAACTCTCAGCAAGACTCCTCATCCTAAAAGTTCTCCAACTTCCTTAACAGCACCATGAATTGGAGATCAAGTGTCTAAATGCATAGATTTATTTAAAAAAAAACAACAAAAAAACAGAGGGCCAGGCGTGGTGGCGCATGCCTTTAATCCCAGCACTTGGGAGGCAGAGGCAGGCAGATTTCTGAGTTCGAGGCCAGCCTGGTCTACAAAGTGAGTTCCAGGACAGCCAGGGCTATACAGAGAAACCCGGTCTCGAAAAACCAAAAAAAATAAAAAATAAAAATAATAATAATAAAAAAGAAAGAAAGAAAGAAAGAAAGAAAGAAAGAAAGAAAGGAAGAAAAGAAAAAAGAAAACTCTCTGACTGAAGAGATGGCTCAGCAGGTGACATTATTGACTGTCTTTTCAGAGGTCCTGAGTTCAATTCCCAGCAACCACATGCCACATGGTAGCTCACAACCATCTGTAATGGGATCCAATCCCTTTTTCTCTTGTGTGTCTGAAGACAGCTACAGTATACTCATTCATAAAATAAATAAATAAATAAATAAATAAATAAATAAATAAATTTTTAAATTTTTTTCTCATTTAAACCATCACAAGGGGTATCCTAGTTAGGGTTTCTGTTGTTGCACTGAAACACCACGACCAAAAAGCAAGTTGGGGAGGAAATGGTTTATTTGGCTTACAATTCTAGATCATGGTTCATCACTGAAGGAAGTCAGGACAGGAACTCAAGCAAAGATGGAACCTGGAGGCAGGAGCTGATGCAGAGGCTATGGAGGGACGCTGCTTACTGACTTGTTCATCATGACTTGCTCGTTTTCTTAGTTAGGATTTTACTGCTGTCAACAGACACCATGACCAAGGCAACTCTTATAAGGACAACATTTAATTGGGGCTGGTTTACAGGTTCAGAGATTCAGTCCAATATCATCAATGCAGGAGCATGACAGCATCTAGACCGATATGGTGCAATAGGAGCTGACTGAGGGTTCTACATTTTCATCTTAAGGGGGCTAGTGAAAGAATGACTTCCAGGCAGCTAAGAAGATGGTCTTAAAGCCATGCCCACAGTGACACACCTACTTCAAGGCTACACCTCCAAATAGTGCCACTCCCTGAGCCAAACATATTCAAACTTCTACACTCAGCCTTCTTTCTTATAGAACCCAGGATCACCAGCTAGGCATGGAACCACCCACAATGGGCTGGGCCTTCCTCTATGGATCACTAACTGAGAAAAATGCCTTACAGCTGGATCTCATGGAGGCATTTTTCCACGGAGGATCCTTTCTGTCTGGAGACTCCCGCTTGTGTTAAGCTGATACAAAAAAAAAACAAAAAAAAACATCATGGACACATGTGTGCTCACACACATACACATGCATGTACATTGATGCATGGGTGAACATCCTTGTGTGCACACTCCTTGTCTCTTGATGTGGGGTAGCATACAATACCTCAGGAATCTGCTAGCAAGAAAACCATTATTGTATGTGACCACCAAGGCCTTGCACTAGAACTGTGAGCCCAAATGAACCTGTTCTTTACACTCACTGGGGCTGTGAGATGGATTAGTGACACCATCACTACTAGTAGAGCGATGAAACCGCCCTGGTGAAAGCAGAAAGTGAGGCTGGAGAAGTGGGCAGAAGTGGATGTCAAAAGCTCTTGAGTGTTCCAAACAGGACAGACTTCATTTTAAGAGGAATCAAGTCCTAGTCAACAATGGGGTTGACATCCATAGTTTGCCTTTAAATGTCCCCTTCAGTCAAGTGTGACAAAGAGAGTCAGAGGTCAAATGGGTATAGGGAGCTGATAACTTAAAAACGTATACATTTACTAGTATTTGTTGTATTAGCTTTCTGACATGTCACACTTATAATGATTTTCAGTTACATTCATTTATTTATTTGTAAACATACAAACAATATGTACTTGGTGCTCCCTTTCTCTGTATTTGGAAAACAACCTACATGAATGATTCTTTCAGGTGTTTTGTTTTGTATTTTGAGATAGCGTTGTTCTGTATGTGGCCCTAACCTGGAACTTGCTAGGTAGACTAGGATGGCCTTGAACTCACAGAGCTCTGCCTCTGTCTCCTAAGTGCTATAACTAAGGCTGTGTGCCACCATGCCCAACTCTATTTTCATGGTCTGTTTTCCCCAGTTGTTTCAACTACACCTTCATTAATCACAAGAACCTTCAGTGGATCTGTGTCATCAGGTCTTTGAAAAGAATTCGTTTTCACTTTAACAAAGACACCAAATGGCATCCTGTTGGGAGATGTCTGGAGGTCAGCTGTGAACCCTCAGGCGGAGCAGTCCTGTTGCACAAATACACTATTCAGACAAATAAGGTGGGGAGTTTGTACTGGCATGTTACGTTGCTCAAGGACATAGCCAAGCTCATTCCTAAAACCCCTTTAACATCTGAATATGAATTAGGAAATCTTGGTGTCTCACAGAGTCAGGGATGGCTTCATTATATGATCCATGAAACAGAACCTCACATCTTACTGTTCCGGAGGCCACTGCCCAAGAAGCCAAAGAAATGAAGCCTTTCTTTCAGCCTCAAGCTTTCCACAGCTGTCCTCACTCCCTACCATCTTTCTGATCCCATGACCATGTTGCTTTCTTATTTCTCCCTTTGATATGTAAAGGATACACTGTTTGAATGTGCTGGTACCTGCTTTGCTTCTGGAGTTGAGCCACCAACGCCACAGCCCTGTCAGATGAGTGTGACCTCAAAGTCCTCGTGTGCTCGGTATCCAGCAGGCCATATTTGGCAGAAGCATGTGAAATCCAATCATGGCTGTTACAAGGATAATGTAAATTTGTTGTGGTTGTTTTCACTATTGCATAGTGTATTTATGGCGACTTATGGAATTATGTTTAAATGTATTAGAAACTTTCCATTTTATCAGACAGATCTCTTCTGTTACAAGCCTTGATTATTAGAAGTTTTTATAATCTAAATATAAATAAATAAACAAATAAATAAAGCTAGCCAACGCAGAGAGGCAGGAGGACTGCAAATTAAAGGCCAGCCTGGGATATGATGAACCTGAGAGTGCAAGGTTCTTCAGAGCAAGAATTCTCTGCCTTTTTCTCTACTCCATGCGTCTCGTGTAGTGTATATTCAGATGCTGACACTTGTGCCCAGACATCTGGTTACTCTATGGATGATAGTCAAGCATCTCTGGTCTCAATGTTATACACAAACCATTTTCCAGCATCTCTGGTTGGTTAATAAAGAGCTGATAAGCCTACAACTAGGCAGGAGAGGACAGTAGAGGCAGGACATCAGATCCCAGTGAGAGGGTTCGCAGGTAGGAAGAGAGGGAGACAAAGAGAAGGTATGGATAGACCATGTGGGGACACCAAGAGGATTCACCATAAAGACACTATGAGAGAGCAGCTGTAGAGAGAATCTCTATAAGCATCACCTGTCAATAAAAAAAAGGTGAAGGCCAATGAGCTGAGGCAGGAAATAGGAGGTGGGACACTGGCAGGAAGACAGAGGATTCTGGGAAATGGTGAGAGAGTAAAAGGAAACACTAGGAGGAAAAGTGGGAGAGAGCAATGGAGAGACAGATGTAAACCAGAGAGCAATGGAGAGACAGATGTAAACCAGAGAGCAATGGAGAGACAGATGTAAACCAGAGAGCAATGGAGAGACAGATGTAAACCAGAGAGCAATGGAGAGACAGATGTAAACCAGAGAGCAATGGAGAGACAGATGTAAACCAGCAGGTAAATGAACTTGGGGAGATGCTGCAGAGATGCAAAGAAAGAAGCAGGCCGAGATTAAGGAAAGGTAACTAACCAAGTGGTGGGCATAGAATAGTTTAAATAGATTAAGTAAGTTATGAGCTAGCCAGGGAATGAGCCAAAGCTTATGGCTAAGGCACTTAAGAATACATAATTATCCCAGCACTTGGAGGCAGAGGCAGGCGGATTTCTGAGTTCGAGGACAGCCTGGTCTACAAAGTGAGTTCCAGGACAGCCAGGGCTATACAGAGAAACCCTGTCTCAAAAAACAAAAACAAAAACAAACAAACAAACAAACAAAAAAGAATACATAATTAGTTCCGGAGTCATCCAGCAGGACTGGAAAAGGAAAACTGATTTAAATATTATTTGAATAAGCATCCATGAGGACACACATGGAGCAGAGCAAGCCAAGGCAAGACTGAGATGGCAGTAACGGGGCATTTATCCGGGTATTGATAGCCTTAGAGGGTTAGAATAGCTTAGAACCTGCCCAGCATAGAGTGCTGGCAGCTTGTTAATAAAAAAAACCAGGCCTCTGTGTCTTTTATTCAGAAACTATATGCACTAAGTGGGTATAGAAACCTCTGCAATTATTTGGGTTATGAAATAATTACAATGGGAGGGGTGTTAAGAAACCCCCCCTGAAAAATACTCCTATCCATGTTAGGTACGATGAACAGTGTCCTACTGTTCACGTTACTATTTGTTTAATTTGTGAATACATACAACAGAAGCTCCTTGTATTGTTTTATATGGAGCGGGTCTAGGAGGTAGTTTTGAATCACGGGTGGCAGAGCCAGGTCAGGAGATGTAAGTGGTCACTGGTACCTCACCTTCCAATGACAGCTCCATCAGAACAACCCCTCCCCCTGGCATCTCTCTACCACTCTCTGCAGGCAGCAGGCACTCAGTAAGGGTGGGTTGTTGGACTCTTCAAGCAGGTTGCTACCAATTGTTCTTACTTCTGATCAGAACTCGATGCCAATGGGCAAGATCTCCCATTTAGTTTCCTTGAATCCTGATGACTTAAAGGGATCCACTATAGAATAGCCAGCAGACCAGCATTACCTTAACATGATTGGTTCTCTTCCATCTCTTCACTGGGGTAATGCTAGGATTTTGTTGTTATTGTTTTTTAAAACAAAAACAAAAAACAAAAACCAGGGTGTACCTGCAAAAGGAATATGGAGACCTTTCCAGGTTTCAGACTCCCCCGCTCCCCATTCACATGCAGCTAGCCAACTAAGGAGCTCCTTGAGAGGGAGCTATACTTATACCCCAAAAAACATGGTACTTGTTAGCCCGAAGCACTGACTTTCATTTTGGACCTTTATCTGCCTAAACAACCTCACAAGTCTGGTCCACTTTTTGCTTAACTTCTTGGGAAGGACAACGTTCTGCTACAACCTGTTACCCTCTCCTCATTTTTCTGTAATGTGTTATCTCCTGGCTCCTTACCATCCAGGCCTTTTCTGTATTGCTTTGTGACGGGGCTTATAAACTGAAGACTTCCTAGCAGCTAAAGACAGCCACAGGTGAGGAAGTCCATACTAACCATGAAACACTGACATCTCTTGTCCCATTCTGTCCCTTCCCCTTCCCAGCCCCCGCTCCTGCCCCCGTCTTTCCTATATCAGCAGCACATTATTCAGCCACAGTGATAGGCTTATCCTCCTCCCTTCCTGGGACACCTGCCCTCATGCGGGAGAATCCTGTGTTCTAGTTCACTTCCCCACTGGAAATCAAAGGCAGGTCCTTGGCTTTCTGACCGTATCCTCAGCCAGGCCTATGATATAGACATTTAATCAGGGAATTGTGACAACAAATGTTGCCTCTGAGCAGCAACCTGAGAAATCTGAGCTGATTCTGGTTCCATCATTCATTGGTCATGATTTCATGCATACCCAAGAAGCATCTTTACTGTCTACTAGGCAGCTCCTGCTACCGGCTTCCATGTTGCACTCCCTTACACAAATCTACTGACTCTCAGTGTACATTTAAAAAAAATGGCATTGTTTTATTTTCGCCAGCAGGCGTGGGGTACATGTTGTGGTAGGTGTGCTGGGCTCAGTGCAGGTGTGGATGGGGTCCGGGAGGTGATGACTTGGTGGTTGGAAAGGGAACAGAGAAGACTACATTCGCTTCTGGCAAGTTCCCAGGAAAGAATCATGGCACGCTATAGCTAAGCCGCCAATAAGGTTGAGAAACTCTTGGAAATCTAGCTGCCCATCACAGTTGAGGTCCAGCTTCTTCATCATGCGGTCAAGGACACCGGGGTCCTTCTGGTTCTGCAAAAACAACGACATCTTTATATTTCACTTTCTTCGGTGCCTCTTCATATGCTGCCACATTTTCTCAGTGGAGCAGAAAGTTCAGGAAAGGGGTTATTAATAGTGACCTGCTTTAGCAGCAGACCTGGACACAAATCCAGACTTCTTTACTCCTTGTCCTATGTTTTCTCTGTGATGTGAAGGGTTGTTCAACTTTGGAAAAGTGTTGGATGCAACTCCCAAACGTAAACCACGTGGCAGTGAGTGGTTTCAGGTAGAAAGTTACAGGTCCTGCCTAAGAAGCTTCATCCTCCACCCATCTCCAACACACACACACAGACACACACAGACACAGACACACACAGACACAGACACACACAGACACACACACAGACAGACAGACACACACACAGACAGACAGACACACACACAGACAGACAGACAGACAGACACACACACACACACACACACACACACACACACACACACACACGCATGTTATTTGCCTGATGTAATTGCCATCTTGAAGGCTTACTGCTTCAGCCTGCTGACTTAGGCCTTGTTCTGGAAGCCTCTAGCCTCCGTACTATATTATCTAGGCCTAGAATGTTTTCAGCCTCTGAGACTTACTGCTCAATACGTTCATCCTTTCTAGCTCTTTCTGATCTCTAGCTGGCTTGGTCAACTCAACTGTTCTGGCTCAAGCTGCTCACCCAAATGACTTATTCAACTTAGCTTTTCTGTCAGTCTCTGAATTGCTCCGCTTGGCCTCAAACTAAATCTAGCAATCGTTTCTGATTTTCTGGCTCCTTCTCATTGTCTTGTTCTGTCTTTACCTGTGTCCAGCTTGTTCTCTCTTGCAACTTGTTTCTGTACAACTATCCCAGTTAAACTGCCTCCTCGTCCCTCTCTGCTGCTCCACTCTCCCTCTCAACTCTACTGCACTGCGCTCCATGGACTCTACCATCTTCCTGCACTGCATTCTCTTCTTGTACTGTCTGCCTATACTGTAAGTAGCTCCCCTTTCCTCTCTCTTCTCAAGGGATTAAAAGTGTGTGCTAAGGACCGAGCCACACCCTAACTAGAAACATGTTCAAATGTCCTATAATACACACACACACACACACACACACACACACACACACACAGCACACAGCCACTCTCTACATTTACATTTAGATTAATTTAGAAAGTCACTAGCCACATTTCAAATGCGTAAGAGGTTTGGTACAACCATGCGACTGGAGTAAGGCCGTTTCATGCAAGGCCGTTCTGCCAGGCTTTTGTTCAGTGCAGTAAGCAGTCAGGGTATGGGGGCTAGGACAGGTACCTTTGTGAAGGCAGCCAGCTCTGTGTTCATGAAGGAAAGGAATTCAGTTTTGGAGAGTTGAGAGCTGTTGCCATCCTTCCCGCTGTACTTTTGGAAGACAGCAATCAGAGATTCGATGCATCTCTCAGTCTCTGTAGGCATTTTTGCCTTTAAAGAATAAAAAAAATGCAGGGCTCAGGTTAAAAATATTTTGAAAATTACTTTACCTAATAAGCATAGTTCACCCAGTTTTCTTGGGTTGAATATTAACAACATTTGTCCTTTTATTCCATTTTCTTAATTTAAATGTACATGTATGTTTATATTTAATTTTTTTTCCTAGTGTATAGAGTTATGCAGTATTTAGTTTTGAGCCATTTACATGTAATATAAATATTGGTCTAATCGCTGTAAACTATTTTTCCTATATTTTTTTTACCCCTATTGAATTCTTTTCTTATTTTGAATTCAAATTCAAATTTAATCTTCTTTATTGTAATGTATTCTCTTTATTTGAGAATTAGGAGGTGTGTGCCACCTCCTAATGTGTGCCTGAGGATCACAGTGCCTCGTCTTTGGCTGAAGCAGTTTCTTGCAGGCTGGCTCATTTATCAGGGGCCAGAGAAGCAAAAAGAAAGTGACCTTCTGTGAGCTTCTTTTTTTTTTTTTTTTGGTTTTTCGAGACAGTGTTTCTCTGTATAGCCCTGGCTGTCCTGGAACTCACTTTGTAGACCAGCCTGGCCTCAAACTCAGAAATCCGCCTGCCTCTGCCTCCCGAGTGCTGGGGTTAAAGGCGTGTGCCACCACGCCCGGCCTTCTGTGAGCTTCTTTTTGATAGCTCCAGTGCATGCAGTAAGGTATTCCACACGGAACTCCCAGTGCTTAGAAACACTAGATGACCCAGACAAGGGAAAACTTTTCTGATATTCTTAGACAGTGTGAGGAAATATATGAATAATCTGTACATATGACTATAGAAATCTGCACACACATATTCTGAACTTTGGAGGGAGATTACAGTGACCTGTTCCACAAGAGGCTACTGTGATGAATGAGATGCCTTTAAAGTAATTCTCATAAATTTCTCTGAAGAAAATGAACAGGACATCTGTAATCGTGCACTGGGCGGGAGAGAGGACATTTTAGATGTTTGAAAGTATATTTAGCAAGGTGTGGGGGTGCATATACCCTTGGAGGATTAAGAGTTTGGGTTAACCTGGGCTACCTAGTGAAAGTATAGATTTATTGTGTGTGTGTGTAAAGCAGAAAGCTAGATGTCACTAATTTTACTTGTGCAGAACTAAGGCACGAGAGGGCAACTATCAGGGTAGTGTCACCTGTAGCCTATCGGCTACCAGGTTCCTTTCTACAGAGTTCTGCCTTTGTTTCATCTAAACGCCACTCATTTCCACAGGAATGGTGGCTGGAATTTCTTAACACAGAGTTAAACCAAAGTTGTGGTTGCACCAGGAAGAGCATCATTCCAGTTCTGTGCCAGACTCTGCTTTTCTCACAGAATTCCTAAAGGAAATTCTACTGAGTTGAGTCATTCTGGTTGAGATCTGTTTCCAGAATCCAGAATTGATCCGTTGTGCTCCCTCTAGTGGCTAACAGCGCAACTGCAGGATTTCCTAGACCCTGCCAACCACACCCTGAAACTTTGTCCCTTGATGTCAAGTATGATTTGCATGTATGTTAACAAATGGAATTTAGTATTTAGTTTTGACTGCTCTCTAAGACAGACTTTCTGGATACAGAAGTTGGAAGCTTTCGGGCTGTGCAACAAACAGCACCTGCTAAAGATGACAGAAGCTGGCAGCCCCACAGCCTCTCGTCTTTTTTCCTAACACCTTTCTTAAGCAGCTTATTATCAAAACTGCACTGCTGTGGCTCACTGCACCTAGGAATGCCCAGAGTACCTGAACCTTCTTCCGGAGATAAATTCTTTCTAAAGAGTCACGATGTTGGAGATTTAGTCTCCCCAAAGGGAGCATTTACTGAAGGAGAGAAAAGTGTTGGTAAGTTCAGGGCAAAAAAAAAATCCCAAACACTACAGCCTAGAAACGGGTGTTTACACAACATGCTCCTCCTGTCAGCACTAAAATCTCGCTGCCTTATTATTAGTGTGTCACCTGATGGCAGGAAAGTTGGCACGGAGGGCGCACTAGACTGGGGAGGAGGTTCCAGGCTGAGGGGTCCAGCTTTGTAACTGTCCCCACACCTACAGATGCTCCCTTCCTCTTTCCCTCAGAACAGAGGTTTTGCCCATGTGGAGGAGCAGTGGCTGAAAGAGAGGGCACTGCCCACACCATCACCTTTTGCATGATGGGAACAGTGACAGCAAAGAAAAACCCACACTGTGAAAGGACACAGTGAGATCCTTTTTAAACGCACCCTAAAGTTCCAGGGAAGCTTCCCCTTGACAGAAATATGTGAAAAAGAGGGAACCACCCCAACTATCTTTCTCAACCAGCACCAAAGCCTTCCCTTCAAGTGTTCAGGGTCTCATCCATCTCCTCCCACCTCACAACCTGTGGGTGCTGGGCCCCAGGTACCCTGTGTGATGAAAAGCGGAAGAAGGAAACAGTAAGTAGGAAGTGAGGAAAGACTGGCACACAGCAAAGCAGGGGTCCGCAAGCTCTCTGCTGCTGCTGTTTGCAATAAAGGGACAGCTGTGGATATTTTTAGCTCCTTACGCTCCATAGAATCGTGTCACTCTTGCCATAGCCATGCAGCAAGGGTGACGATACATAAAGCAAAAGGGTGTGACGGTGCCTTAAACTCTATACATTTGATTTTCATGTCATTCTCATGCATTACAAGGGATCCTTTTCCTTTTGAATGTCTTCCGACCATTTAAAAGCATAAAATCGCAGGGCAGTGGTGGCGCACACCTTTAATCCCGGCACTTGGGAGGCAGAGGCAGGCGGATTTCTGAGTTCGAGGCCAGCCTGGTCTACAGAGTGAGTTCCAGGACAGCCAGGGCTATACAGAGAAACCCTGCCTCGAAAAACAAAAACAAAAACATAAAATCTAGGATTAGTTTGGGACTATGGCAGAAACCCACTTGGGCCTCTCTCCAAAGTTTGCTGATCCTCTGAAGAATCAGAGGAAGGGGTAGACTTTGGAGGGCGTGTGAATTATTGGAAACATTTTTTTTTTTAATGAGGGGAACTGAAGTAGCAGGTAGAAGACTGGCAGGTGATGCAGGGAGTGGCTAAAAAGATGTCTGGGAGTGGAATAAGGGGGAGAGGAAAAGAGCGGGCTGGGAGGGACTGGCCTCCTCCCACATTCCTGTCCGTGGTTCCAATGGCTGCAACAGGCTCCGGTTTCTCTATCTGGGTTTTGTGTCTTGGCTGTTTGCCTGCGGCTTCCCGCAGCTGAGTCCCTCAGAATTCAGGAAGGCTACGTTCTGAACTGCTAGTCTTCATGAACCTCTAGCGACGCTGCCCCAAGTTCTCACCGAGTCTGCAGCTCTCTGGCGGCCGCCCGCTGGTGGCGTTCAGGGGCGCACGGCCCCAGGGAGTCTAGCGGCCGCACCCAGCCTGTGCTCAGGCCAGTTAGGCTGCCGCACCCAGCCCTAGAACTTATTTTGCCCGGGAAAACAAAAGACCGCCGCCGTTTCTTCCCCCAGGCTGTCATTAGGGTGTAATTTTAGGGCTTCCTCGTGCCCTCCACTCTTCTCTAATTGCCTCCCACAGTTTCATCTTCCCGATTCATTTTCTGCCACGTCCACACGTTAGTCCAAGATACACCCAGCCAAGAGCAGGCGTAGCCCTTTGTTGTTTTCATTAAAAAAAAAATCTAAAAAGTTCAAAAGTTATGCTTACCAAGTTGAGGAGCGAAGTCCGGCTGCGACTGCGGCTGACGGTGGCTGGGACGGGAGTGGCGGCCGGGGTCCGGGTCCCGCCTCTTAGCCTGTCTCAAGCTGCGCCCGCCCCGGCCCCCGCCCCTCCGCAGGCCTCGGCCTGTCCCCAGGCCGGTGCGCTAGACTCCGCTCACTGGTTGTGACTCAACAGGTCTCTTTGTCCCTCTCTCCCTGGAATCTCAAAGATTTTTGGCGTTGGGGGAAGTCGGTCCATGCCCTTAGCTCTTTTCCGTGCATGTGTCCATTTGCAGTTCAGGTCAGATAAGCAGAAAGAATGTGAGTCTTGCTCATCAAGTAGGTCCCTAGAAGCTGGGGCTGTCCTGCTACACTGAAGACATCTAATAAACAGTTGTGATTTTTAAAATTTTTCTGACACGTGGTATTCCTGAGTAGCCGAAGCTGACTTTGACTCTCTATGCAGCACAGGCTAGCCTCAAACTTTGGACCCTCCTACCCCGGCATCCCAAGTGCTGGATTATAGGTGTGCACCATCTGGCCTACCTAACAGCAGTGATTACTGCCAACAGAATATTGGTGATTATTGTCTAGGGATAATTTTCACCCTGCTCTCAAGTTTTAAAATGACAGTTAAGAAAATTATTACAGCTAAACATCGCCCTGTGCAAGTAAGGCATGTTCCTGTCTGTGTATCAATAAAGTTGGGAATTGTATGAAGAAGCACTTCTAGCTTCTAATCCTTGGTCCACAGCATCACTGCAGCACTTTTGGCAAGTACTGGCCCCTCTGAGCTTCCATTTTCTCATCTATAAACAAGCCATGCTGCCTTTATCACTTAGTAAAGGCACATAGAATGTCTGTCACAGAGAATGATGCCCTTAAGGAGACCCCAAAAAACTGCAGAGTAGATGTGAATAGGGCATTGTATGAATGCTTCCTGGTTTCTGCTCACAGCTTTTGCTATTGACTCCTGGGTACATAAGTCCAAATCCTCACCCCCAATTTCACCATTCAGTTCCTGTCACTTGTTTAGGAACCCTTGAAGTCAGACATGGTGGCCCTTGCCTGTAATCTCAGCATGTGCAAGGACGAAGGGGAGAGACTACTGCAAGTTCGAGGCCAGCCTGTGGCCTACCTAGTGAATTCCAGACTGGCTTGGGTTAGAGAGTAGGATCTTGTCTCATAAGAAAATTAAAATCCAAACCAAAGCAAACACACTTGTGTTTACAACAATAATTCAAAAAATAATTAGATCCACCCCCTTTCCATTTCTGCCGACGATGTGGCCATTTTCCCATTTTCCTTATTTGAAAACATTAGCACCATGTTTTTTAAAAAAATTACTTTCTTGCACTATTTTCTAAAATCATGGCCCTTGGAATTTCAGCTTTACTGTGCTCGGACCAACCTGTCCTTCTTGAACACCTGCACTGATAGAGTTTACATCCCCACTCCCTTTTTCCATTGATTTTGCAACTGGACCCTTGGCCTCCAATTAAAAAAAACATATTTAATCAATAAAAACATATTTTCCCAATGTGCAATTTTGATTGATTAACTGCTTACTTTAGAACAAAACACACAATAAAAGAAACAAAGTAACTTACTAATACTTTTATACCAAACCAAACTGCTGGGGACAGAGAGATGGCTCAGAGCATAAAGGTGCATCTTCCAAGCCTGATAACCTGGATTTGATCCCTGGAACACAAACAGTTAAAAAAGAGAATCAGGGGCTGGTGAGATGGCTCAGCGGGTAAGAGCACCCAACTGCTCTTCCGAAGGTGATGAGTTCAAATCCCAGCAACCACATGGTGGCTCACAACCATCCGTAACGAGATCTGGCTCCCTCTTCTGGAGTGTCTGAGGACAGCTACAGTGTACTTACATAAAATAAAATAAAATAAATCTTTAAAAAAAAAAAGAGAATCAGTTTCTATATGCTGGCCTTAAACCTCCACATGTGTGTTATGGTGAGTGTCCCCCCTAATAATTAATAGCAAAATAACTTTTTTTTAAAATTCAAATTCCTTGGCCTCTTTGTGTCTCTGAATAACCTGTTCAGCCTTAATGAATAAACTAAAATATCAACTATTCCTTTGAACCTACTATGTGCCGAGCATTGTTCTGGGATCTGCAAATACAAACACAAGTATGCTACAGTGCCTGCCTTTAAGGACCTCCATGTACAGACGCCCCACAGATGTGAGTGGGGCATTGTAGATAGCACTAGGATTAGTTAAGATCTTAAATCTATGTGGGAGGTTTTCTGCATGAGGGATTGCTTTTTCTAGAAGAAGAGCTGTAGCTTTCACCAGATTCTCAAAAACTAAAATCTCTAATACAAGTTATTAAAGAGCCATAAGTCTAAGCTACTCTATACCCTACTCATGGGCATGTCCACATCATAATCTCTTTAAAGGGAATATACCTCACAGCCTCTGCTGAAGGGGCAGACTCGGTAACCAAGTTTTGCATGATTTGACCTTGTGCCCATTGCCATAACTGATTGTACTCAAGGCCATCCAGTGCATAGGATGGCAGTGGCAAAGGCTTCATGATAAGATGAGATGGGACAGATCAGGCCTCTATTCTTGCTTGGAAGCTGGAATTTGGAGCACATACAGACTTTGGCAGTTAGAAGAGTTGAGGCATAGAGAGAACTAGAAAGTCAGGGCAAATCAGAAATGCGAACAAGACACCAAGAATAAATGGGAGCTGGGAGATTTAGAAAGAAACATGCGGCAGAGAGAAGAAAACAAGTCAGCTGGAGACAGAATAAAGAAGGCTCCTGTGGTGCTGAATGAACCCTGAGGAGCTCTGAACCAAGTAAATGTGAAGTGTTCAGGACTAGTTGGGAGGTTAACCTCATCTAGGGTTGCCTGAGGTGGTCACCTTCCAGGGCAGGCTGATGGGGCCCAGTGCTAGGTTCAGACCAAGCTTTTTGGAAAAAGGTAGTTTGGCAAGATTGGCAAACAATGAGTCAATCAAAAGGGCTAAGGTGTGTGTGTGTGTGTGTGTGTGTGTGTGTGTGTGTGTAGCTAAATTGGCAACAAGAAACAAGAATAAGATAACAGTGAATGATAGGACAAATCAGGAAATAAACGTGGGAATTTCCAGAGTCCAGGGTACTCCTCATATATATATATGCAACCTGTCCTCCTCTTTATGGACTGAATGCATCCTTAAGTGTGCATTCAGGAGTGTGATAAATGTACTGACAGGATTGTGACCAGCGACCGAGGCATTGCCAGGAAGGATGTGAATCATCAACTCTGGGACAGTAAGAAGAGTGTCATAGACATTCAAAACTGGGTAAGATGTTGCCAGTTGATGGATACCATGGTGGAGTAAGGTGGGGCCAGGTCTCACAGGAACATTTTAGAGCTACAGACTATGGTCCTTAGACTAGGGTTCAATTCTCTGTGCTTGTGATATATTAGCCACACCGACTGACTTGCCTGCTCTCATCTATACAAATAGTGGAAGAAGAATTAAGAGTTTACTCATGTAGAATGTTTAAGGATTTGATCACTGCATTTAGCGGACGTTGTTTGAGTTTTGCTTTCCATTTGTTTGTTTTGTTTTTGCTGAGACAGGGTTTCTCTGTGTAGTCTTGGCTGTCTTGGAACTCACTCTGTAGACCAGACTGGCCTTGAACTTGGAGATCTGACTGCCTCTGCCTCCTGAGTGCTGGGATTAAAGGCATGTGCCACCACTGTCTAGCCACATCCAGGGGACGTTTTAATGTCTGGAGTACAATGATGGAGAGGACTGGGGCACACTGTGTGGTATCAGTGGGAGCTGGTGGCCCGGATTTTAACCAAAGAAAGCTTTTGAACTGGCTAGTGAGATAATCTTTTTTTTTTTTTTTTTTAACTTTTGTAAGTATAGAAAATGTACTAGAGAAGAGAGACTAGAGTCTAAAAACATTGTAATCACCAAAGTGAGATGGCTGTGGTGCTGGGAACAGGGCACTGCCAAACACTGACAAGGCGGTTCAGCTGTGCTTGGTATGCTGGCTAGGTTTTGTTTGGTTTTGTTTGGAGTCATCTGAAAAGAAGAAAACTTCAGGTGAGAAAATGCACCTATCAAACTGGCCGGTAGGCAAGCCTGCAGGGTATTTTCTTGATTGATGATTGATGTGGAAGGACCCAGCCTACCATGGCTGGTGCCATCACCAGGAAGGCGATGTTCTACCACCACGGGGTGTGTAAGAGCATAAACTGAGCAAGCCAGTAAGAAAAAAATTCTTCCATGGGTTCTTCTTCAGTTTCTGCCTTGAGTTCCTGCTCTGACTTCCCTTCCTACTAGACTGTAAGCTAAAATCACTGCTTTCCTCAAAGTTGCTGTTGGTCATGATGTTTACAACAGTAATGGAAACCAAACTAGGACACTTGGCTGTTGTTTGGATGTGTGTGAGAGGGAGGGGAGGAATTGAGGGTTCTCCTGGTAACTGGGCATAGTGGTGGGACATTACAAGGTGCTTCACATTTGGGGATGGGTAGGATAAGATCAGAGCTCCATACTGATACTCAGCTTCCATTTGAAGCTGAGACCAGCAGGATAACTCAGTGTTGACAGACTTAGGTATGTCTCCATCCAGCTCATTCTCCCATGGCTCCTGGCATCATCATTCTTGCTATACTTTGTTGTTACCTTCAAGTCACGTAATTGTCTGCCTCTCTGGAGGAAGGGTGAGAGGCTGCCCCGATGGCCACAGTGTTTCCAACATTCAGCAGTTCTGAAAGGAAGGCCTCTGTATGTGGAGAGCTGTCTAAGCACTGGGGTGATGGTGTCATGCTCTGTTCTAAAGGTGAGCCTCCTAGCTTACTACAGGTGAATAAACAGCAGCTAAGGAGCAAGTGGGGGAAAGGTGCTCTGGCATTGAGGTAAGAAGAGAAATGATAGGGGAATAGAAGGGAACCTTGCTGGTGTCACCAAAGGCACAGAAAGGGGG
Organism: Mus minutoides; assembly: GCA_902729485.2. Lineage (NCBI taxonomy): Eukaryota > Metazoa > Chordata > Mammalia > Rodentia > Muridae > Mus > Mus minutoides. Next base: position 5,470 of record LR751972.1, on the reverse strand, counting down.
TTACAGGGTGAAAGCCTACACAGAGCTAGAGAGCAGTACAAGATGATGTATGTCCACCGGACTTGGCAATTATATTGCTAGAGGCCTTCCATGGAACAGATGTGGTATAGTTTAAGAAAGGCAGATGGCAGTGGACTGAGGAAACATTGGGAAATGAAGAATGGGCATGTAATTATAGATTGTTCATGTGCTCACTGAAGGTGAGAGGAGGAGGGAGGAAGAAGCAGATAGAACAAAGGACAACATATGGATTTAAAAACTTAATAGGAAGGGCTGAAAAGATGGCTCACTGGTTAAAAATGATCACTGAGATGTGCAGTGGTGGCACATGCCTTAAATGCCAGCACTTTCATCCCAGAGGCAAGCAGATCTCTGTGAGTTCAAAGCCAGCTTGGTCTACAGAGTGAGTTCCAGAACAGCCAGGGCTACACAGAGAAACCCTGTCTTAAAAAGCCCTCCCCCCAAAAAAGTGAAATTAATTAGGACCAGAAAAAAATTGATAAGTAAGGTCCTAGAGGAGATGGGAGTAGCTGAGCTTACTCCTTCAGGGTGGAAAAGAAGAGCTGGGTACCAAAGGTTTGGGAGTGTTGTCCAGAGGCATCTTCCATCACACATTTTATGATCTGGAAGCAGAGATTGGGACCTCTGTGAGAAGACACAAAACACTGACACAATGGGCACAGGTTCAGAGTTGGGACTAGAGGAGGCTAGCTAGCCTCAGGTAAAACAAAGTGGGAAGACCTAAAAAGGCTGAGTGGTGTAAAAACAAAGAGACGAAGCTATAATTCTGTGGTGATTACAATCTGCATGGTCCCATGTGGTTGTAAGGCATTTTCCAGTAGTGTTTAGAAAGAAGTCTAGCCACCAGATCCAAGATAGAAGTGTTCAGAAAGGGTTTAGATAGGAGTGTACAGAAGGACAGGGGGTTGAAGGAATGAGGGAGGTAAATAAGAAAGGAGTTTGCTTGATGGGGCCTGAGTGCAGGGTTCAAAAGGAAGGGCATGGGTAGGCAGGAAGTGTCTCTGAGATCAATGCACACGTAGAGAAGGGTACGGTTGAGGATGTGAAAAGCTATTGGTAAGATCCAATCTCTCTGTTAGTTTACTATCTTGGAAGTCACCATCTTTACGCCTATAGTACCAATGCCACACTAAGTTCGTTGTTCTGTAGGTAGAGCCCTTGTTCCAATTCAGGCATCGCTATGGGTGTTAGATGGAAGAAGCATGAAGCAGTCAGGAGCTGAGAGAGAGGGACTCCAGTGGGGAGTCTGCACAGATGGATGTGAATTTGTGTGTAGGCTACAGTGTCTGAGGGGCCTGGTATGTGCCATTCACAGTTAGGTGCTGAGGCTGTCAAAATGTCACCTGATATTTTTATTCAGGTATTTATGATTTAATCAAATGGAACTCTGTTTTTGTCCAAATAGTCTGTACATCTCTGCCATTACTTGAGCTCCTCCCTCCAGGGAAATTCAATGGCTTCTTCAGTCAATCTCTCCTATTAGGAATCTTTATTGATCTGCATGTCTTCTCCTTAGTAACCCAAAACACTAAAAAGAATTGGAAAAAGAATTATAACATTCTGCTCTATGTTTATAGAACTGATATTGATGCTTTAACTTTTCAACCATCACTTGAGTACCTTAAAATCATAGATCTGTTTTGCTCATCTTTGTGTTATTCATAGCAATTTGCACATAGGAAAATGGGATGATTGTCCATGGGGTTGAATAGAATGTAAGCTTTCAGTGTAGGATTTTGTCTAGTTTAATTCTCTACCATTTAGAATTTACAACAATGTTAAATAACCCTTAGCCCCAATACCTGTTTGGTTCTTCTTGTTTTTATTTTTTTTAAAGACTCTCAAGATATTTCAAAAGGTCTTAAACTTATGTTTCTGTATTCATCAAGTTATTTAAAAGTATATATTGAATAGGTAGGATTCTGAGTATGCAAAGATTTTGAAAAATCATTGTTTCTGTCTTGAAGGATACTCAAGTGTAATCTGGTTGATATAACAAGAATGAACTCCTTTTAAAAACTGAGTCGCAGGATGTGGTGACATATACCTTTGATCCCAGATTTGGGATGCAGAAGCAGGCAGATCTCCATGAGTTCAAGGCCAGCCTGGTCTACAAAGTGAGTCCTGGATAGCCAGGGCTTGTTACACAGAGAAACCCTGTCTCAACCCTCCCCCACAAAAAACAAAACAAAACACAAAACAAAACAGTAACAATAACAAGGACAACAACAACAAAAACCAAACAAACAAAAACCAAAAAATTGGTGCCACCTGAATCAGGAGGAGTTGACCCAGTCTTCAGGTGGAACTCTCTCCTCAGATAGAACTTTACCTTTTAAACATGACAACTCTATGGGGAGAACTGCTAAATTTTTCACTTAATGTATAGCTGCTTCCCAGCGCACTGAGACCACATCCACAAAGCTGAGGAATGACTGTAGGTCACTATGGCATAAATGGATGAGCTACAAAAGGAGAACAAAGGTCAGAGTTGCAGCTGTTCTCTAATTCTGAGCTTCAGGCTTTCAGGTTTAAAATGGTGCTAGTAATTAAGGAGATAAAAAACATAAAAAGAGCTCTTTAAATGGAGTACTGTTATGCAAATGTTAATTACTACTTATAAAATTGCTCTGTGGATTAAATGAACGTGTCCATTGTAAACCACTTTGCAGACTTAGAATGTCATCAATGTTGGTCTTCCAGACTCTTCCCTCCTCTAGTGTCCTACAGCTGAGGAGAGGAGTGTGTCTGCCTCTACTGCTTGCACAGTTCCATTCCTTCACTCTCTTCCAGACTTCTTTCCTGCTGATGGTTAGAGGCCATTACACTAGCCCTTGAAAACTGCTGTTAGCTTTTCTACTGCTGTTGGCAGAATTGAGACATTTTCTCTTTCACAATGATCCAAGGGAAGTTGTGACATTCCTGTACTCCAAGGACATAAAAGACGTGTCCACTCCATTGTAACCTGAAAATACTAATGAATTATTATCAGAGGGTCCATATGTCATTTAATTTTTTAAATTTTATTTACATTGGTGTTCTGCCTCCACGTATGTTTGTGTGAGGGTATCAGCTCATCTGGACGTGAAATTAGAGACAGTTGTGAACTGCCATGTGGGTGGTAGGATTTGAACCTGGGTCCTTTTGAAGAGCAGCCAGCACTCTTAACCACTAAACCATTTCTCCAGCCCTGTTTAATTATTTTCTAAGATTCAGTTTCTTCATCTTGGAGCTTAAATTTCTCTGTGGCCTAATTCCAACTATTTTTGTTGTTTTCTTTTCACTCACTATGAATTCTAGTCAAGTGGAACTTTTGCTACCTGCAGGCAGGGTTGATGTAAGAACCATTTTACCAGCCACACTACTGTTAATGGAGATAGGGCTTGCAGTCTGTACCCTCAGTAAGCCAGGGATCCAAAATAAAATGCAGAGAAAGAAGATTTATTCAATGTAGAAATGTTGGGAAGACAGACAAGGAGATAGACAGTGACTCCCTGAAGCCCATCTCCAAGGGGCCTGGCCTGAGGGCGTTAGAAAAGAATATATTTAGTGTGGCACAAAAACAAAACAAAATAAATTGAAAAAGAAATTACACCAACTACATGAAAGAAACCCAGCAACACAATTTCTTTTTGAAAAATGGGTCACCCAAGAACACAACCGAAGCAGGGTAGCAAGCAGGAGGTCTGCCGGGTCTTTAGTCTGACTCAATCGGTAACTGGGCCTTACCCAACCAGTAAGAGCTTGACCTCACAGTCTGATGCTATGAACTAATTCCTAGCTGGCACAAAGGGGAAGAGAGTCCAGTCTTAGGGCAGTGCAGGCCAACATGCACGCACACAAGAATTTCACAAGATGGGACATTTATAAAATATCTACCCTTAGTGGGCTAGCCACCTTAAAAAAAAACAAAAACAAAAACAAAAAAAACCCCACAAAAAACCATTTCCCATAATGTAGGGCTTAAATAGAAAGCAACAGATATGTACAACTAGTGGGTTTCAATGTGTGATTTCCCCCGTCTACCAGTTCTCTGTCTCAGCTCAGTCTTTCCAGGAAGATCATCTGGCAGCTGTAAACCTTTTTCCTGTAGACAAGTTCTCCTTCTGGATACCCTCAGGGCTTCAGCCATATCCCTTCCTAGCAGAAGGTGCCTAGAGAAATGCTAATGTGTATGCGTGTTCATGTTCATGTTCATGTGTGTGTGTGTGTGTGTGTGTGCGCGTGCGTGCGTGTGTGTGTGTGTGTGTGTGTGTGTGTGTGGTGTGTCTGCGTGTATGTGTATGTGTGTATCCCGGTCATGAGCTGAGTAGTTAGTTGCTCACCGCATGCTCTCTGGTGTGCTGTTACCTTTCCAAAGGCCCCAAGGACTGAAACCTTCAAAACTGCCATCTAAAACAACTCTTTCCTCCTAAGTTGATTTTCTAGAGTATTTGTTACAGCATTAAGATGCTAGCACAGTACTTAACTTAATGGCTTAACCACAAGCACATTCTCAGGTTAACAGAGCTGTCTCAGCCATATATCCTCTAGCCGCAGTCCTGCTGACTCTGATGATACCATGTGAGCTCAGGAAGCGGATTAGTGCCAAAGTTATAAGCTGGTCTGTTACATAGCAGAAGACAGTGGGGATGGGGGGGGGGGTCAGTGTGGAAATCTCTGTTTCTTCAGTGCTTCCTCTTGTTTCTCACTCAGTCATTGGATTAGATGTCAAGGACAAGACAGGAGGTGAAGAGATGGAGGAAAGATTTGAAGTCAGAATTGTATTGCTAAGCTTGAGTTATTCACTGATCGTAGGAACCAGGAGTGCTACAACTTGTACAGCTTTGGGATTGACCTAAGTGGGGTGACAGGGAATGAAGAAAGAGGCACACATACAGAAAAGCTGTGTTCGGGTGGGTTGTGTGCTCTGATGGAGACACACTAGCAGCAGCAACCTTGACACGTAACACATTGATTCTGTACATCTGAATCAGGGGGGCAAGATTACTGTTTACAGCTGAACAGGGAGGCAGTTTGGGTTCATTTGGACAGGAGGTCTCTATAGGAGAATGGTCTCAGGCTGTAAATTTCTGGGAGGAGGAAGCTGTGATTGACACTTTCTGCACACATTGTCAAAGTTTGCCAGTGGACCAAGGCACTGAGCCCGAGGCACTGGATCCCTGACATGGCCATGCTCAGGTTCACTCGGGACTTCATCTGCTTTCTACACAGTCAGGGCTTTCTTTGCTCCTCATGAGGGTGGGGGTGGGGGTGGGTGTTCAAGTTTATAACAATAACTAATATTTTGTACATTTCCTTGACAAGTGTCTTAGTTATTGCTGTGAAGGGACAACATGATCCTTATATTCTTTTTTTCTTGGCATTATTCTTTTTTTTCAATTGTTTATTAGATATTTTTTCCATTTACATTTCAAATGCTATCCCAAAAGTCCCCTATACCCTCCCC
>LR750927.1:141538-251431 GCA_902729485.2 Mus minutoides | reverse complement strand
CTTAACCACTGAGCCATCTCTCCTGCCTGCAATCTGCCTCATTTTTAGGCTCTTTCTCTCAGGTCCCATCTGGAGTAATAAGCAACGGTTGGTCTCTGTACTGGCTGGTTATGTGTGCCAACTTGACACAAGCTGAAGTTATAACAGAGAAAGGAGCCTCCCTTGAGGAAATGCCTCTATGAGATCCAGCTGTAAGGCATTTTCTCAGTTAGTGATCAAGGGTGGGAGGGCCTATTGTGGATGGTGCCATTTCTGGGATGGTGTTCCTGGATTCTATAAGAAAGCAAGCTGAGCTGGGCGTGGTGGCTCATGCCTTTAATCCCAGTACTTGGGAGGCAGAGGCAGGCGGATTTCTGAGTTCGAGGCCAGCCTGGTCTACAGAGTGGGTTCCAGGACAGCCAAGGCTACACAGAGAAACCCTGTCTCGAAAAACCAAAAAAAAAAAAAAAAAAAAAAGAAAGCAAGCAGGCTGAGCAAAGCAGGGGAAGCAAGCCAGTAAGCAGCACCCCTCCATGGCCTCTGCATCAGCTCCTGCTTCCTGACCTGTGTGAGTTCCTGTCCTGACTTCCCTTGGTGATGAACAGCAATGTGGAAGTGTAAGCTGAATAAACAAACCCTTTCCTCCCCAACTTGCTTCTTGGTCATGATGTTTGTGCAGGAATAGAAGCCCTGAGTAAGACAGCCTCTCATTTGAATTTTCTGTCCAGTGCTTTTGGCTGAATGTCCCCCTCTCTTCTCTTTCCCAGTCAGGGTCTCTAACTCAGGGTCTCTAACCCAAAGATGACCTTAAACTTCTGATTTTCTGGGCCTGTACTGTGCTGGGTTCTGAGTCTGTGCTGCCACACCTGCTTTTGATTTGTATGTGCTGGGACCTAGGTGCGGGGCTTCGCGCACGCTGACCTAACACTCTACTAAACGGAACTAGTAACGAATCCCTGCTCTAAAATAAACTTTAAAGAAACTCACATTTGTTTGTTTGCTTATTTGTTTCTTTGCCAGAGTTGCATGTGTGGAGGTCAGAGGGCCATCTGTAGGACTTGGTTTTCCCCTTTCACCCGTGGGTCCTAGGGATGGGACTCTGACCCTTGGGCTTGGTGGCAAGCACCTTTCCCTCCTGCCCCACCTGGCCAGACATAGATGAACCTTTCTGAAATTCATGTTTACAAAACTTGTTGGGCAGTGGTGGCATAAACCTTTAATACCAGCATTTGGGAGGCAGGCAGATTTCTGAGTTAGAGGCCAGCCTGGTCTACAAAGTGAGTTCCAGGACAGCCAGGGCTACACAGAGAAACCCTGTCTCGAAAAAAAAAAAAAAAAAAAAAAAAAAAAAAGAAAAGAAAGAGGAAAGAAAGAGAAAAGGAAAGAAAGAAAGAAAGAAAGAAAGAAAAGGACAGAGAGAGAAAGAGAGGAAGGAAGGAAGAAAGAAAGAAGAAAGAAAACAAAACCTCGAACAAGCCTAATTCTCACATGCTCACCACCGTGCCTGATCACCAGGGTTTAACTCCATGACCACACGGTAGAAGGAGAGAATCAACTCCCAAAAGCTGCCCTCTCCCCTCCCATGTGCACATTGGTATGTACACAGACCTCTTCCCTTCATGTGCACACATAGCATCAACAAATGCAAAAAGAAACATTGAAGGAAGAAAATATGCATCTGAGAGTGGCCGGGCCTGAGGAGATGACAGGCCCTGGGAGCTGCCCAGCAGGAGGCTGCTGGACACAGTGGGGGGAACACAGAGGAGGAACCGCTGCCTTGGGATGGTGGCAAGGTGTCCTCTCCTGGAGGTGAGGAGAAAGTTGGAACTAGTGTCCTCCCTCAGCCTTGAGCTCTGCCAACAGTGGCACTGAGCAGGCCTGTGGGGCAGCAGCTGAACCAGGAGACGGACAGGACGGGGTAGTGAGGGTACTGTTCTTGTATCATGGGGCCAAAGGATCCCTGAGGTATGGGGTTGAATTGCCTTCCTTAAAAGGAAGGAGAGATGGCTCAGTGGTTAAGAGCACTGACTCTTCTGAAGGTTCTGAGTTCAAATCCCAGTAACCACATGGTGGCTCACAACCATCCGTAATGAGATCTGACACCCTCTTCTGGAGTGTCTAAAGACAGCTACAGTATACTCAAATAAATAAAATAAATCTTAAAAAAAAAAAAAAGAGGAAATGTCCAGTCTGGAGTCCTAGACTGTGACCTCCTCTGGAAAGAGGGTTTCTATCCATGAAATGAAGGTGAGCATTTGATTGGCTGTCCTTAGATGAGGGTGAGCGCAGAACCACATGACTGCTGTTCTTAGAGGAGAAAATCAGAGTGTTTGGGACACCGATCTGTGGGAAGGAAGGCCTGAGCCACCATACCTGGCTCTCTGCATATACACATATATGTATATACGTACACGTGTATATTATATACACATGCTCCATGTGTGTGTACATGTGTGTGTACATGTGTGTGAGAAGGCCTGAACTTGACATTGTCTTTCTTGATCCGTAGCTACTTTATTTGCGGAGGCAGGGTCTCTTAATGAACTCACCAATGTCTAGCTAGACAGCTTGTACCATGGATCTCATGTCTCTGCCTCCTCTGTGTGTGTGTGTGTGTGTGTCAACTTTACACAAGTCTAGACAAAACCTGGGAAGAAGGTGCCTCCTCCATCAGATTGGTCTGTAGCTGCATCTGTTACAGGAGGGTTCAGCCCACTATGGGCGATGCTGTCCCTAGGCATGCAGGCCTCAGCACTATAAGGAAAGTAGCTGAGCAAGCCAGTAGGCAGGGCTCCTCCACGGCCTCTGCTTCAGTTCCTGCTCTGCCTGGCTCACTGACTGTCGTAGTTAAGATCACTACTGCTGTCACTAAAATACCATGACCAAAGGAAAGGGTTTATTTGGCTTACATTTCTACATCACAGTCCATCACTGAAGGAAGTCAGGACAGGAACGTAAGCAGGGCAGGAACCTTGAGGCAGGAACTGCTGGAGAGGCCATGGATGGGGAGGGGTGCTGCTTGCTGGTTTGCACCTCATGGCTTTCTCAGCCTGCTTTCTTATAGAACCCAGAACCACCAGCCCAGGGATGGCACCGGTCACCATGGGCTGGGCTCTCCCCAGTCAGTCTCCAATTAAGTAAATGTCCTACAGGCTTGTCTGCAGCCTGATCTTAGGAGACATTTTCTTAATTTGAGCCTCTCTCCTCTTAGATGATGTTAGCATATGTCAAGTTGACATAAAACCAGCCAGCACCATGATGGATTGCTCCCTGGAAGTATAAGATAAAATAAGCCCTTTCCTCCCATATGATATGTTTGGTTAGTGTCCAATCATAGCCACAGAAAGCAAACAAGAATAACACGGGGTCTGGGGACTCGAACTCTGGTCCTCATGCTCTGTGGCAAGTACCCCAGGCTCCACCATATTTTTATTTCGTTCTTTTAAAAAATATTTTATTTTTAATTATGTGAGTATGTGCGTGGGTGGGTGCACACATGAATGCAGATACCAGTGGAATCCAGAGGAGGACTCCAGATGCCCTTCAGCTGGCATCACAGATGGTTGTGCGACTGCCGATGTGAGCGCTGGGAACTGAACTTGGGTCCTCTGCAAGAGCGGCCAGTGCGCTTAACCACGGAGCCACCTCTTGAGCCCCAACCATATTTTTCAACCGAGAGTTGAGGTACCATTGCTTCTAGGTAGCATGTGTCACTGGGGTCCTTCCCACCCTTTGTGTGTGTCTGTCCTCTTGTAGAGTGTGAGGACTTTGCCTAAGTTGGCTGTATTTGCAGGACAGAATGGGAATACACAGAGACAAAACACATCCTTGGCCTCTGGAACAGCTCCAGGGCCCCTCTGTCTTGCTAGCATCTCCACCCTTTCCCTGCTGGGAGGACATACCTCTCCCTAGCCCTTGAGGAGTGACTGGTTTCCAGCTGAAAGATCTGTGTTGACAAAGTGCAGACTGGTATTCGCCTTCCCTGTGCGTGTTCGCAGCGGGTGGGACTCCGCGGTATCACTTAGGGAGAAAACCACCAACATCTGGACAGCAGCAGCTGCTGAGGGCCCTGGATGGGGTGGGCTGCAGGGAGAGCAGCCGGTCCCAGGGAGAGTTTGTCGGTTTTCTCCTCCATGCTCCACTTCCCACCTGGATCAGCCCGACAGGGTGGGGGCTGAAGCTGTTGGTCCAACCAATGAGAGAGCAGGCACTCCGGGAAACCCTCCCACAGTTTGCAAGCCCACTTCTGACTACCCTGCAGGCTCCCGGTTGTGCTGGGTACCTTGATTCCGCCAGCCCCCTGGACAGTGACCCCTGCAGCTCAAAGGTCATAGGTTGGATCTGTGCAGACACACCTTGTCCTCCCAAGACCTGGACTCATCCCGGATCTCTTGTCCTTTTCATTAGGGCTAGGACAAGGTCACTCCTCTGACTTGTATCTCCCCCGGGAGCTCCCTGAAGCCCTCTAGTGAGCTAGCAAATACTGCTGTTCAGCTCTGTCCTAGCTAGGCTGAGACCAACTCCTGCTGAGGCAAGCAAAGACCCCTATGACCTCACAGCTTCCAAGTACTTAATGTTTAAAGAGGACTGGAGCCTTGGAGCCAATGGCTGAGAGCCAGGGCCAAGGAGGGAGGGGTGGGACCAGGACGTGGATTCCTCCTGAAGCGTTCCAAGGGAAAGGCCAGTTTACTAGTGGCATCAGGGTCTGGGGTTTTCCTTGTATAGTATAGGACCGTGTATGGCTGTCATCTAAAACACTCAGGAGGCTGAGGCAGGAGGATGGCTAGTCCAAGGCCAGCCTGTGTTACAGAGCAAGACTGTGTTTCAAAAACCAAAGCAGAGTAAAACAAAAACATAAGGCAGGCAGATTTCTGAGTTCGAGGCCAGCCTGGTCTACAAAGTAAGTTCCAGGACAGCCAGGGCTATACAGAGAAACTCTGTCTTGAAAAACCAAAAACAAACAAACAAACAAACACCATAAGGAGGGCCCAACATAAATAACAGAACGAGACGGGGGCAACGGTTCTGGTGGTAAAACTCGGTCTGTGCAAGCACAGGGACTGACCTTGGATTCTGGCATCCACATGAATGGCCAGGCCCAGTGATGTGAGCCTGCTGGGTCCATGCCAGAGAGATAGAGAGCTGGTCCTGGAGGCTCATTGGCCCACCAGCCTAGCTAAATCAAGGGACTTTGGCTTCAGTCAGAGACTGTTCTGAAATGCTAACATGCAAAGGGATTGAGGCATCCGATGTCGACCTCCTGTCTCCACACACATATGTACAGGCACATGCATGGACACAGGTATATGTTTGCACAGGAGCACACACCCACACTCACAAGTGCATATATCATATGCACACATCTGCGTGGACACATACATATATCACATGCACACACAGCATATTTACATTTTAATGTGTATATGTATCAGATTTTAAGAACATTTCTTTTTTTAAAAAATATTTATTTATTTATTTATTTATTTATTTATTTATTTTGGTTTTTCGAGACAGGGTTTCTCTGTATAGTCCTGGCTGTCCTGGAACTCACTTTGTAGACCAGGCTGGCCTCCGAACTCAGAAATCCGCCTGCCTCTGCCTCCCGAGTGCTGGGATTAAAGGCGTGCACCCCCATGCCCAACTTTAAGAGCATTTCTATGCACCAAATTTTCCTCATATATTGTATACTTATGCTAAAATACATACTTCACCTTTTAAAAATTAATGTTTTTTGTAGGGAGCCATTCAACCGCTCCTTAAAGACGGCATCGACCGACTCAGCTGTACTGGTATAAACAACTCTTAATTGGCGTTAGGCAGTGTCAGCTGTTGTTTGATCTTGTGCCCGAGAACACCTGGTGTAGTCACGCGAGAGCCACGAGGCAGCTCGGTTATTGGCCAGGACAGGGTATAAATAGGCTGCTCCCGGTGGGGCCATTTGCCATCATGCTCTACTCAGCTGTAAGTGCATCAAGTTCCTGAGTAAACCATTGGGGAAGAAACCTGTTTGTCTTGTGTCTTATTCCTGCTGGATGGGGACGGCGCATGACATTTTTAAAAGAATTTTTAAAAAATTTTACATATGTGTTTGCTTACATGTATGTATGGGCACTACATGTGTGCAGTATCCATGGAGGCCAGATGAGGGCGTTGGTCCCTTGGAAATGGATTTATAGGTGGTTGTGAGCCACCAGGTGGGTGTTGAGAGCCATTCCCTGGATCTCCTCAAGAACAGCCAGTGCTGAGCCAACCTCTCCAGCTTCTTTAAAAATTAAACGGTTTTTCTTTTATTTTTGAGGTTATAATTTAAATACATCATTTCCCCCTTCCCCTTGCTCCCTCTAAGCCCTCCATATACCCCTCTCTTGGCTCTTTCTCAATGAACATTTATGTACACACATTTATACACACACACACACACACACACACACACACACTCACTCCTAAATATAACCTGCTCTAACCTGCTCTGTCTGTATAATGGCACCCATGTGTGTTTTTAGGGCTGACCACTTTGTTCTGGATAACCAATGAGTGTAGTCTTCTCGGCTGGAGACTGTTTCTCCTGCTCTGCTCTCAGTATTCCTCCCTCGCCTGTAGCTCTTTGTGTAGGGCTGGGGGGCCTCGTGGGCTTTCCTTGTCCACGTTGGCACGTCCTTGGCTATTGTCCTTGTTCAGCTCACCTTTAGATGGTCACGCTCGTGAGACTTTACGGGTGCAGCTTCTGACATAATGAAGAGAAACAATCTTACAGCAAGAAAAGAAAGAAGAAAAATTTTTTAAAAAGATGTTTTTCATACATATAAAAGCAACGTATGTCCTTGGTAGAAATATCTTGTAACAGTGAATGCAGCTTATATGTTGAGATCATAAAGTGATTGTGTAGCCTACCTTCACATGTGGATGGTGCAGCCTACCTTCATAGGATCATTTAAGCCTATCTTCATATGTAGATGGTGCAGCCTACTTCCAATGTGTTTTCCTTGTGTCTTCACTCCGATGAATGCTCCGTGGGCCCCAGAGGTCTCCTATGTGCTCAGCCTGCCTCACAGCCTGCTTTGTGCTTGTGTAGGGGGTCCTCCATTGCTTCCTCTTTGCTGCCCATTTACCTCAGTGTTCGCTCTGTGACTCACTAGTCCTCACTCCCCAGCATAGTGATGCACACGTTTCCCCCATGGGTACTGAGCATGAAACCAAAACCTTCCATGCTTATGTGCACGCTCACCACAGAGCAGGATCTGAGCTCTGCCCCACGGATTTGTTCCTTGGACTGTTGATGAGCAGTTGGAGGTTTTCAAATATGGGCCACATGGTGCTGGGAACATCTCCTCCTAGGAAGCAGCTCCGCAGCCTGACAGGAGGTAACAAAGGGGCCAGGCATGGGATGTGAAGATTTAGGGTTAAAAGCTATGTAAAGTTTGGCTGAACAAAACCAAATGGACTTTCTAGCTTTTGCCCACAACCATCGGCATTGGGAGAGGGCTTGCTTTTCTAGATCCTCTTCCTCCATCTCCTTCTCTTCCTCCTCTTTTTCCTCCTCCTCTACCTCCTCTGGGGAGGGATAGAGACAGGGTCTTAACATGTTGCCCAGCTTGGACTTGAAATCACTACGCAGCTCAGTAGGGAGTGTGAGTTTTGTCCACTCCACCCTCCAGCCTCCCAAAGGTTGGGGTTACAGATGTGGGTCACCACATCAGCCTCTGTTTCCCGTTCCTTGCTGGCACCAACTTATATCCAACTTGCAAATAGCTGCCACAGCATGAAGACACACTGGTCTGTTTTAAGTTTTAGGAGAATGGCTAAACTCTTGTTTCCATTGAGCATTGGGGTTTCATTCTTTGAGAATTGTCAGAAGAGTGTATCCCAGCCTTTCACCGTTTTCTACCAGGGCATGCATCTTTTCTCTCTCTCTCTCTCTCTCTCTCTCTCTCTCTCTCTCTCTCTCTCTCTCTCTCTTTTGTTTTTTCGAAACAGGATTTCTCTGTAGCCTTGGCTGTTCTGGAACTCACTCTGTAGACCAGGCTGGCCTCGAACTCAGAAATCTGCCTGCGTCTGCCTCCCGAGTGCTGGGATTAAAGGCGTGCACCACCAAGCCTGGCATCTTTTTTCTCTTATGTTGGTAACTGACCCAGTTTTCACATTGCTGTGACCAGTATACCTGGCAAAAGCAACCGAGGAAGGCAAGCTTTGAGGGTACAGTCCGTTATGGTAGGGCGTGAGGCTGCTTGTCATGTGGTATTCTAGCCAGGAAGCAGAGAGATAGATGGAGGCTGGTGACATGACGTCCTCAGTCAGGAAGCAGAGAGAGATGGAGGCTGGTGACATGACGTCAAATGGTGTAGTGTCATGGACCCATGTCTGCTCCACCACTGGGCGCAGCTGCTTGGGGAGGCAGAATGTGGGGAGTTCGACTGCTTATTCCACCCGATTCTCAGGCTCTTGGACATCTAAACACCTCTGCGAGTCACAGAAGAGCAGATAATTGAGTCAGGGGGTGACGCAGACTGGGGACAATGCCTAGCCCAGGGCGGGGAGGGGGTGAAGAGGGGAGCTCTGGCTGGTCCCAAGGGAATGATAGTCCTTGGCTTGGCGGTGGCAGGCTTGGTGGTGGCTGTGGCTGGGAGCACAGAGAGACCTTCTACAGGAGTCTCTGTAGGCAGAGGCAAAGAGGCAATCCATGGTTCTAAACAAGTTTATAGTCATGGTGGAAAGTGGATGTGTGAAACCATACCCCACTTCTCAGGGTGGGTCTGAGATTAAATACCTTTTGCAGGAAGGAATGTCTGGGAAGGAAAGCTTATTGGCTATGCCCTCGGGCCTCTAGGCATCTCATTAGCATGGAGATCTCTGTCTTGAGCCTACATGACCACAGGTTACATCTCTTTTCCTATTGTCTTGGTCTGAGATGTTAGGGATGCTTCATCTACATGTGGAGGGGCTTGAGGGCATTGCCTGGTGGCTGTAAATCTTTCTATGGGGGTGGTGCAGCTACATGATAGGGGCCTGGTACCAGGAGCAGAAAGCTCCTACTGTCCCTCAGGGTCTCCGGGCTTCAAGCCTTTAGCTTGAACTTTACCAGGCTTCCTCTCATGGTCCATGACCCTGCAACATGGCATTCTCAGTCAGGAAGAAGAAAGAGAAGGAGAAGGAGAAGAGAGGAGAGGGGGAGGGGGAGGGGGGCGGGAGATCTGCTGGTCACATTGTATCCTTAGTCAGGAAGCTTAGCACACTTTCTCTTTTTGATTCTGTTTAAGACTCTAGTCACCTTCATTCACGGGTCTTCCTTGCTGATTTAAACACCTGTACAGATGTGTCCAGAAGTGGGGAGACTCTTAGCTCATTCTAAACCCAGTCAAGTTGAAGACGAAGATTAGCCATCAGAGCAGGTGTGTCGGCAGGGCCATGTATACAAATCTAAATGTTAATTGTGGAAAAAAACAAAACAAAACTGTGTTGTCTTAGGGTTTACTGCTGTGAGCAGACACCACGACCAAGGCAACTGTTAGAAGGTCAGCATTTAATTGTGGCTGGCTTACAGGTTCAGAGGTTCAGTCCATTGTCATCAGGTGGGAACATGGCAGCATCCAGGCAGGTATGGTACAGGAGGAGCTGAGAATTCTACATCTTCATTTAAAGGCTGCTAGCAGAATACTGGCTTCCAGGCAGCTAGGATAAGGGTCTTAAAGCCCACACCCACAGTGATACAACTACTCCAATGGGGCCACACCTCCTAATAGTGCCACTCCCTGGGATGAGCTTATATAAACCATCACAAGTGTTATGGTGGCAACATGGCATGGGCCATTCTACTAACCTCCTTTCGAGGCTCAATCCTACAGCCATGCTGTTCCTTTGTTGGTGTGCCTCAGCAAAACAACAACTAAAATAGACAGGCTGCTTTCAGAGTCCCTACCACATGGAAAATGTGAGGTTGTAGAAACTCCCCAACTGTGCTCATTAAGACAGCCTCTGGACACTGGTGTCGGGGTAGGCTGTAAGGAAGAGGAGTTAGTGGGAGCACCCTACCTCACATGCAGGGAGACCCATGTGGGGAAACGCTGGGCTTTCAAAACTTTTGCTAGGGCTGGGCGGTGGTGGTGCACGCCTTTAATCCCAGCACTTGGGAGGCAGAGGCAGGCAGATTTCTGAGTTAGAGGCCAGCCTGGTCTACAAAGTGAGTTTCAGGACGGCCAGGGCTATACAGAGAAACCCTGTCTCGAAAAAACCAAAAAAAAAAATTTTTTTTTTGCTAGGACTTGGTCCCCAGTGGAACAATTGGGATGTAAGGACATCCCTCTTTGGGACGGGGATCCAAGCCCTTGTGAAAGGACATGAGATGGATGGGAGGGATGGCTCAGGTGTTAGGAGCACTTGCTGCTCTTGCAGAAGACTTAGATTTAGCTATGCTCCACACACTCACACTGGACAGCTCAAAGCTTCCTGTAATCCAGTTCCTGGGTATCATAGGTCTTCTGGCCTCTGCAGGCTTGGGCACACAGACGGTGCCTACAGTATGATGCTTGAATGAGAATGGCCCCCAAAACTCGTGCGTTCGAACAATTGGTCCCCAGTTAGTAGAGCTGTCTGGAAGGATCAGGAGGTGTGGCCCTGTTGGAGATGTGCCATTAGATGCAGGCTTTGAGATTTCAAAAGACCACTTCCAGCAGGACTCTCTGTCTCCTGCCTTCAGGTCAGGATGTGGGCTCTCAGCTGTTTCTGCTCCCACACCTTTGCTTCTTTTCCCTGCACCCAATTAAATACTTTCTGTGATAGGTTGCCTTGGTCATAGTATTTTATCATAGCAACAGAACAGTAACTGAGACAAGCAGGCACTCACACATACACATAAAATTAAAATAAATATATCTTTAAAATAAAGATGCATGGGGCTGGAGAGATGGCTCAGCGGTCAAGAGCACTGACTGCTCTTCCAGAGGTCATGAGTTCAATTTCCAGCAGCCACATGGTGGCTCACAACCACCAGCAATGAGAAATGAATAAAAACCTCTGGGCAGGAGCTCAGGCCCCACAGCGAGAGGGGCTGAAGTGAGGGCCCAGAGCGAGTGGGGCCAGAGCAAGAGGGAGAAGGGAAGGGAAAAGAAAAAATAAAGATGCATGACATCCAGGATGGGTGGAGTGGGAACATGAGGAATTCAGAGGATTTGAGATTATTCTTGGTTACATTGTGAGTTCTTCTTGCCTGGGCTACATGAGGCCCTGTCTTTTTTTTTTTTTTTTTTTTTTTTGGTTTTTTGAAGCAGGGTTTCTCTGTGTGGCCCTGGCTGTCCTGGAACTCACTCTGTAGACCAGGCTGGCCTCGAGCTCAGAAATCCGCCTGCCTCTGCTTCCCGAGTGCTGGGATTAAAGGCATGCACCACCACTGCTCGGAGAGGCTCTGTCTTAAAAACCCATTCCATCTACTATATCCTAGGAGGAGGAGGAGGAGGGAGAGGAGGAGGGAGAGGAGGAGGAGGGAGAAGAGGAAGAGAAGGAGTGGAGGAGAAGGAGGGGGACACCGATGATGCAGAGGAGAAAGAGGAGTGGGAAGAAGAGGAGGAGGAGAGAGAAGAAGGAGGAGGAAGAGGGTGGGGATGAGGGGAAGAAGAGGAAGATAGATGAGGACAAGGAAGGACGAGGAAAAAGTCTGAGGGAGCATTCTCTATTTGATTTGTTTGTTTGTTTTTGTTTTTGTTTTTTTGGTCTGTCTGCAGGTGAGGACCAGACACCAGCCCTGGTGGCACCTTTGTCTTGGACTTCCTGTCCTTCAGAATCCTGAGTGATAAATTCTCGTCCCCAGTGACCCAATCTGGGGTGTGTTATACAACCCTCACATTGGCTTCTGTGATTGTGCAATCACAAAGGTCTTGCTCTTCCCAAGGGCAAAAAGACATGAAATCATGAAATGTACATTTTAGCCAAGATTGCTCGAGCACACACACACACACACACACACACACACACACACACACACAGAGAGAGAGAGAGAGAGAGAGAGAGAGAGAGAGAGAGAAAGAGAGAGAAAGAGAGAGAGTCTGCTGTGGAATGCTGTCCCCATGGCCGTTCCTAACTGGAATCAGTGCAGCTGTTGGCTATGCCAGGACTCTACGATAAGAAAGCCATTGCTGATTTTTGCCCTTTTCCTCTCAGGTTCCACCACTGCAGGATTTGAAGGTTGGGTGACAGGGTTTCTGTCGGCCCATCAGGGACAGGCAAGGGTGAATTGGGCCACTTGGCTCTCTTGTGCTGTTGCTCTCTCTCTTACCTTATGTGATCTCTCACAGTTCTCTTGATGTCTGGCTCTGATTCTTGGCCAGGGTTCATTATTTCTTGCAGGCTCTTGCCTCCTCTTCTCTCCTCTGGGCAACTTTGAATTGTGTCAGAGGGAGAGTTTGTAATGTCTGTCTGTGACTCCACGGCCTCCAGCTTGGGGGCAAGCACCTTTTATATTTTTAGATTTATTTTGTTGTTGTTGTTTGTTTTTTTAAGACAGGTTTCTCTGTGTAGCCCTGGCTGTCTGGGAAATTAGTCTGTAGACCAGGCTGGCCTCAAACTCAGAGCTCATCCTGCCTCTGCCTCCTGAGTGCTGGGATTATAGACCACATGGGCCTGAGATTTACTCACTTATGTGTATGTGTGTGCACTATATGTGTGCAGTGCCCAGGGAGGCCAGAAGAGGGCGTCAGGTTCCCTGGGGCTGGAGATACAGATGGTTGAGAGCTGCTGTGCGGGGGACCTGGACACCCAACCTGGGTCCTCTTTCCTATTGAGCCTCTCTCTAGTGTTCCCCATCCCCAACCCTTTCTGTCTTTTCTCCTCTCCTTCTGGCCTCTCTCATTTTCCCCACAGCACTTGCTTGTGTCTTGTAAATACCTCAGTTTATCAGTCTAACCTTACACCAGCTTTGTGTGGGCAGGGCAGGGTGACCTTGAACTGGTCCTCCTGCCTCTCCGTGTTAAGTTCTGTGATGACGAGTGTACTCCAGCCACTGCATCTGACTTCACAGAACTCCATTAATAAAATGATTTTTTTTAATTTGAAAGTAATTTGTCAATCACCCAAGTGTAAGCCTACAAGGAGAACATGTATGTAATCTAAAATTAAAAAGCATTACTTCCTGTGACCTCTAGTGTTTAGTGGCTGAAAAACCCATTTTCTACCTAGTGATTAATGATTTCATTAGCTGGTGGATCGTGCAGACACACATTAAAATTCTGACATAGGTTTATCATACATAAAATTTAAAAGTTGATCTCAGGGAGAGGACTGGCTGGGATTTTTAAGGGGTTCTTTTGTCTTGGAGAATCCTGCCTGAGTTCAGTCAGAGCCATCCAGTGTGTTTGTTTTATGGGGTAAGTTACTTCACCTCGATTCACATGTGGATGGGGAGATGCCGAGGTGGACACTTTGAACGTTTTTTCCTGGGCCTTGCTGCTTGTTCTTACAACAGAGAAGTCAATGTCAGGGTCGGGTCGCTTCCTTGAGGCAGTGGGGGTGGGTAGAGAGTCAAGACTGCGGTGACCACACTAACAGTACAGTATCCGGGTGCCAGGCTACAACCCCGAGCATCCAGGTGGCAGAGGTGACTCCCATGTTCAAGCACAGCAGGTAGGGCAGTCAAATTGGACAGCAAGGCACGTGACTACTGCACGTGCACAGACCCAGGTGTGCAACCCTATTCATAAAGGTCTATTTTCTCCACCAGACCCTGGGGATGTTTCCAGAGTGCATTCTGGGACGTCAAGATCTTGCAATATGCGCAGGAGTGTGTGGTGACTAGCGTGTGTGTCATGCCCAACTTGTAAGATCGTCAGTGCTAGGAGCCAGTATCTCGCGTTTTTTGTTTTTTGTTTTTGTGTATTTCCGTGCCTAGTGTGTGCAATGGTGTGAGCCATGAAGTGCAGTGCGTGCGGGATTTCTGCACTGCATCCGCTTCCAAACCTTGCTCCAGCTCTGAGCTCAGCTCGCCTCGAAAGCAGTGGTCCAGCCCCAGGCGCGGGAACAGACCGCGGGTTACCTTGGCAACAGATGCTCCTCCAACCCGGCGCCACCGAGAGCTGCTGCGGCCAAGCGTGGGGAGGGGAGCCGCACATCCAGACCAGCGATGTGGGGGAGGGGAGTCACATCCTCGGAACCGGGGTAAACGGGGTGCTCTAGACACGATCCCTGGGGTCGTTTGCAAGCTCCGGAGCTAATAGCTAACGTTGTTCGTTCGGGAGCGGCTGGCTTGTGCTTGTGTGTGTGGAGGCACCTGATGGCCCTCTTGCTGGTCATGCACCCGTCTGTTAGCCATAGCTCGAGGTTATCACAAGCTGGGCGGTCCGGCTTAGGAACCTGCAGATCCTCCTAATGGGTCCCCGCCAGAATAAGAAACGGAGGTCGACCGGGCGATTCAAAGCCACTGGCTTACTGGTTTGTGGAAGGACTCAATTCTATCACAGCATCACCTCTAGGGAGGGCTGGCCAGGTCCCACTGGTTCAAAGTGCGGAAGTTGGGTGAGACTAATTTCCACCCACCATTCATTCATTCTAGATTGTGGGGTCCTGGCCCTCAGAACGCGAAGTACCTGGACACGTAGATCCCTAGCCTATCCACACTTGGATTCAGAGGTGTGTGCGCGTGCCCGTAGGTGTGCAGTGTGCGCCCCGCGTTCGCTGTGCGTGTGCTCAAATCTGAGACCTATTGATGCTGAGTGTGGGGAAGCAGGGGATTTCCCTGAGGGGAACGATGTCTGGGCCTCAGCATTCCGCTTCTTTTTTCTAAACCGCCCCGTTCTCTTGGAGGCACCCTGCCGATTTCCCGGAGGCTGAGTCTGAGCAATCAGAGCTGCAGTAGTTGAGGTGGCTGGCTCTCGCCCACTGCAGAAGCTGCCTGGGAAAGGCTTTTCTGTCGTTGAGGAGCCCAGGAGCGCCACCTCCTGGCGACAGCCGACATCATAGAACCAACTCTGAAGGGGCGGGGCCTCTTGACAAAGGGGGCTTTCTGTGTCCCCACACACGGACCACCCAAGTGGGTCCCAGGATGTTTCATATGCTGATTCCGGTTGACAGGCCACTGAAAGGGTGGCATGCTGTTACCTCTGCCCAGCCACGTCCCTGTGGGTACGGGATGAGGGGCATGGCTTTGTTTCCCTGGAGTTTGTGCAGAGTCTGAGCTGAGTCAGTGACACTCAGAAATTTGTGCAGCGAGATTCCCCATGCAGTGTTTCGGGACGTGCTGACTTCAGCCTGAGGCAGCCAGGATAGCTCACGGTAACGGAACATCTCCATGGGAGCTTGGGGACACGTTTGGATGCCGGCCCTGGGGAGGTTAGCTAAGTGCCTTCCTGCAGAGCTTTCTGCACAGGCTTCCCAGATGACAGATGAGGAGGCAGGAGCCTGCCTGTAGTCAAAATCATATTTTAAATTCACCCATTTTTTTATACTTAAAGTTATTTATTGCCAGCCCTGGCAATAACTAAATAATAATTAAAACAAACCTTTTAAATCCCAGCAATTGGAGGCAGAGGCAGGTGGATTTCTGTGAGTTCCAGGACAGCCAAGGCTACATAATGAAACCTTGTCTCAAGTTGATTTGCGTTTGCGTATGCCCCTGCCCTTGCTTGTGTGTGCATGTGCATACGGAAGCCAGAGGTTAACATCAAATGTCTTCCACTTTATTTTTACTCTTTGACCCAAGGACTCATTGTACAGACCTGGATGTCCTGGAACTCACGATGTAGACCAGGTTAGCCCTGAACTCACAGAGATCTTTCTGCCTCTGACCCCCATTTGCTGGGATTAAAGACATGTTCCACCACTCCTGGCAACCTCCACTTTTATTTTTAAGTTACATCTTTACTGTGTGTGAGTGTGTGTGTGTGTGTGTGTGTGTGTGTGTGTGTGTGTGTTTGTGTTCAGATTGCCACAGTGCACAAGTGGAGGTCAGAAGGCTCCTTCCAAGGAGTGGATTCCCCTTCCACCATGTGGGGTCTGGAATTTAAACTAAGTTCATGGGCTTGGTGGCAAGCATCGTTCTCCAGTGAGCCATCTTCCCGAATCCTCCACCTTATTTTTTCTGAGACAGGGTCAGGTTACAGATTCAACTCACCATAGGTTTTGCTTTTTGGTGCTGGAGATGCGATCCCAGGCTTGGGAGGCAGGTATCTTCCCCTTGAGCCATCTCCCTGCCCCCCTTACATTTATTTTAAAAGGCAACAGTAATATGTGTAAGTAGATTGTCGAAGGTGATCGTAACCAGGAATGTCACTTGGATGAAACAGTTGCTTTGCCATCTGGGTGTGGCTGTGTGGCATCCAGGTGCACCTGTGACCCCTGCCCTGTCAGGAATGCTACTTTACTCAGGAGTACCAGTCAGAAGCTTTCTGCTTCAGAACAAGTATCCTTGAAGGAGGTTTGGAGGTGGGAGCTTTCTCAGGGCTTTGGCGTCTGTCATCCTGTCTTGTAGGAAACATTTGTGAACTCTAGCTCTGAAGCACCAAGGCCACCACAAGGCTGGCTGGCTGGCTTGCTTGCTTGCTTGCTTGAGGCACGCTCTTGCTATGCAGGCCAGGTCAGTTTCAAACATACTTCAGCCTCTTAAGAGTTAAGAATTACAGGCATGGGCTACCTTCCTCGGTTACAATCCCTGATTTTACAGATGAGGGAATTAAGGCCCAGGGGAAACTTGACCAGGACCAAGAAGCCAGTACCTGTTGGCAAGGGAGTTGGCTGTTTTTTTGGGGGGGGTGATTCCATATATACCTCAGCCCTGTTCTCCACAGGGGAAGCTCAACTCTGCAGGAAGAAACCCTCAGCTCACCCATCATCTGGAGTAAGAAATGGGGGTGTCCCCTCTACCTGATCTCCATCCAGGTGGGGCAGATTCCCAAGGGGACTGAAGTGAAGCCTGTGACAGGGCTGGTGTGTGTGTGTGTGTGTGTGAGTGAGTGTGTGTGAGCAATAGAGTGCTGGCAATAGAGGTGAGTGAGGGTTAATCTTCTCTAGCAATCTATTGGTATAGGGTCAGGAGCCTAAGTGATTCTCCGGCTGGTCCAGTTCTGAGCATCAGGGCATGGAGTTTTGTCCAGCCAGATCCCAGGTGCGAAAGTTAAAGCCATGAGCAGAAGCAGAAGATCAGGGAAGGGGACAGACCTCCCCGGCAGTCTGCCATCTGAGAAGTCATTATGGGAGTCAGGGCTGGCCATCACAGCCCCCCAGGAGCAGGGTGTGAGGATCCCCTGTCTAAACTGCATTGAGCACAGTCTTGGGTACTGCAAGTATAGGGTGCTGCCTTTCTCTGGATCATGGTCAATATTCATTAAACAGAATCAGCACCAGACAGGAAGCCAGGCCTGGGGGAGCTCGTCCACTGGAGGCCAGGTTCTCAATATGGAGAATGAATAGGCCTCCGTCTGCAGGCCCTGGCCACCCAGCCCTGCACCGGAGCCAGTCACCCTGACTGTGTTTGTGCTTCCCACCTTGTATGGTTTTGCTGAGCGCTGTGGTCCACAGACAACACTAGCTCCCTGTCAGCACACAAAGAGCCTCCTCATTCATTTTCCTTTTAGGGCAAAGTCCACCTCCAAGCCAGGACCAGCCGGCCAGCCAAAGGGGCCCACCCCAGCAAAAAGGAACCACTTCTGCTGCGTTTGGCCACTGTCTTAAGGACTTAGCTATTTATGACACACTCCCTCTGGGTCCTTCTCCCCAGAGTGGCTCCTGTAACTGTTTCAAAGTATGGGTGTCCGAAATGGGACTTTTGTGCCTTTTCCCCAGGGTGCTTTGCTGGAAAGCACCCTCTTGTGGCAGATGTCAGAAACCCAAGGCCACAGATGCTCTGAATGGTCTCACAGAAGACAGAGCACCCTCCACTGCCCAGTACCCTGCCCTGTCCAGCCTCAGCCCTACGGGGCTCCAGATGCCCCCATGTGGCCACAGGGGACAGCACTGTTTCCAAGGAGGCCTTGGTGGGAGGGAGAGGATTGAGGACCAGCTGACAGCTGGTTTAGAGTGGCAAAGCTGGGCAGCTGGTCTCATTGCTAGCTCTATAACGGCCACTGGTGAGCTGACTTCATGAAGCAGAGAGGGTGTTGGTGAGGGTTTTGGTAAGCTGTGTGTGTGTGTGTAGGGGGCTATGCTTGTCTAGTTCAGAGTTCAACAGCTTGCTTGCAGCCAAGAGACAGCTTCTAAAAACTTCTTAGAAAAACAGGCCTCTTGATTTGGCCGGGGGTGGGGGGGGCAGGTCTGGAGAAGAGATAAAATCAGAGGAGAGCCAACTGGGAGGGTCTCAGAGAGCCAGCCTCTGTGGGGTGGTGACTGTCAGCTGGATCCTGGAGGACACAGGCAAATGCATGCATGCTGTTTTGGGGGATGGTTACGGAGGCTCTAGACTAGGTGCACCCAACCTGTGGCCCTGTGAGCAGCAGGCACCTCGGGATAGCGATGAATTTTGCTCAACCCAGAATCATAAACATAAAACATGAGATTTGCTTGTGATTTTTCTTTTTGGCAACTTAATTACATGGTTCTCGAGTGTGAGGCTGTGAGGGTGAGTGGGAAGGGGCCCTTCCCAGGCCTGTCTCTGGAGTGAGCAGACCTTAGGACAGAGAGGAGCCGTGAGTCAGACCATCCAGAGGCAGTGAGGGCTGTGTGTGCAAGGGGACGTTCCCAGTGGCAAGTGCGTGGGTGTTTGAAGAAGACACTGGTGGAAAGACACCCACCTGTGGGCAGGGATCGCAGCGCTTAGCTCTGAGCGGAGTCTGCACTCTGCTGCCCAGCGCTTCCATGAAGGGGCAGGTGCTACAATTCAGGACCTGTGCTTCTTTGTTTTATCTACAGAGTTGTTTTGCTGACACTGCATGGCCATCTCCTAAGGGGAAAAGTCCCTTGAGTGTAAATTGCCTAATCGATCTTGCTTCAGCCTTCTTGCCTGAGCGTTTGAGCCTCGGTGTCTGGTGCCCACACCCTAGCCTGCAGAAGAACAACGCTGTGGGTGTGTTCTGCCGACTGTGGCATTGTGCGGTGTTGTCACCCCCCTGCCTGTGTGGGGACCAGAACCTCTGGAAGCAGGTTTGGAAATGTCAGTATGTAGACTTAGGTCTGTCACTAGTGTCCTGGGACTCGTCAGCTGAGGATGAGCTGGCTTTAGTATCCTTACATTTAAGAGGGAGTTGGGTGAAGATTCTTGGGGTCTCTTCTAGATCTAGCATTCTGGATCCCCCTTGCATCTGTGTGCCGGACGTGTCTTCTCAAAGAGAAACGGGTCTTCATCTCTCCTTGTCTTTACCCTCTGGCAAGGGACTCTAATCTGGTCCCATGGTCTGACATGCCATATGTGTGGACTGCCAGCCCAAGCCACACTGAGTATAAGGCTCTAGGGTACAAAGTATTGCTATGGCTTCAAGTGGATGCCTCACAGGCGTGGGAGATGGATCCAGACCAAACAACCGGGGTCCCCTGGCTCTCCCCTGCATCTTTCCATTGATCGGGCTTCTGCCCACTACGGGATCCAAGCCTCAGGCCAGCCTTTATCTGTCCTTTCTTATCCTCCGCAACTAGGAGCTGCCCCAATGCTGAATGCTCAGCCTCCTTCCTGAAGGTGTTGTCCCCAGCTTTGCCCTTAGCACCTCTACCCTTGCCTGCTTGAGAGTCTTGTCTGGGCCCCTGGATTGTCCTGCCCCCTCATTGGTTTTTGTGCTTCAGTTCCAGGTCAAAGCCCACTCCACCTACGGTGGCTCCCTTGGAGGCTCAGCCTGCACAAAGCACCCTCCCTTGCACACAGGCAGTTTGCACACAGGCAGTTTGCACACCGGCATCTTGCACACAGGCAGTTTGCACACCGGCATCTTGCACACAGGCAGTTTGCACACCAGCATCTTGCACACAGCCTCTCAACCCACTGGCTTCTTTCACTTACAGGATCTTGCCAAGCCCCAAGTGCCTGGGACTCCCTGCTCCACCTTGTGCTGGGCATGGCTGTCTCTCAGCCTCTTACCCCAGCTTGAACCCCGCAGGAAGGCTGCTTTCAGGTTCAGTGACCCTAGATGTAGCCCTCACCTGCCCCTGCCTGAGGACATCATCTCTCAGTAGCCATCTCCATGCTCATGGAGGCAGGTTGGGTGTGCAAGCTCACTTCTTGTGTTCCTAAGTGACAAACACCAGATCTAGGGCCATCTTTTACTTCCCTCTCCTCCCTTCCTCCCTCCCTCCCTCCCTCCTTCCTTCCTTCTTTCCTTCTTTCTTTCTTCCCTGGTTCTGAGGATGAGCCCAGGACCCTGTCATGTGGTCAGTCAGGGGCTCTACCCCAGAACCACAGCCCAGACTGGACTGTCGTGTTCATTGTATGGCCCAGAGCCCCAGGGACATCAGTCTGGCATTGAGTGAGCTGTTTTATGTTTCTAGAAGAGTAGAATGACCTTCTTCTGCTTTGGCCAAAGGTTGAGACTGCACAGGACACAAAACAGACTGGTCTTGTCACTCAGTCATGCTGGGATGTCCTTAAAGTGAGGCTCCTGGTGCATTCCAGAACCAGCTAGCCTGGCTGTTCTCCTCAAACCAGTTCAGCGCGAGGTTTGAGGTCTGCATGGGAGGATGGTGGCAGGAAGGAGTGGGTGGCTCTGGGTAGATGCTCGGGAGGCATCTGGGGGGAGGGGCAGTGTGACTGTTGCATGGAGCTGATGGCCCATCTTCAGAGATGTCCTCCAAGCCTGTGCTGGAGGGGCCCTCAGGAGTGGTTCTCTGGCTTCCAGGCTAGTTGGAGTCACCAGCTTGGTAGAATCCAGACGCTGCTGTGTTCTGGCTCCTGTGCAGGAGGTGGGAGTGGGTGAACTGGGAACGGGAAAAGATGAGAATCTGGGAGGTGCTTCGTGGGAAAGGAAACTTCAGGCTGAGAAGCAGGAAACAGAGTCTCAGCTTCATGCTTTGAGCCTCCTTTGCCTTCTGGGCCTCGGAGCTGGATTAAGTGGTGGGGCGTTCATTATAGGACCTTGAACAGACTTGTTAGGATCCCCATCAACAGCACCACCAAGTGTTCCTGACTGGTCTTCGAGGAGGCGGACCCTAGGGAAGACAGAAAGTCCCGTGAGAGGAGGATTGGATCTCAACTCCTCAAGCTAATGGAGGACCAGGGGTCCCCGCTGTCCCCCTGGGGGTGTATGCAGTGACCTGGTTGAAGGCTTGCAAGCTCACAGGCACGTACACACCAACATGGGCTCGAGAGGAGGGGTGTCTCTGCCTCACCTGACCGGAGCATGGGTCTCAGGATGCCAGGATTCCCGTCGTTGGGCTCGGGCACAATGCCCAGCAACTGGCACATGAGCTCATACACATGGACACTCTCGAAGGGCTCTACCTCCAAGCCTGCCTTGAAGCTGGGACCCACGGCCCGGAAGATGGTCTTCATATCCATGTCTTGGTTGTCAAAGCCATGTTCACCATTGTTGAACTGGACATTCATTCTCTGGAGGGAGAGAGGGAGGGAGGGAGGGAGGGTCTGGGTCATTAATGGAGGCCACAGAGCCCACAGTTCCTCCCTCTCAGTCTTTCCCAGTCCCCCACCCCACCCCCGTGGGTTGGGTCCCATGTTGATAGATGACCTTAGGAATAGTTGGCAATGTGTGGGTGAGAGGGGGTTCTAAGATTATGTTAATTCTGAGACCCCAAAGGTGGAGGTGTCAGCCTGAGATCATGGGGTATCCACCCTTTGGTGTTATTTTTCCTAGGATCTGGGGTCTAGTGTGGCTTATATTTCCTGTCCTTTCCCAACACACTTGATCTGTGCCACCCTTGAGCCTGGGCTTCCTACAGTTTACTAAGCACACACACACACACACACACACACACACACACACACACTTATACACTCATACACACCATACCATACACACACTCTGTCTGACATACACTTATATACTCATATATACTACATGACACACAAACTCACACATACACTTACGCACTCACACCACACATTCTCTCTCTCTCTCTCTCTCTCACACACACACACACACACACACACACTTATACACTCACATACACCACATCACACACACACTAACTTACACAATCACACATATATACCCCCACACTCACACTATACACACACATCACACACACACACACACACTCACACACACTCACACCCCACATATCCCACATACACTCACACACAGTCACACACATCTCACACACACACTCCTGTTGCACAGTGCTGAGTGTGTCCCCTGGGTGGCTGACATATCACACCGGGGGCTAGATAGAACGGGGGCCACCCACAGGCTGCAGCAGTCCACTGACCCCATGAATGACATAGCCGAGATCACTGTACATGAGCAGAGGTGTGATCCTGGGGTTGTTGGCATAGTGAAAGTTCTTTGGGAAGTCCTCCTTCTTGTACACATGCAGCCTGGGGTGGGCGTCCTTCAGGACACTGTAAACCTTCTCCAGCATCCCTTCCTTGGGTATCAGCATCCCGTTAGGCCCGTAGTCCAACAGCTCGAACTGGATGTCCCGGAAGGTGAAGTTGGAGAACTTGTGGAACTCCACCAGGTCGCTGGCCTTCTTGTTGACGGTTGTCATACCGTGGTCCGATGTGACGATCAGGTTGAGGCTGTCCGAAAGGTGGTGGCGCTTGATGCTGTCCCGGAGGTAGCCCACGGTCCTGTCTACCTGCTTCACCATGTCCTTTCTCTCCTGGGACTCAGGGCCATACTTGTGGCCGGTGGAGTCTGGCTCCCCAAAGTAGAGAGTGACCAGGGACACATCTTCCTCTGCGAACCACTTCATCACCGTGTCCACGTTCCCCCGCCACTCCGTCTCGTTTTTGTAATTGTGTAAGACACCCTCTTTCCGGCTCATTGTCACGGCCTCTCCTTGGTAGGTGACGTTCCCACCGGGGTAGAAGAAGGAGCCGGTTTTTAAGCCCTGCGGAATGAGGGGGTGTAAGGTCCAGGGCTCCTCGTCTTGTCTTGCTCCCTTACCTGAGCTCGCCTGCTTCTCTGTCTGAGCTCCCTCATCTTCCTGGCCCACCGTCTCGAGGCTTTTTGTACCCTCTCTCACAGATGGGGCAGGCCACGACAAGCACTGACTGAGGCCAAATGGGAAATGTCCCCACATGCTCGGGGTCCGCCTGTCCTCGGGCCTCCCTTCAGTGTCCTCTTCCCTGTCCACTTTGTCCCACGATCCTGCCGTCTTCCCATAAATCCTTGCTGCCTGTTCTATCTGTTCTTGTTTACACAAGCCCGTGTTCCTGTCCAGTTCCTGTCCACTCCCCCATTTTCACCTCTGGATGGAGCATCGGGGGAGGCTCTTTGGAACTGGAGCCAAAGGACCGAGTGCCACGTGCCAGGCAGGAAGTGGAAGCGCAGGTGTGGGTTGAGGTGGTTCCTGCCCACCCCTCTTTTGACCTCACTGATTAAAAGCTTCACATTGCCTCCCTCACCCCCTGCAACACAAATTGGGGTGATTCCCGGTCTCAGCACTGCACCCCACCTTCTGTTTAATCTTTGGTTCTTTAGTGTCCAGCTGCCCAGTAGTGGAACTGGAAACAGATAAAGGTAGTCTTTCCCCAGCATTTCCTTCCCAAGTCCCTTATCTACCCTGTGTGAACACGGTCCTCCCCTCTAGTGCCTAAGGGCCTGAGGGCATGGCCTGCTCTCTTCCCACCCCCATTACCCTCTTCCCTTCTCCCTCCTCCCTTCTCTCTTCCTCGTCTCTCTCCTTCAATCCTTCCTTTCTATCTTCTCTTCTTTCTTGATAGGGTTTTGCGTATCCCAGGCTGGCCTCATACTCACTATGTATCCCAGGCTAGCCTCATACTCACTATGTAGCCCAGGCTGACCTTGAACTCCTGATCCTCCTGCCTCCACTCCCCAAGTGCTGGTTACAGGTGTGAGCCACCACACCCCGCTTTCTCTGGCATTGAGGTGAGAACCCAGAGTTTCATAATTCCAGGCCAGCACTCTGCCAACACTTAGCCCTGCTTTCCCTTTCTTTGATAGAACAGAGAAAGTCAGGACATGCCGGCCTCGGACCACAGCTGAGCCCTGATGGCTGCCTGCAGGATGTTCATCATCCCCCTCCCCCGTGGCCTCCTACACTGGGAGGCCAGGATGTCTGTGCATGACCTCACTGCCTCAGTCTCTCTTCAGGCAGGCCATCGTACCTGCCTCTGGGCTGTGATCCAGATGGGTATGCTGCCGTTGTCCCACCACTTCTGGATACCGAGTGTGGCGTGGTAGGGCAGCCTCACCGTGCTGGTGGTATTGTAGAACATGTTGTGGACCACCCCGTGGTTCTCGATGTATTTGCCTGAGTGGGGAGGCAGAGGGAGGGGCAGGACATGTGTGGACCAAGCCTAGGGAAGGGGCTCGTGCGCTCACAATCACTGGGAAGCCCTGTGGCTCACCATTCCTTTGGGATAGCGGCAGAACAAGCCCCTGACCAGGTGCCGCCAACCGAGGACACCTAAAAACCCTTTGCCTGGGCTCTCCATCTTGCTTGGAGGGTCTCCTCAGAGCAATGACCTCTCACCCTTGACCAGGGTGCCTCCCCTCTGTCACCTGATGTCTAAGGCCCCTTCCATCCCCAAGGCCCATCCTCAGGCTGACACTCACCGGTGACCAGTGTAAAGTGGCAGGGGCTGGTCATGGTGACAAAGGCAGGAGTCATGTACTGGGCTTTCACCCCTTCCTGAGCCATGGAGTCCAGGTTGGGCGTGTCCACATCTTGGTCATAGTTCCAGCGGAATCCGTCAAAGGATACGAGGAGCAGCTTATGCTGTCTTTGGACAGGGGCCCCAGTGACATAAGCTGGGAGGATGGCCAG
The DNA here is from genome assembly GCA_902729485.2 of Mus minutoides. Taxonomy (NCBI): domain Eukaryota; kingdom Metazoa; phylum Chordata; class Mammalia; order Rodentia; family Muridae; genus Mus; species Mus minutoides. Next base: position 226,651 of record LR750927.1, on the reverse strand, counting down.
AGCCACACAGAGGAGGACAGCTGAGTGTCCCATGACCGGCTCTCAGGCAGCTCAGGCCAGGAGTGGAGCAAAGTCCCATGGTCAGACAGGCCTCTTATCCTGTGCATCTTTAGAGATGGGCGGTTACTGGCCTAGACTTTGCACACGAGGGTTGTGTGATGCTGGGGTGGCTTCGATCTCTAACGGAGGCCCCTGGTTGTTCTTGCTTATCCTTCCATCCTTCAGGGTCCTTCCCTGGGAAGAGGGGGCCCTTGGGCTCAGAGCCTAGAACGTAGACTTTCATCTGTAACTACCCTCCCACAACCCTAGTCTTCACAGAGACTTCCGGCTACTCTGATTTCAGAGAACCCAGCCAGGGGCAGGGTGAGTGGGCCTCTGTCTTAGGATTTCATCGCTGTGAAGAGACACCATGACCACAGCAACTCTCACAAAGGAAAGCATTTAACCGGGGCTGACTTACAATTCAGAGGTTTAGTCCAATATTGTCACTGCGGGAAGCATGGCAGCATGCAGGCAGACATAGTGCTGGAGAGGTAGTTGAGAGATCTATATCCTGCTTGGCAGGCTGCAGGAGGAGTGAGCCACTGGGCCTGGCTTGAGCTTCTGAAACCTAAAAGCCCACCTCCTGTGACTTCCTCCAAGAAGGCCACACTCCCATCACACCACTCACTCACCTCCACCGCCACCTCTCCATCCACCAATGCTGGAAGGCCTTGGCGGGGTGTGTGTCCCTAGGCAGAGTTGGGAGAGGGCCTGCAGAATCAGCTTCTCAGGTCCAGGTCTGCACTGAAGCCAGAACCCCAAGCCTTGCCCACAGGGCACCCCAACCTAGGCTCCTCCTTGCTCTTGTAAGGAGCTCTAGGGTGTGGCAAATCAGACATGGTGGAGGGTGGCGGGAGAGAGGGAGTAGATGTTCAGGGTTAGACATGGTGGGGGTGGTGGGTGAGAGGCAGTGTATGTGCAAGGTGTGCAAGTTTGGAAGAAAGAATAGGAAACAATTGGGGTGAGTCATTAGGAGAATGCCCCAAACTCTGGACCCACCAGCAGCCTTCCCTCTGACTCCTGCTCCGCATAGACACTAGTCAGTAAGCGATGACCCTGCGCGGTGTGACACAGCCATCAGAAGCCATCAGTGCTGAGGGACACTAGCACCCACAGGGCACAGGTTCCTTCTCCTCAGACCTACAGAGGCATCATTTCTGAATCCTTCCCAGACATCAGAGTTGGTGTTGCTTCTGTGCACTGGAGTCAAGCTGAGGACCTCGGGGCTGCACAGTACCAAGGAACCGGGCTCGGAGCTGTGGCTCCTTCCCTGGCAGGGAGATACCTGTGGGAGCCAGACACAAGTGGGTGCTGGCTGAGGAGGAACGGTGGGCTGCTCAGGCCAGCACACAAGGCTTTCAGGGACATTAGCATTGGTCACAGTCCCGAGGATTCATGCGAGGACAGTGCCATTTGCTGGGACCTAAAAGATGCAGTAGAGAGAGAGAGACAAAAAGGCTTCCTGGCGTGGACATGAAGGCGAGGGAGTTTCCTGAGCTGGGAGATGGGGTGGGGTGGGTCTTCAACGACCTATAGAATGTGGAGGGGTCAGGGCCTTGCACTGGGCAGAACTTTCAAGCTACGCGTACTCTTGTACTGTATATTTTTCAGTGGCAGGATGGTTACCTAGAAGAAAGGCCCCATATTCCAGCATCACAAGCAGTGAGGTTTGGCCATGTGACATCATTCTGACCAATAGGATGGAAGCAGTAGCCACTAGTTAGTTCTCAGCCTGTTGCTGAGAATTGTTCGTCCGTCCATCCGTCTGTCTGTCTGTCTGTCTGTCTGTCTGTCTGTCTGTCTCTGCCTGCCTGCCTGTCGGCCTGTCTGTCTCTGTCTCTGTCTCTGTCTGTTTCTCTCTCTGTCTGTCTCTGCCTACCTGCCTGTTTGCCTGCTGTCTGTCTTTCTGTCATCTATCAGACAGGAGGATGAAGACCCGTGTGGCTGCTCTCTTGCCTTTATGTGTTCTCTGTCCTTCCACAGCCCCTGGATGAGTATCCACCCTGTTCCCATTAGATGTGCCCAAGAAGCTGGGCATGTCTTCACCTTACAAGTTCTTACTTAACTGCCTTCCTAGGTCATAAAAGGGTGTTGGGTTCCCTGGAACTGGAGTTAGAGAAGGGTGTGAACCTCTCATGTGGGTGCTGGGATCCAAACCCTGGTCCCCTGCAGAGCAACAAATACTCTTAGCTGCTGAGCTAACTCTCCAGCCCATTTTTTTCCAGCCCATTTTTTGTTTTGTTTTGTTTTGTTTTGTTTTGTTTTTCGAGACAGGGTTTCTCTGTATAGCCCTGGCTGTCCTGGAACTCACTTTGTAGACCAGTCCAGCCCATTTTTAAATAAATAAAATATTTATTGATTGATTGGTTGATTGATTGATTGGAGACAGGCTCTTACGTATCCCAGGCTGGCCTTGAACCTACCGTGTAGCCGGGGATGGCAGTGAACTCCTGACTCTCTTGCCTCTACCTCCCATATGCTAGGATTAGAGATATGCACCCACATGCCCATTTTATGTGCTGCTGGGGCTTGAAGCCAGGCCTTCTCTATACCAGGCCAGCACTCTACTAAGTGAGCTATGTCCCCAGCCATGTAAAGCTTTGATTTTTATCAGAGTTTTATGGAAGGGAAAAGTGGTCCAGTCAGTATAAAAGACAACTCCACGCCCTGAATGCCTGTCCCCACCCCCCACTCCCACTCTGTGGTACATTTGCATGTTAGCCAAGTAGGTGAGTCACCCTGTCAACCCGTATCTATACTTTATTGAGGTTTCCGTAATCTTTACGCAGTGTTCTTTGTCCCATCCCCTCCTTCCTCCTGTGGTCCTGAGGCTCCAGGCCAGGGCCCGTGTAGAATTGTTGCATTGTTGAGAGGAGACAGATCACGGTGTGGGGAGGAAGCACAGACCAGAGTGTGTGTCTCATTACAGAATCCTCTTTAGTCCCAGACAAAGCATTTCAGCAGGCTCTGACTCAACCAAGGTCACCCACCACCCCAGGGAAGGTCAGATGAGCACGTGCAGCCTCAACACTGTCTTTGGAGCAAGGTCACTGTATGATACTGCACTTCAAGACTGGGGCACTTCTCCTCGAAGGGATGGCACTCATACGTCTTTGAACTTCTGTGGGGGGCTTTGTCCCTGCTTATCTATTTGGCCGTTCTGTGGTATATGCCTAGATCCTGGCTTTGTGGGCCCCATCTTTTTGCCCCTGATCACTCAGGGGTGGCCACCAAAGGCTCTACAAGTGGGCCCTGTATCCAGTTCACAATTCCACTGTTCATGTGTGTGAATGCATGAGTGCATATGTGCCTGCATGCATGTGCCCACCCTGTGTGTGCACCTGTATGACACATACACTTGCATATATAATGTGTATATATATATATATATATATATATATATATATATATATATATATGCATATATACACATATACATATACACACATATACACACACATACACACATACATATACACATATGTACATACACCTCTGGCTGATGTGGATATTTGTTTATATATTCACATTCATATATATGTATGTATGCATGCATGTCCTTTGTTTATATCTGATGTGAGCATGTGTGCGTGCAAGGATGTTTGTATATGCATATATATGTACAAGTGGGATTGTATGTTTTACACACTTCTACATAAGGGACACACCCTTATTCATATTCTTGATGCAAACATCTCACCTCAAAGGGGGTGAGAGAGAATTTATTCTGAAGCCAAATTTGAGTGACTGTGGCCTGCAAACTCAGATTTATGCTAACATTTTCCAATGTGGAAGCAGTTTCATCAAGTTTTTATAGTAGCAGACAAAGTCATAAATTAAGATGCTTTTTAAAATACGTTGGTTGGTATATCAGAGTGGTGGTGGTGGTGGGGGTCACAGCAAAGCTGAGATATCTTAGTCACAGGCCTCAGGCACCGTCTGAGGAAGTCCTTAACTTTTGGGTTGGTGGAAACTAGCAGGCTGCTGAGCTAATGCTCTCCAAAGGCCTTATCTGCTAGTCCAAGAATATTAGGTCTGCTGCAGAGGTGGGCTTTTTAGGAACTAAAGATAGCCTAAGGTAAGTCATAATTAGGCTCTGAACCTATCCACATTCCTGGTTCGGATCAGTCAATCAGTCTTTGCAGATGTAATTTCTTTCCAAGAATTCTCATATGCACATATACACTCATGTCTTACAGGTGTATGTATTGACATTTGTGTACATGTGTTCACACATGCATGTCTATGCATGTGCACAAGTGTCTGATATGTGTGCTTGTGCACATACGTGTGTATGTGTGTCGAGCAGTTCCTCACTCTCTGGGCATGCCCATTCATACTCACCCAGACACCTCCAACCCCTGTCTTAGACTCAGGCATGTTTAGAGAAACCAGACCCGGGTCTGGGCTGCTCTTTGCCTCCAGCAATGGCACCTTGAAGTCACAGATCTGCTCGCATAGCCAGGCCTTCAGCTTAGTCAGTAGGTGTGCGTCTAGAGAAGAAGAGCCCTCTCGACTGCACCCCTGCTTTTCATCCCGAGGACACCCTTAGTGCTCTGAGACCCGATTCCAGGAGCCCCTTGGTCTGGAGACTGGGTAGAACTCCCACCACCCAAGCCATGCATGGACTCGGGCCTGAAGAACACCTCAGTGCTAATGGCTGATGGACATTTTGGTGCTGTCCCTCACAGGCCCAGCTGTTCGGGCAGCATCCTGTTCTCCACAGTAGACTGTAAGTGATGACTGTAAATGACTGTATCTCTCCCGTGAGGCTGAGCAGCACAGTCCTCGCTCCCGGCCCAAGGCCTGACACATGGCAGCCTTTAGTAGTGGATGCTCAAGTGGTTCTTCGTGGCACCCGGAGGGCGGGGGGGGGGGGCCTGCCTGGACTGCTTTGCCTTCTTCTCTGGTGCTGCCAGGCATCCTGGTGCCATGGTGACAGAGAGTGAGCCTATCCCTTCTGTTGGAGGCATACTGGATCAGGACAGGCTCCCCAGACTCCTAATCCAATGTCCTCTGGAGAGTGTGTGTATGTGTGTGGGAAAGGTGTCATGGTTGATACAGTTTGCTTTAGGACACAGAGGCAGTAAAGCAGATTAACTGTGTAACTTAGCTGGAGTAGAAAGTCCCCAAGGGGAGGAAAGACCCAGACCTTGAGAAGGACAAATCCTATGCTATTCCAGACAGGGCCTAGGACATGCTGTCACTCTGAATGTCCTTGAGGGAATTCCTGTGGTACAAAGGGTGTCCCCAGGGACTGTTCTTCCTGATTCTGGAACAGGAGTCCGGGGACAGCAGAGCCTAGCAGAGACAGCAGGTCCCAGCTTATCACTATGCTCTGGGGACCAGGCCATCCAGTCATCAGGAGGGCTGTGATTTTATGACCATAGTTTTGGAGAGACCCGTGGGGAGCATGGGGGAGGCAAGTGAGTCCTCCTGACTCCAGGCCACCGAGATGGTGGGGTGGATCTAAGAAAGCCAGCATCCTCCTCTCCGCCCCTGTACATCCAGGCTGGCTGTCGCTCTCCACAGGCATGGCTCCTTATGCGTCTGGCTCCTGTGGCCAGATCCCTGGAGGTGGCTCTCTGATTGCCAGGCACTGACTGACCTTTGCACGGGGAGGCTTTATTAATGGCCTCCTCACTTTATCAGCTGCTTGCCTTTTACTGCTTCTGAGGGGCTTTATCTCTGCCGCCGCTGCCTCTCCTCCCGGATAAATGAGGATTAATATCTTAACAGGATTATGTGCCGTGGCTCACTGTCTATCCAGGGACACAGGGTGCTTCCTCCTCCCTCTCTGTCCTCACCCACCTCGGGCCTTCTTGGCTGGTTTTCAGAGAGCACAGCCACAGTTGGGACACCACCTATGATCGGTGGGGTGTATGTGAGTGCCTCTTGGTCTCAGACTCTGGGATGGGTGTGTGTGTAGGAATGGGGGTGTCAGGGAGACAGGGGTGTGGGGAGGGTCAGGCTGGACTCTGAGCATAGAATGAAGTTTCTCCAGGGCTGGGGCTTAGAGATTGACCCTGAGGAATGAGGAGCTTGCCCATTTCTGTCCTTGTTCCTCAGGGATAGGACCATAGGGCTTGTATTCTCTGCCTCCGTCTGTAACGGTGTTGTTCCAAGACAGCATCTCATATAACCAACACTGGCCTTGAACTTGCTGTAGCTGAGGATGACATTGAACTTTAGCTTTCCACGCCTCTACCTCGGAGTGCTACTATTTCAGGCACCGGCCACTATGCCCAGTTTCACATGGTGGCTTCTTTCTTCAGTTACCTGAAGCACCTTGTGAAGACAGCTGTCATCAGGGCACATTGGATAACCTGGAGTAGCCTCATCTCTGTGCTTTGACTCAGTGGCACATGAAGGCCCTCCTCCCTAACTAGTCCTGCCGCCAGCTCTGGAATCAGGATGTGGACCTGTCCTCTGGACCAGAGAACAGCTCTTACCTTTCCAGAAACTTCTTGTTCACATCTAGAGCTCATGCCCTCTGCAAAGCTCCTGTGTCCTGTGTTTGTACTGCAGCTGCCCTGGATTAGGCTTGGCCCTCACAGCTGGGGAGGATGGCTTCAAGTATGAGTCCAGCCTGGCCTACATAGTGAGTTCCAGGAGGTCACTGTGGGCTACAGAGTGAGACTCTGTTTCCAGAAACAAAACAAACCGATACAAAATAATACAATAAGAAGAGAGGGCGGCTGGAGAGATGCTTCGGTGGCTGCTGCTCTTCCTGAGGGTTCAGTGTCCAGCACTCCTGTGGCACAGTGACTGCAGCTTCAGGGTGTCTGACACCTTCTCCCGGCCCCCTTGAGAACTTGCATCATGTGCACATGTGCACGCGAGCGCACACACACACATGGGCACACTCACACACACACACACACACACACACACACACACACACACACTAAAAATAAAGAGTAGAGGGCTGAGTGTAAATGCACACCCCTGCAGGCACTTGTGTTCCAGCAGGGGTGATGTAGATGCGTGTTTGAGTGACTGGTGTGGAATTGGGGGAATCTTCCCTCACATGAGGACTGAGGACTGCAAGATTTCTTGATTCACCGGCCACAGAAATCAGCTCAGAATGGATGGGGACTGGGAGTCCATCCTGAGACTAGATGGCGAGGAGAGCCAAACGTGAGACTCCTTAGGACGTTTGTGGGGAAAATAAGCAAAACTAGCTGTCTCTTCCTCTGTAGGAAGGAAGAAACTCCTCTAAAAAGTTAAATCTCAAGGAAACCACTGGGCAGTAACTCAGACTCCTCAGGGTCAGCATTTCTCCAAATCAAAATACGTGCTCAGTTTCATTTCTTCCTAGAAACGGCGCCCCTCTGTGTTAGCCACCAGTGTAAGAATGTGAGGCTGAGCTCTGTCCCCTCAGGTTAGGAATAAAAAACTCATGGGGACCTGGGTGTGCTCACCTGCTGGATTTGACAAGAGACCACATCTTTCTGCAGAAAAAGATTCTCTCTCTCTCTCTCTCTCTCTCTCTCTCTCTCTCTCTCTCGCCTTGATGGAATACTTTGTATTGTGCGGACATTTTCTTGAGACTCCAGACCCATTCATTATACCCTGGAGTGGAGGAAGAGTTTTTAATAAGACTGCGAAGCACAGGAAGCAAAAGCAAAAGCAGAAAACGGGGAAGGCAGGAAAGGGTCACTTAGAGGGAAGAGGGGCTCACATAGGGGGGTCTCACGAGGATACACAGAAGATGAAACTGCTAGGTGGAATCCAGACCTCATTAAAAAACGGTAGTGCCCGGCCATGGTGGCCCACACCTTTAATCCTAACACAGAGGCAGCACTGTCTCTGTGAGTTCAAGGCTGGCCTGCTCTACACACTGAGTCCCAGGTCACTCAGGACTATAGAGAGAAACTGAAGGGGGTGGGGTTGACCTCAACATTACTTACTACCAGGGAAATGCAAATTAAAACCACAAAGAGACATTGCCTCATTCTGGGGAAGATGGCTGTCCTCAAAGATCTAGGTAACATGTGTGTGTTGGGGGAGCTTCCAGTTTCCTAGCTTAGTTGGATATGTGCATGTGTGTGTGTGTGTGTGTGTGTGTGTGTGTGTGTGTGTGTATCATGACGGATGAGAAGGGAGTCCCGGGGAAGTCTTAGTGTGAGCTGAGGGCAAAGCGATTTGCACCTTTCCCATGATGCTGCTGGGCCTTCATCCTCGTGCTCAGCCTGTGGAGAATCAACGGGGTCTCCTGCCCTTACCTGCAGGGCCCGTGGTCTTTGATGTGCCCCAGAGTCTTTTCTTTCTTTTTTTTTTTTCGAGACAGGGTTTCTCTGTATAGCCCTGGCTGTCCTGGAACTCACTTTGTAGACCAGGCCGGCCTCGAACTCAGAAATCCGCCTGCCTCTGCCTCCCGAGTGCTGGGATTAAAGGCGTGCGCCACTACGCCCGGCTCCCAGAGTCTTTTCTCATGGGTACTTTTCCCTGGTTCCACTTGCCAGGAGGTGAGAAAACCTCCATTCTGACCTCTGCTGCTGAAAACTCCCCTTAGGATCTCCAAAGCTGGCCACTGGTCCAGGAGGCCATATCCCTCCTCCATCCATCCATCCTTCCTTCCTTCCCTCCCTCCCTTCCCCTTCCTGCTTCTCTTCCTCCTCCTTCTCCCACCACATAGATGTCAACTCTCAAGCATTCCCTGGCTCCATCTGCCCCCTCCTCAGGGTCATTCTGACCCTAAGACACATGGCAGGACCTGAGGAGATACTTATCAGTCTAATTGCCCTGGGGTACCACATTTGCTGGACTCATCCTTGTGAGGCTCAGTTCCTAACTGCTCGCACTGAGCCTTGTGTGAGGCCACCCTCTTCTGGGGCTCTCCACTCCCTGCATCTGTGGGTTCCCTTTTCCCCTCTGAGCCTGCTGAGGAGAAGCCACCTAGCCTCGGGCCTCCGTGCTTCAGGTGCTGACTTTCCCCGCATCGCTGACGCTTCAATGCTGTGAGCTCCAGGCCCTGCACTGTGCACTCCGGGAGATTTGGAACCAAGATCTGCATTTTCCTGGTCTTTCCCCAAGTGTCTTGCCATGGTAGCTAAGCTCTAAGAGGTGGTTGTGGAGAGCAAGATGGGCAGGGACCACGCAGGGGACAATGATCAGAGTGCGAGGAGTGTCCAGTTATCTTTGCAAGCGCAAAGCGTAGACAGTGGGGAGGGTAGGTGGAGCAGGAATGCCTGGTGTTGACTTTGCCTGAAGGCCAGAAGTTCTCTGGGTCCTTCTGAGCCATAAGCTGAAGGAGAGACAGTCAAGATACATTGTTACCCTGGAATCTCGGTAAAGATACATTGTTACCCTGAAATCTTCCCCCAGAGACTCTGGACCTGCTATCTTTAGAGGTGTCTGTTTTACAGCCTGGTGGCTGTCACTTTGCTTCCTGATAAAAGCAGAAGGGATGAGCTGGGACAGATAAGTGGCTACCTTTGACTTACCTTATGTAAATAAAGGGCGACCAGCCCATCATTGACCCGTCACTGCGGGAGGAAAGAGGTCCTTCAGGAAAATTCTTGGGTACAGAAATACCCTTCACCTTGGCCTCGTGGTCATCACCATGTGTCTTCTTGTTGACAACAGACAGTTAAGCAGGACATCTGGTGGGATTAGGGTGACAGGGTTGCAGGTGCATGAGATCGAGAACCTTCACATCCAGCTTCCTCCCTGAAACCAGGCATCTCAGTGGTCTGGGTCTGACAGATCATAAGGGAGTTTGAGAAGAAGCTATCCAGGCCCTTGTAATCCTGAGTCCTGAAGGCATATGCCTTCCTAAAGGCTGAAGTTATGACAGCCAGTTTCCCATTTGTGTCTGTTCTAAGTGAACCACTCCCGTGAACCCACTCTGCTTCTTTGGCATCTCCTATGTGAAGGACAAGGAGAGAGACACAGGCTGGCTTCCTGTTAGTAAAAGGGTTGGGGTGAAAGGGAAGTCTGCTTCCCTCAGCATCCCTGGGCAAATTAGCTCAGGCTTGGGAATGGGGCAGGGAAGTGACTATCGGTGTCAGCCTGTGGGCACTCAGCCTGAGTTGTCTCTGAGCTCCAGGCTATAGCTGTGCCCCCAAACGTGGCTGCAGAAACAGCTTTTCTAAATGACACTGTTTTTGCTAACCATGTCCCACCTGTTTCTGTGAAAGAGAGAGACATTGTGGTGCTAAGTGTGCCTGGTGCCAGAGTCAGGGCTTGGGCTATCCCACTGGCCCAACGACTTCCCAGCAGTCACATGGTTCTCAACCATCTGTAATGGGATCTGATGTCCTCTTCTGGTGTGTCTGAAGAGAGTGACAGTGTACTCATATACATAAATAAATTATTCTTTAAAAAGTTGTCAATTTTTGTATGTGCAAATGTTTTACATACATGCCATGATGTGAGTGTGTGTGTGTGTGTGTGTGTGTGTGTGTGTGTGTGATCTCAGGCTTTCATTCCTCTTCCACTATGTGGGTCCTGGGATGGAACTCAGGTTGTCAGGCCTGGTGGCCAGCGCTGAGCCATGCACACCTTGACTGACATTTTCTAAGGAGAGCGTCGAGCGCGCTGGATATTTCCAATGGAATTGTTTCACACCAGCTTCCCAGTTTGCTTTTCTATTGCTGCGATAAACACTGTGGCCCAAAGCAACTAGGGGATGAGAGGGCTTATCCCATGCCACACTTCCATCACTGAACGAAGTCGGAGCAAAGCAGAGACCACAGAGGACGCCTAGGGTAGACCACGCCCACAGTGGGCGGGGTCATCCTACGTCAATCAGCAATCAAGAAAAACGCCCTAGACCTGTGCCCTCAGGCCAGGTAATCCCCCATTTGAGATTTCATCGGGTAACTCTAGGTTGTGCTAAGTTCAGCTGAAGCTAACGAAGAGCTCAATGTCTTTTCAGAACACGCATGCGTGTCACCTGTGTTCGGATTATCTATTTCCTAATCATCCTCTCTCTGGCCAGAGGTTTCTGGGGTGACACCGAGGGCTGGTTTTCTTTGACAGTGGTGTGTGTCTGTTTATAAGAGTATTTGAATCTTTTTGCACATTTCCCTGCTTTAAGTTCCCAGGCTGGGTGCTCTGAAAATCATTATAGCTAAGAGAATCTGGGTGAATTCAGGTGAGAAGATAGTCTCAGGCACGCTATGCAGGTGTTATTCTGCCGAGCCACACCCTCAGCACAACAGACTGAGGTTTCTAGTGCACAGACGTCTACAGGGAAAAGGCTCAGAAATCCTAAGACCGAACAACAACAACAAAACAAAACAAAAACAAAAACAAAACAAAACAAAACAAAAAAAAAAAAACAAAAAAAAAACCCCGGAGCCAAGAACAGAAAGGCTTTGTTCATTCCTGACATGTCCACCAGGTGGCGCTGTCCAGCCACATATCCTTTGTCCAGGCTTTAGAGGCTCACCCGTAGGCCTGGGTCTTTAGAGGGTCCCACCTTTCTATGCTGGCCCACATCCTCTTGTCAGACTGAAACTACTGGGGAGCAGAGGGTTATTTGGGATCTTTAGGGGGCTTGGGTTTGCTTGGTGAGCCAGCTTAGCTTCCCCTGGTTCCCCTATCCATGCTTTTGATTCCTTCCTTCCTTCCTTCCTTCCTCCCTCCCTCCCTCAATCCCTCCCTCCCTCCTTCCCTTCCCCCCTTTTCTTTTTGCTTGCTTAAAAAAATATTTATTAGCTGGATATGGAAGATCATGCCTTTACCACACCTTTAATCCCAGTACTCAGGAGGCAGAGACAGGTGGATCTTTGAGGGCAGCCTGGTCTACAGAGAGAATTCCAGGATCTCGGGGCAACACAAGGAGACTCTGTCTTGAAAACCAAAATGCCAACCAAACAAAAATCTATCTATATTTGGTTTCATGTGTGTTGTCCATATGTGCAGCACACGTGTGCCTGCCTGGTGCTCACAGAGGTCAGAAGATGGCATTGGATCACCTACTGGTTGTAAACTATCATGTGGAAGCTGGGACTTAAACCTGGGTCTTCTGGAAGAGCAGCAGCCAGTGCTCTTAACTGTTGAGTCATTTCTGCAGCCCTTTGTTTACTCATTTGAGCAGGTGAGAGCATGCATGCGTGCACATATGTCATAGCACACATGTGGAGGCCCAAGGACACCTTTTCCTGGCAGTCTCAGTTTCCATTTTTAAATTTTTTTTTTTTTTTGGTTTTTCGAGACAGGGTTTCTCTGTCTAGCCCTGGCTGTCCTGGAACTCACTTTGTAGACCAGGCTGGCCTCAAACTCAGAAATCCGCCTGCCTCTGCCTCCCAAGTGCTGGGATTAAAGGCGTGCGCCACCATGCCCGGCTTGTTTCCATATTTTTAAGACAGGGTGTCTCTTGTTCTATTGCAGGTAGAGAGTGGGGACTGGTAAGACAAGAGAGAGGGGCTGACATGCTTGGGCCTGCCCTATGGTGTGGCCTTCTGTGACATTTCCTGGGGACACATGAATAACACCTATCCATTCCAGATAGGGCGGGAGCCATAGATCAAAGTGCAGGGCCACAGGGTCGGAATCGGAGCCTACGAGTTTATTGCACTTGCTTTCAGAGCATGGCTTGGAAGTCGCTTAGGGGAACCTAGGGGACTCCAGAACAGCCAAGCCTCCTAAGTCTGACCCGAGCATGGGGTGGCTTCCCCAGAGCTGCACAAAGGGAGTCTTCCTTCTGCTAACTTCCACAGTCTGTATCTCCTAGCCCCTCCCAGGACACAGAGATTATGTGTAGTTGGGAGGGAAGGAAGGGGGTCATGGCTGAGTCTCAGGTGAGGCTGGAGTGACCCTTATTACTCCCTTCTATGAGGAAATGTCTGTAGTCTTTTAAGAGTCACCTGAGGTTGGTTACAGCTGCTCTGATTGGCAGCAATGGCTGTCACACTCTGAGGGCAGTGCTGTAATAGGGCTGTAATGAGGACCTGACTGGGCACATCAGGGGCTGACCCACAGTCCACCCTGACGCTGGGCTTACATAGGGTGCAGGTGTGCTTAAGGAGCCCCACTTCTCCCTTCCTCTCCTCAGAAGGCAGAATGCCCCACACTGACTGTAGTTATGCTTCTGACATTTTTGGTGAGGAGGGGCCAGGTGGCTGCTGTGGGGTGGGGTGCGTCCTATGCAGGAGGACCTCACATGGGCCTCCCAGACCCCAGAGTCTGTACACAGCCTAATCTTACCTTATCTCCTGTAATGCTCCCTCCTACCCGCTTCTGGCCCAGGACTCTGTGGGGCTGCTTGTTTTCTTTGGGGGTTGAGCGGGGAGACCCCTGGCTGTTGTAGGACACCAGTGACTGGCCCTGACCTCTTGTCATGGTTTCTGAGCAAATTGCTGGGAACAGCTGTGGGGTTGGGGGTGGACCTTGGCAGTCTAGCTGGGGTTCCTGGCGTTCTTGAACTCTGGTGGGCTTGAATCCCCAGGTATCAACCTCTCAACACACATCCTCAATAGAAGAGAAATTTTCAGGCTTGGGGTGAAGGGGGCAGAAAGAAGGTACACACAGGCATCTCGTGCCTCCTAAGAGCTGCCAGACAGGGACTGGGAGCCACTGAGGAGGTCTGGACGTCTGCCATGGCAGTCACCCCTCCTGACCTGGCTGCCCGGGCAGAGGAGGGCTGCTCTCTTTGGCTCCCCCTTTTCCTCTCAGGCCCTGACTCTGAGACATTCATCCAGGGCCTTCAGCTGCTTTGGAGACACATTATGCCCTGGCTACTCCCCCATCCTGCCCTGTCCCTTGGAGGTGCCAGATGGGCTGGCCCAAGGCAGCCAGGACAGATTCTGTCCTCTGCTCTATTCCTCCCAAGCCCCTGGGGAGCCAGGAGGAGGGCCTGGCAGGGCGGCAGATGGCGAGTTGGGAGGAGGGGCTGCCCGGCAGACGGACGACTGTCAGGACAGATGGCGGGTTGGGTAGGGGTCCGGAGCTCGCCCATCTGCTCCTGCCCCTGCAGGGGCTTTTCTCGGCACCTCCGGCTGAATTAGGATGGGTTCAGTCTAAGTCCCTCTGGATGTCCTGTAGAACCTGGCTCAGTGCTGCCCAGTTCCTGCTTGGGGTCACACAGCCCCTCCTAGCAGCCTAGCTGGGCCTGGACTCTCAGTGCTGGAGGGGACCTTGGGGAAGCCCTGGCTCAGCGTGTGGCACACCCCAGGATGAAGCCTCTGTGGTAGATGAATGTTTGCAGAGGGTGAGCTGGCTTCACAGACGGGCCCTGATGCTGAGAGGCTCCAGGACACAAAGACTCCACATGCCTTAAGATGTTTCCAGGGTGACAAGGATGGGTCTGGCTGCCTCTCAGAGGCGACATCAGAACTGGAAAGGTCCTACTGAGAGGAGGAAGGGAGAAAAGAGGGTGCTCCAGAGAGCTCTGGGTGCAGACACTCACTCTCAGAAGGAAGGGCAAAAGGCCAGGCATCTAGCCCAGTATGCATCCACCTCCTATGAGGACAGTCCTCTGTCCAAGAAAAGGAGAGCTGTAGGGGTATCCTGGGCTCTGAGGTTCTAGGGGAATTTCAAGTTTGGGGTTCCAATGTTGGTAATCTCCCAAAATACTTTAAAAATTTTTTGTTTCAAGAAAAACCTTTGCAGAGTGTGGTGGTTAACCTTGCCCTGGGCTTCTGGGGTACATGTTCAGTTCCTTCTGCCCTGAGAATGGTGGTGTGTGTCCTGGCACCTGCTCCAGTGGCATAGCCAAGGCTCAGCTTCTCCTGTTCACCCACCACTCGCTCCCCTGAGCAATGCCAGCAAGGTCAGACCCACCTCTGGTGGGCTGTGGAACTAAGCTGAGTCAGCGTTCTGGGGATCCCGCATATGTATGTGGTGGAGACTCTGAGCTTTCGCTGAGATTATTAATGACCTGACTGTTCTTCAGTTTCATTTTGTGGAGTAGGGATTTGAATGGCATGAATGGGGCTTCATCCGGCACGCCTGCAGTCCTCATCCAGATGTGGGGGAACTTCTGGAGCCCTAAAGAACCATCCCTGTCACTCGCCGCCCCACGCTGCCCCCTGGCGGCAAGCCCTGGGCATTGCGGCCATCACTATTCACTCTACGGAGGTTGCAGGGTATATACCACTCTTCAAGTCTCCTTATTTCGTGTCTGGTGTCTTTGGGGTCCTTGTCAGGAGTAGGCATTAGAAGTTTCTTGTTTTAGAGCTGAAGACCCCTGAGCTGTGCACAGAGGGCGTGTGCTCCACCAGTCAGCCTGTCTCTATTGTGTCGGGCTGCCGCAAACACAGGTACACAGATTTTTATTTGGACACCTGCGTTATTTGTTAACCTTGTTCTCCTGGACACGACTGTGTTCTTAGCTGCCTCCACGGCAGCAACGTGGCTTTCTGTCACAAGGCCCTGCCGTCCAGCTCTTTCCGTGCCCCCTGCCTGCTGTTTGCATAAGAGGAAACCAAGGTTCTGGTATCTCTGAAGGTTCTGGTATCTCTGAGCCCTCTTCCTGTGCTATGGCTTTCCTGT
Source organism: Mus minutoides (assembly GCA_902729485.2). Taxonomy (NCBI): domain Eukaryota; kingdom Metazoa; phylum Chordata; class Mammalia; order Rodentia; family Muridae; genus Mus; species Mus minutoides. The sequence continues at coordinate 211,162 of LR750927.1, read as the reverse complement.
CATGGCACCTGATGTTCCCCCACAATCACAGCAGGGTGATAGCACTCCTCCCTGTCCCCATGGACAGCTGCACCTCCTGTCCTTGTCTGTTCCCATGCTCTTCCCTCCCTTATCATTGTCCTACTTTAGAAGCTCTGGAGTCTGCAGGGCTCCGTAGGGGGATTTCTTATTCTTACAGGGGGAATCTGAACTCCTCGTGGAGGAGTTTGTAGGGCTGTCTGCTTACGGCCAGGCCACAGTGGGCCTGGTGCTTTGTTGTGGTTATAACCACCATGGTGATTCATGGTCCCATCATACAGCAAAGCCCAGACCAGGGTTTGGCAAAGTTGCTTATGCAGAAACTGGTTTTTGTTCCAGGCTCTGGGGTTCACAGGTTAGACCTGGTGGGCGGAGTGCTGGGATTTGATGGACCAAGAGACCAGGGGAAGACACCTTTGTAAGGAGAGTGGTATACACACACACACACACACACACACACACACACAGAAAGAGACAGAGAGAGGGAGACAGAGAGACAGACAGAGAGACAGAGAGACACACACAAAGAGACAGAGAGAGACAGACAAAGAGATAGAGAGAGAGAGAGAGACAGAGAGACAGACAGACATGGATTCCTCCAGAAGTATCTGCCTCCTGTGGCTTCTTCCCGTCTCTCCATGCTCCAGCTTCTCTGTGGTACCCTAAAGAAATGTGACAAGGATACATTTATTTCTCTAAGCAGAGTCCTAGGCTGGGAGTGGCCCTCCCCTCACAGGGGTCTTCGTGGTTCCTGGTTGGTGTAGAAGCAGAGCAGGGGCGTAGCTTCTGCAGAAGGCTTTCCCCTGAAGCCAGAGGCTCTGACTTTTGAAAGCTGTGCATGTGCACAAATAGTCAGGGTCACACCTGCTGTGATGATACACCAGGACCAAGCAGGTTGGGGAGGAAAGGGATTATTGGTCTCACACTTCCACATCATAGTCCATCACGAAAAGAAATCAAACAGCGCAGGAACCTGGATGCAGGAGCTGAGGCAGAGGCCATGGAGGGGGCTGCTTGCTGACTTGTTCCTTAGAGTTTGCTTAGCCTGCTTTTTTATAGAACCCCAGACCACCAGCCACAATATCTGGGCTTTCCCACATCAGTCACCAATTAAGAAAACATCCTACAGCTGGATCTTACAGAGGCATTTTCTCAATGGCATCCCTCCTTTCAGACGACTCTAGCTTGTGTCAAGGTGACATGAAACTATCCAGCACACACACACATGCAGAAGCACACACGCTTGTGTATGCTTGCAAACATCCAGGGGGACACACATGTTTGCACATACAAGCCTGCAGGCATATACATTCGAACACACAAGCATGCACACGGGCATGTATGTACAACAGAAGCACAAGTGTACATAGATGCGTGTACACATGTTCATCTGCATAAAGCTTTCACACTTGTACATGTGAGCACAGGCACACACACACACACACACACACACACACACACACACACACACGCACACACACACTGAGGCACATCAGGTGAACAAAATAGTCATTTGTTGCATCCCCTCAGGCTGCGGGAAACCGTTCCCCACCTGTAACTTTGCTGCATGTTCATGGGCTCCAAGCGAGCCAAGAGGCTAGGCATTCCGTCTGAGACCACATGGCTGCAGTTGTCCATAAACCTGCAGGCGTGGCAAAGTGGGGTGCACACCATCCATGTTGGTGCAGTGGGGGCTCCCTTCCTGGGAAGGGACTCTCCGAAAGGTTTTGCATGTCTCTCTCCTGGGACACTGGGCCAAGAGAGAAGCTGGGATTGGCTCATCCTTGCTTGACCGCTCTGTTCTCATCTTGGGCAGTGGCTCCAGACAGTCCAGCTTGTCCTCTGACGTGTCTGTCTCACGTCTTTGCATACGTCCCCTAGATTGGCACCAGCAGATGTCAAGGGCTCTTCGGGGCACTGCGACCACAAACATTGTTCTTGTTTGGCAGGGTCCTGCTGGTCAGCTCTTCTGGGAAATCCACTGCAGGAAGGCACCAGTGACGGGGGACCCTTGAACCTTCGTCAAGCCTGCAGTTTGCTGGGGCAGCAGAAGCTGTGCCGGAGTATGCACACAAAGGCTGGGCCGCATCCTTAGTTGAGACGTCAGCGGCTGACCCCTGCTGTCCTCTGCTGAGCCCTTTGCTGTCCGTCCTGGTTAACCAGGTATTGATTGCCCATCAGGTCCTTCCTTTCCATCTCATTTTCAGGGCTAATGGCTCTGCTGCCATTGATCCGTGTTAGGGCGTATCTTGATCAACTGTCTCCTTGTTACACCCAATGGTGTCTAATATGCCTGGTCTAATCCTGGGTCACAGGTGTCCTTCTTCTCTTCCGTCCTCCGTAGCGTCCCCCCACATGCCTGTGTCTGGCTTATTTGGACGGTGGTGACAGACCAGCTGGAGTGGGCTGGCTTGGAACAGGTGTTTGTCTTCTGTGGTCCTGGGCCAGGAAGTCCTTGACCAAGGTGCTGGTAGTTCCCAAGCCTGGGGATGTCTCAGCATGCAAGATGGCAACTCTTGTTCTCACAGGTAGTTATCGGAAGAGGATCATTCTCTGCATGAAGCTGGTGTGTGTGCACATGCATTCGCATGTTTTAAAGTCCTCTAAACTTGGAGTTGCAGGTGGTTGTGAGCAGCCCAATGTGGGGACTGAGAACTGAATTTGAATCCTCTGCAAGAGCAACAAATGCCCACAGACACTGAGCCATGCCCAGGGCCCTTTAATAATGGTCTTGATCCCAAGCACAGGAAGAACCTTCGTGACTCAGTTTCCCTGCAAGAACCCCACCTCTTAATGATTCTGTGTGGAAATGCTTACAGAATAGATTTCTGAGGGACACAGAACGTGCCACTCGTCCTCAGGCCACCTCCCCACCCCGACCCTGCTCTATACAAGTCTTTCTCTATGACCTGCCCTTCTGCTGTCCCTTCCTCTGCCTTCCTGACTCCAGTCCCCTCTCTCAGGGGTCTACCATCTCCTTCTTCATCTTATAAGGAACAGGGATGGGACTTCTCTTGGATCAGGCCAGACCCTGTTCTTCCAGCACAGAAAGTAGAGGGAGCCTGTCTGGTGGGAGGGCCGGCATTTCAGGACTCCCCACCACCCTCCACACGGACCTTATATGCAGACTTTCCATTCTGACCAGGTCCAGGAAGGTGTGTGGCTTATCTGTGAGGAGACCCACAATCCCAGGGAAAGACCTGTTCCCCTCCGTGCTCCCATCATGGAGCTGTGTGGAGACAAGCCAGAAAGATGCTTCCTGCTGGAGGTATCCCTGAACAGGCAAGGCTCCCCATTGGGCCCGTCCCTGACACTGCCTCCTGCAGACAACAGCTTGTCCTGTCTGCCTTTTACCATCCTAAGTTCTACTCCTCGTTTCCCTGGAAAGCCATGGTGGGCCAAGGACCGGTGCCGCAGAAGGTCAGTGGAGGCCGAGTGCTGTTGCACATGCTCCTTCTCTCTCCAGCTGTGGTCCTTCCACTCTCCTCCAAAACTCTGCTTCAAGCCCCACCAAGCCTTAGACGTTAGTACCTAGGTGGGTCTCGTGGGGCTTCCTAGGGTCACCACAGTCCTGGGTGACCGTATCCAGGTCCTTTCCCCCCAACTTTTCTGCTGCAGTTTGGCGTAGGGACTCCCAGCCTCTGAAATACACTGATAGCGGCTGACCTACCTGCCTCAGGCCCACTCAGCCTCTATCCTAAATAACTGCCTGGGGTCCCGCATAGGTAGGGCAATGTGGGAGTGGGACTGGAATGGGTGGGGGGAAGGTGAGCTGGCCCAGGGTAGCAGGAGGCAGGTGGAGGGCTATTTTTTCTCACCCTACTTACAATGCAAGGTGGGTGACACCCCCCCCCCCCCGTATGACTAGGTTGCTATGTAATTTGTCAAACACCTGGAAAGTAAGTTAACTGGCCAGTGGCTTCCTCAGTCACAGGATGCAGCTGGGTAAGGCACTGGAGCTAGTGGCATTTTCCTAGGGCAAAATGCCTTGGGGGTGCTTTGTCAACACAGGTCAGGGGTGTGTGCAATCCCTGGTCTGGCGTAGAGCCTGCAGATTCCCACTGATAGCCTAGGGGTCCTGTGCCAGGAATCCCCATAGGACTGTAGAGGGACTTTGCTTTTTGTTGTTGTTGTTGTTGTTTTTAGATTTATTTTATTTATTATATGTAAGTACACTGTAGCTGTCTTCAGACACTCCAGAAGAGGGAGCCAGATCTTGTTACGGATGGTTGTGAACCACCATGTGGTTGCTGGGATTTGAACTTATCACCTTTGGAAGAGCAGTCGGGTGCTCTTACCCGCTGAGCCATCTTACCAGCCCCTGTTGTTTTTTTGAGACAGGGTTTCTCTGTGTAGTCCTGGCTGTCCTGGAACTCACTCTGTAGACCAGGCTGGCCTCAAACTCAGAAATCCTCCTGCCTCTGCCTCCCGAGTGTTGGGATAGTGCTGGGATTAAAGGCATGTGCCGCCACGCCCGGCGGGACTTTGCTTTTTAAAAGTGTTGACATCAGGGTTCTACCCCAGAAACCATGTCAGTTCCCAGAGCCCCTTGAGAATGGGGGTGGGGTGGGGTATGCGCCTCTGGCCTGAGGAGGGATGTGGCCTTCACTATAGGCAAGAACCAGGACACTCTTTTCCTGGATCTCAGGGACCCTTGCCACCCCTTGGTGTGTACTTCCCTCCCCTCCTGTCACTCCACCTCTCCACCATGCTGCCTGCCGTTACATTAGCGGGCATGAAATATTTACCTAACGCGGCTTTTTGCAAATATCCCTTCGGTTATTGTCCCTTGGTTGGGAACATAAATTGTGTGTCACATGCAGGCTGAAAGGTTGGGTGTTAAATAATACAGTGTGTATGAGCCTGTGGGGGCCAGATGCTGCCAGTGTGTACGGCCTCCCAGGGACAGCCTAGCAGGCTGGAGGACATGGACATGGGGTGCTGGGACAGGACGGAGCAGGTCCCCCTATAGTGGTGGAGCTTCTGACTCAGAGGCAAACTGCAGGGACCCTGGTAAGAATGAGAAACGTTTTCATACCCTTTCCAGATGTCCACCCTACCTCACCCCATGGCTTCCTTTTGAAAACGATGTTCTCAGCCTCCCTAGTGCTGAGACCCTTTAATACAGTCCCTCGTGTTGTCATGACCCCTAACCATAAATGTATTTTCATTGCTACCTCCTGACTGTAATTTTGCTACTGTTATGAATCGTAATGCACACATCTATGTTTTACAATGGTCTTAGGCAGCCCCCGCCCCTGTGAAAGGATTGCTTGACTCCCAGAGGAGTCTCCGCCTATAGGCTGAGAACTACTGTCATAGAAAGACACCTTTCCTTCCTGCCCACTGCCTTGCCCTTGCCCTGTGAGGAATGGCTCCCCCACCTCATCTGCTATGCCCATCTGTGAGGAGACAGCATCTGATTTAAGCCTTTTGAGGAAATAGTTTGGGAAATGGGGATTATCCAGACTTTGGGGACATGGTGCACTGCCTTGGGGTGGTGTCATTTCTTGCCACTTGGAGAATGGGCGAGGGGGAGGTGTGTGAAACACTGAGGGGTCTCGAGGGAGGGACAGGTTCCTTTGATGCCACCGTTCTTTTCCCCTCCCCCACCCCTGAGGATGACAGGATGGCTGTGAGGGAGGAGGGAGGAGGGAGGAGGGAGACAGGTGAGGAGAGCGAGGAGAGCGAGGAGGTGCAGGGAGAACCCTGCACCGCTGCTTCCCTCTGAGGTCCCCATCCCGCCACCTTTCCTTTGGACACATTTGATGACATCCAGAGCGGTGGATCTGGCATCACTCCTCTGGGGAGGAGGGCCCAGACTTTGAGATTATCTCTTGGCTATGGGAGGGAGCACCCCACAAGGAGCTTCTGAACACCACATTCCCCTCCTCAGCTCCAGCGGGGATCTAACCTGTTCTGCTCTGCTCAGGACCCTGTCTAGTTCCTGTGGCTTTCGGGGGAGTGTACTGCTCTTTGATCATGCCCGATGGTCCTGGGCCACGGGGGAGGCCTGTGAGGGTCTGGGTTGGCCATAGCAACCAACGCACCTTGTAATGGTTAATCTTCACCGTCAACTTGACAGGGATTTACAATCACCATGGAAACACAGACCTGGGTATGCTTAGGTAATTGTTTCCAGAAAGGTTTAATTGAGTGGGGAGGACCCATCCTGAACGTGGGTGGCGCCATCCCACAGGCTGGGGTCCCAGATACTGAGACCAGCCTGCGCCACTCTCTGCTTCCCGGCCGATGCAATGGGACCAGCTGCCCCATGTTCCAACTGCCATGATGCACTGTCCTGCAGGCCAGGAGATTAAGTAAATCCCCTCCTTAAGTTGCTTTTATTAGCTATGTAGGAGAAGCAACGTGAACCTCGCACTGAGGGCTGCAGCTGTAGGAAGGCACTTGCTCCTAGCCCAGAGGCCCAATTTTGTACTTGGGGTGTGGCAGGCTGTGTTCCTGCTCACGGCTGGGGAGGATCTGCCTGCCTGGTCCAGCGCCTGCAGCTGCTGGCCATCCTTGGTGCTGCCCTCTCTGCTTGAGGCTGGATCACCTCAGTCTCTGCTCCACCCGCCCTGGTCTTCTTGTGTGAGGTTGTTTTCTCTTATAAGGGCACTGTCATCCTGGACCCATCCTACCCCGAGAGGCTCATCCTCTGAGATCACATCTGTAAAATCCCTGTTCCCAAATTAGGACATGTTCTGAGCTGCAGAGGTTAGAACTTCCACAAGGCAAGCTGCGCCATCACAGAGAGCTCCTATGGTCATTGAGATGGTGACTGAGAGCTTTGGACACCGCCATCCTTCCTCGTTGGATGAAGGTGGTGTGTCTCAATAGCCACGTGAGCGCGCCTCTTACATTTCTCCTCCCTTTCTCTAACTAGAAGGCAAATAATGCAAGCAAGATCTCAGGTCTGCAGGCATGTTGTGAGCTATGAGGCCTCCTGATCATCTGTCCATCATGTCCTCTTGGAGTCTCAGAAGGCTGTGGATTATCCACAGGCTAGGCTTCAGCTCCCACAGCTTTCAAGACCCCTTTCTTCCCACCTCTCTCCCTTCCTCTCATGTAGCCTCTAGGTTGGCTTGGCCTTCTGCCCAAGCTGGCCTCAAATTCATAGCAATCCTCCTGCCTCAGCCTCTGTCATGCTGTGATTACAGAGGGTCACCATTTCCAGCTGAGTCCTAGCTTTTGAGAGCCGACTGCATGTCTTTCGTCAGAACCTGCTTTACAGATACAGTTCTATGGTAGCCTAACACAGGGAGACCTTGCCACTGGCCTGAGGGATGCCCATGGTGAGGACCCAATGAGGCCACTAGGAGCCTACAGTGGCCCCTGACAGCAGCCAGCAAACAAGTGGAGACCTATCCAGGTGTGGTGGCTTGTAACTGTTATCCCAGCACTCAAGAGGCTGCAGGAGTACTGCCGTGAGTTTGAGACAAGCCTGAGCTACATACTGAGTTCCAGGGCTACAGAATGAGGCTCTATCTCAGCACCCTTGGCCTACACCGGTCACTCTTGAGATGTCCCTGTGTGTTTAAGCAGAAGTTTCCCCAGCTTAGAAGCTGCACAGCTGTTCATAGACTCTTTGTGTTCTCTGAGCCAACTGAGACCAAAGTCAGATTCCACACAGAAACAAACAACATGGCTTCTTGGTACATTCCAGATCTTTGTTTAGGGGACGGGGCTGGACTGATGTGGCCCCTCAGACAGTGTTCTGGGGTTCAGGGCAAGGCAGGAAGCTACTGGAGTTACTGGATACATTCTTGATCTGGGAAATTACAAGAAGCCATGGAGGGTCCTGTTATCCCAGGACATGGGTCCTCTATGGCTGAGTGACCAGCATTTGCAAAGATCTACCCTACTGCCCCATGTATGTGTCTCAGTGTTACGGTGGCACGGGAGGTCCAGAGGGACCAAACCAGGCATGGAGTAGTTAGGCTGTTGGGAGCCCCTCTTTGTGACACTAAAAGGATGACTAATGAGACAGGAAGTTGCTTCCCTGGCTACAGTAGGTATGGATGAGTCAGTCTCCTCAGTGAGTGTCCTCTGAATCCCTGAAGGTGGCTTTCTCCAGCTCGATTGCAGCAGCTGAGCCTTCTCAACCTTGTGCATGGTCTGTTGCTAGTCCTGTAGAGAGAGCCAGGTGGAGCAGTTAAAGGGACAGGAGCTTGGTCTTGAGACCTAGGGTAGTGGGATGGGACTCTGTTTTGTCCCTCACCCACAGACCCAGCGGGGACAAAGGTGCATTTTTGAGATATACAGAGTACAGTGAGAGCCTGCACGGACTCTCTCAGCCATCACTGTGAGTCTCTCAGGTGAGGCAGAGCCAACGCGCTTAAAATTCTGGTGGGGGACACTGCCCTGGGCTTGGTACCTGCGTGAAATTACTGGGATCTCCCAGAGCAAGCAGAGGCAGGGAAAGTGGAGAATGGCCAGGAGTGCCCAGGACTGGAAGACATCACAGGTGCTTCTAAGGGTCCAGTGCATGTCATGCATGTGCTTAGGTGTATATGGGTGTCATGCCTGTGCATAGGTGTGCATGGGTGTCATGCCTGTGCATAGGTGTGTATGGGTGTCATGCCTGTGCTTAGGTGTGTATGGGTGTCATGCCTGTGTTTAGGTGTGTATGGGTGTCATGCCTGTGCATAGGTGTGCATGGGTGTCATGCCTGTGCATAGGTGTGTATGAGTGTCATGCCTGTGCTTAGGTGTGTATGGGTGTCATGCCTGTGCATAGGTGTGCATGCATACCTTGCTTCTGTGCCTGAGAAGGGCTGGCTGGCGGGCGGGCGGTGGGGGCAGCTGATGGCAGTTTATCACGCTGTGTGGACACAGGCTCATGTGAAGAAACCGGTTGCAGGACCCATCTTGGGAGGCTACTGAGCCCAGTCCAGGTGGCTCCATTATGTCCTGGATGCTGAATGGTCCCAAGGCCTAGTGAGGCTTCAACATAGTGCTTGGTCAGGTCGATGGTCAGGGTCAGGCCTGGAGAGCAGGCTCCACATCATTCCATTGGTTCCTGCTTTCCTCTGGGGGGAACCACACACCCCTGACTCCCAGGAGGTCACCTCTGGTCCTCAGAGATGCATTAGGGGACAGGTGGGCAGGAGTGGTGGCTGGAGTTCCTGATCCCACCACTTGATTTTGGTGGTGCCATCCCTGGGCCACATAAGGTCTCTGCCCTCAACGCTCTCTTGGCCCTTCCTCCCACTCCAGATCCTTGAGTGTGGAAAAAGAATGTATCTTTGCTTTGTGGGCTCTTTAACCCGCTGCCTTGGTCCAGCAGATCCCAACTCCACAAGCAGCCTCTGGGAGTGTCTCTCCCTGGCTTGAACACATATATGCATGTCTCTACTTTTTATATGCACCCAAACAAATGCACACATGTAGATATATACAAGCACTCAGGCATATACATGTGTTTCTGGCACACAGTTATATATGCATGTCTGTGTATGCATACACAGACATGCATACAGGCGCACAAGTACTGAGGCATGCAGAGACAAACAAGCGTGCATACATGCACAGGCACACAGTATAAGCACAAAGGGATGTACACACAGGCATGTGGTCCATACATGCAGGCACAGAGTGCTATGTGTATACTAGTAGTACACAGGCCCAAAGAGCCCCATAGGCACACATGTAGGCACATAGCTATGTACAAGGTACACATGGGCGTGCACATCCTTAACACATGTAAACATATGCACAAAGGCACACACATGTGCACACATGTGCTTGAAGGCACACAGGCACTCAGTACACATGTGCATACATACATACATACATACATACATACATACATACATACATGCACAGGGGCACATAGGTTCACACACAGGCACAGAGGCACACAGGGGCACATGTAGATACACACAAGCAAGCACAGACATATAGGTGTGCACAGGTGTGCATAGGCATACATGGTGCAGAGCCTCACACCTGCTCAGGCGATGTCAGACCCTGAAAGCAGGAAGCTTGACAGAGAGCCTCAGGCCTGTGTGGGTAGACCCAGCATGCTAGGATTGCATTTCCCCACACTAGCACCGAGCACAGAGCACAGGGCAGCTCATAGCAACCCAGTCTTGCTGTTGTCATGGAAATCAGAGAGCTTCTCTGCTTCTCTTCACATCCTCCCTGCTCCTCGCCCCCCCTCCGCTGGCCTCTAGGAGTGGGACCATATAGGTGTGGTTGTGGGTGGGGCTTCCAGACCTATCCATATCTGTGACCACAGATCTCAGAGGCTGGACCCCAGGTATTCTGTGTGATCAGGCCTTAGTAGAGAAGGCAGAGGTACCTGAGATAAAGCTTCAAGACTTGCAGATTTGGGCCAGTGAGTGGGCTCAGCAGGGGAGGGTGCTTGCTGCTAAGCCTGGTTCAATCCCCAGGACCTCGCATGGTGGAAGGAGACAATAGATTCTCTCAAGTTGTCCTCTGGTTTCCACATGTGTACTGCGGCACACACGTCCCCAAATGCACACACATCAAATAAATGAGGTTACAAACATTATTTTAAAAAAATCGCTGACTCCTCACAGCTGGTGGAAACTCGGGTCCTGCAGCTTCCTGTCACCTATGTGCGTGTGTGTTTCCACAAGCATGGCATGTGGGTGTGCCTAGCTATTCACAGACAGCAACACAGCCAGACTGATGGTGAGTGTCTGTGTGGGCAGAGGACTCATGGAGGCCCACCACCTAAAAGCACTTGCTCAGAAACCAGCCGGTCACTTTCCGGGACCTGTGCCAGTGATGGTGCTTGAAGCCACAAGTCCAGGAGGTTTGCTGCATGTCACCCAGGACCGGGCATGTGTACCTACTCCTGGTGGGGGTGGGGTGGCACCTGTGAACCTGCACATGTGTGCCATGTGTGTGTGCGATACACACACACACACACACACACACACACACACCTCCTGTCTGCTGTGGGAGAGCTTGTCTGCTGTGGACCCTGAGATAGGAAGAGACAGGAAGAGAGGAAGCTGTGGGGAGAGGGGATGGAGGGAGGAGGACAGTGGCCATGAGGGTACCATCCACGATCTTCTATTACAGAGATGTTGTGAGAATCCTTTCCCCGGGGAGACATAAACAGTGCCCACCAGAAATGGGTGAGCTCACTGTGTGCTTACAGAGCACACAGATGAGGTGTTATTCACAGTGTATGGGTGACCCCAAAGCAGCACTGGAAAGTCTTTACCCAGCATGGACAGCAGCTTCCCCACGGCCATGTGGAAGGCCCTCAGCTTCTGGAGCTCTCAGCCACAAAATTACAGATGGCTGAGAGGAGTGGCTGGAGTCTCGGGGGAGGGTCCATTGACCTTCCCCACCCTCCCCTTCTCTTAGAGAACATCATCAGCCTACAGACCCATCCCTGATGGGCTCTCACAAGCAACCTTGCTAACCTGATAAGGATGGTAGCCATTTCTACACCAGAAGGTTCACCCAGCGGTTCAGGGCAGTCTGAGTTCTTCTCCAGGGTCCAGGTCACCACCAGGTTCTTCCTAAGGGTATAAAGTCTTCCCAGAAGGCCTTTCTGTCACTCCCAATACCCTGTGGTCTTATAGGCAGTGTCAGGAGGGCAGGATGAAGAGTCAGGAACTTGCTTCTAGGATGACAATGTGGCAGAAACAGAGCTTTGTTCTGTGCGCTGGGACCAAAAGGCCAGGTGGATTCGGACCTCTGTGCTCTTACCAAGGCTGGACACAGAGGTGTGTGTCAGGTCCTTCCACACATGGGCTCCAGAAACGGAACTGGTGACTTCTTCCAAGGCCCTGGTGTCCTCCCCGACCCCCAAGTCAGCTCTGAGCAGCCCACCTTTCCCACTGCATGGAATGTTCCTTGACACAGTCTTGGCTCCTTCTATCTGTCTCCCCTTGGCCTCTGCAATGTCTCACCCAGGATCTGGTGGAAGAAACTTCCTAGGACCAGTGTGAGTTGAGAAGGCAGCTCCTCCCTGGAGACTCTACTTAGCCTCCAGGCTTAGAGCAGAGGGCAACTTTGCAAGCTTTCTGGAAGCTTGGGCTGCCTGATGTCAGAGGTCAGCAGGAAGGGAGCCCAGGAAGGGCCAAGGGAAAGCGAAGGAGGGACCCTCAGAGGAGGAGTAACTGGGTCTACAGCTTGGCTGTTGACTTGTGACCTTGGTGAGATAAAAACCAGGAGTCTGTAGCCTCTGGCCCAGGGGAGAGCTTTGGACACCAGAAGAAATAGGGGTGTGGTCTATGAGGCTGACAACCCTGTGTTTTATTTAAGCATGTTATTGTGTGTGTGTGTGTGTGTGTGTGTGTGTGTGTGTATGTGTGTGTTATGTCATGCATGTGAAGGTCAGAGAACAGCTGTGGGAGTCAGTTCTCTCCTTCCACCATCCGCAATGTGGGGTTGAATTCAGGCTTGGTGGCAAGTGCCCGTACCTGCTGGCTGAGCCAACCCACTGGGCCCGTGTTTGATATCCCCAAAAACAAAACAGAAGGAAAGGGATTGTGACCCAGAGAGGGGTAGGCCAGAGGAACAAGGGCATGTGATCTCAGCTGCCATCTTTGAGAACCTGGGTCCTGGCCTAGTGCCCAACCCCAGCCTCCTCAAAAGGCCCAGTTTCAGACTCTGGTCTGTCACCATCATAGGACTCTCTCTTTAAGCCCGTGGAGTATGCTGGTGACAGGGTATGAGCTGCCCCAGCTGGGTTGGGCTCTGGCTGCTCGCTCCTGCATGCTGGCTCCTGTATACCTTTTGTCCTCACTGCTATGGCTGTGGGGTTCACTTTAGTGTCTCCCCACTCACTGCCTGCCTCATCTCTCAAAGAGACCGTAAGGTAAGTAACACTTGAGTTCCCACAGCCCCTCGCAGAGGTTTGCACCAGAGTCACCAAACATGAAGCGGGCATTTCTCCCCAGCTCCCTTGTCCTTCATGGTCTGGGTGACAGCCCATCCAGGGGGAGACTGAATGTTGTCATTATGTGTCACTTGGAATCACCTGAGCTCTTGGGCAGATCCCCCCTTTTGTCTGTGCTATGGCTGGGGAAGCAGGTATGGACGTCAGCCCCTAACTTGCAGGTGGTGAAATGAAGATCTAGGGTCTGCTTGTGAAGAGCTCTGATCACAGAGCCAAGGGTAGATGTGCACGGGACTCAGAAGTGACCTGTTGGCTTGTCTTTCCATGTCCCTGGTGCAGCTTCCACGGGCTGGGCGTTTGCACCAGACGGTAGAGCCTGGGAGACGTCTTCTTTTCCTGCTGGGGCATTTTGTGATTGCTGCTGCCTTTTAATTTCCTGCTTTCTCTAAAGAAGCTGCTGTGGCAGTCACCTCATCATGTTCCCTCAGCTTGGGGACGGTGGCCTTGAATGCCAGCCCACCCTCCACCTCCACTTGCTGAGCTGAGTTTCTTGGGGGTTGGCAGCCAGAACCGGGCGGCTGCCGTCCAGGAGGTCTGTGGCCTGCCCAGGTGCGCCCTGGCTTCACAAAGGCGGGCGGCCCCTCCTCTGCCACAGGCAGGTCTAGATTTCAATAGGTTGAATAGGATGTACTTGAAAAAGGATTTCCAGCTGGCTAAATTTAGGGCCAGGGAAGAGGTCCAATTCGCAGAAGCTGGCTGGCGGTGCGCCCGCCCGCACACAACCTCTTGCAGGGGGAGCAACCATTTCCAGGTTCATTCTCGCCTCTCGGTATTCCCCCCACCTCTCTGAGTTAGGCAAATGAATGCTGATGGCCTGTTGGCCTGAGAAACTTTGCTGGGAGGATTTAAAATAGCCCATTTTAGCTGGGCCATTGCCAGCTCAAGTCGGCCAGGACCCAGCTGACGCCTGCCCGGGGCAGCCTCCCTTACTGGAGTCATCCTCCTGCCAACGGCCACCCGCGGCCTGCACCTCTTCTCTGTGGCTGTCACCGGCTCCTTAGAGGCCTCGCTCAGCCCCTTGTCTCATTTGCACCGTCATAGACAGGGTCAGGTCCCACCCTCATTAGGCCTGGGACAAGGTCCTGGATGGAGGAGGCAGCCTTGGACATGACACTAGATGCCTTGGCCTGACAGGGGTGCCATCCTCGAGAAGCTCTGGCTCTGCCAGGCTGGGCCTCTATCATGGGGCCAAACCAAGGGAGGGCTTTGGGAATGTACACTAGAAGGAAGCCCTGGTCCCCTCAGGGTGTGTGTGTCATGTGCTGTGTGTATAGTGTTGTATGTGGTGTCTGTGCATGTATGTGTGTATGTATGTGGTGTGTATATGTGGTATGTGTCTCTGTGTGAGGTATGTGTGTATGTGGTGTCTGTGCATACATATGTATGTGGTGTGTGATGTATGTGTGCTGTATATTTATGTGGTATGTGTCTGTGTGTGAGGTATGTGTGTGTGTATGTGGTGTCTGTACATATATGTGTATGTAGTGTGTGTCAGTGTGTGTGTGTTATGTATGTGCACCATGCATATGTGTGGAATGTGTCTGTGTGTGAAGTATGTGTGTGTGCAGTGTCTGTGCATGTTATGTGTATGTGTGCTGTGTGTGAGTGTGTGTGGTATGTGTGCTATGTATATGTCTCTGTGTGAGTATATGTGTGTATGTTTGCTATATGAGTTGTTGTCTGTGCATGTGTGTGTGGTATGTATGTATGTATGTATGTATGGTATGTGTCTGTGAGGTATATTTGTGTGTGATGTCTGCATGTGTGTATGTGGTATGTGTGTGAAGTGTTATGTGCATGTGTGTGTATGTGGTATGTGTGTTTGGTGTGTATGCATGCATGCATGTATGTATGTATGTGTGTGTGTGTGCTTGTGCATGCATGCACATATGTGCACATGAGGGGCTGTGGGTCACACAGGAGAATTTACATTTGGTATGTCATCAGTCATCACACAGCAGTGATTGAATGTGCTGGAGTGTTGGGAAAACGAAGCCCCTGCAACCCCCAGCAGGAGATGACAACGCTCGGGGACTCCCAGAGTGGGACTTCTTGTTTCTCTCCTCTCCCTCTGTTCCTGCCCAGGCTGCAACAGAGGAATAGACATGGAGATCAGCAAAACCAGCCCCAAGTACCTGGAGGCCTGACTCTAGCACCAGCCTGCCCCTGTGCTGGCGGCTCCTTCAGCTCTGAACTCAGGCTGTCTGAGCAGGTGGCTGGGAGGCCAGAGCCTGTGTCACAGAACCACCCGCAGTGTATGGCAGAACCCACACCAAAGTATGTGGGGTGACTGGCTGACTTCTGGAGTACACTTAGGGTGTCAGGGCCATAAAGCCGACCCTGGGTGAGGCTTCCCCCAGGGACCTCATTTCTTTCCAGCTAAGCCACATGTCTTAAAGGTTTCCCTACGTCCCAGGAACGCCAACCAGCCTTGCCTTGTAAGCCGTGGTGCTGTTACCACACAAAGCACCTTCTCACTCCGCTTTGTGCCGGCAGGACTGGGATGCTCTTGGTTCTTGTAGCCTCGAATTCTCGCTCAGCCCCTGGGTACCTGGGCCCAGGGTCCTCTCCACAGACACACTGAGGGACCCCTGGACTTCTGGGGGGACTGAGAAGGTCTGAATCTGAATTGGCAACCTTCTGGAGGAAGGGGCAGATGTGGACTTCTTTGGGCTCAGCCTACAGAGTGGACATAAATGTTGGGGAGCATGAACGAATTCAAGGGTGCACAAGCCTGAGGTGGGAGGCCTGGCCTGAGGTAAATGACACTGACCAGCCACAGGAAGCGAGGTGTGGAGGAGCTGCGATAGGAACAATAAACCAGGAGCAAAGAGGAGGCCACCAAGAACAGCCAATAGAAACAGCGCTTCCTCTCAACGCGTTAATTAGGACTCATTAGCTGCACAGCAGCCGGACGAGGTGGCAGCCTCTGAGAAGTCTCTTTAGACCCTTCTGCATGGCCCTGGCCATGAGACCCAGCTCCCATCTGCTGGGGCCTCAAGGAAGGCCTTCTGCGCAGCCTGCCCAAGCGGTGCAGGCCCCTCCTCTCGGCTGTGGCATTTGTGGTTTCTGTGGGTGCAGGGATGTGATGTGAACGTGGCTGTCACCACATAAAATCCCAAGAACATTCAGGAATGTGGTAGTCTCTGCAGAGCCTGCAAGCTCAGCCCTTGCCAGGCCCCAGCCATCAGACAAGGGCACGCTCTATTCCAAGGAGCAGCAGGAGGTGGTTTCTTTCAGCCCCAGTCCTTCCTTTCCCTATCACCTGAAGATTAACTGTGCTTAAAGCAGAATAAGAACTCAGTCCAGCCTGGTGGGCCACCTATGACTGCCAGGTGGAGACTTCTAGGGGCTTTCAGGTAACGGATTTGTCAAACTCCAGTGGGCTGTTCAACACAGCAGGAGAGTGGGTGGGAGGGAAGTCTGGTCATGGGAGCCAACCAGAGCTGCAGTGACTGGTCAAGAATCTGGTGGCCCATCCCAAGGAGGGAGCATCCCAAGGGGTGCTCATGGGATTTGTTTCTGGGGCTTTCTGTGGGGAACATGAGGTTGTTTCTGCAGGGAGCTTTGATTATCTTTCTTTGCCCACAGAGGTCCCTCCCCCTCCTCACCACTTTTCTCTGTGGGGCTACAGGGAGCACGTCAGCTCAGGTGCTTCCTCCTCTAGAGACAAAATCAGGACTGACCCACGGCTTCAGGTATCCATGGAGTTGGCGCGGCACACTGCGCATGCTCCTGCAGGGAGTTAGATGATAGTGTGGCACACTGCGCATGCTCCTGCAGACACCTGTCTACGAGGATGTGCCTACTGGCCTTCCAGGCCTCTGGGACTCCTTTCTCCCACCCGAGTGAGTGCAGCTCATTTTCATCCTAATGAAAGATCTGCGTGACACAATTCTAGTAGACACTAGTGGAGAGGTGTATTTAAGTAGGATATAATATAGGTGCATTGGGACTGGCAAGATGGCTTACTGGTAAAAGTTCCTACGGCACAAGCCTGCCGGTCTTGAATTCGATTCCCGCATTGGATCCTAACTGTGAAAGCAAAGTACAAACTCTCTGAAGTTCTCCTTTGACCTGCGTATTTGTACTGAGGAACATGTGCCCCCCTCCCCACATACACATATTTCATTCATACACAACAAAAATAACTATTACAACTTTTTATTTTGGGAGCTGGAGGGATGGCTCAGTGGTTAAGAGCACTAGCAGCTCTTCCAGAGGACCCGGTTCAATTCCCAGCACCCACACGGCAGCTCATAACTGTCTGTCGCTCCTGTTCCGGGGGTCTGACACTCTCGCCCAGACATCTATTCAGGCAAAACAACAAATGCACATAAAAATAAATTAAAAAATAAAAAAATATTTTGTTTTTGAACTATGCATTAATGTGTGTGTGTTTATGTGTGCACATCTGTGTGAGAGGGAGTGTATCTGCATGTGTCTGTATGTTTATCTCTGTGTGTATGTGTGTGTGTGATTGTGTGTATATATGAGTGTATGTCTAGAGTGTGAATGTGCATGTGTCTCTGTGTGAGTGTGTATGTGTATATATATGTGTATAAATGTGTGTATGTGTGAGTGTGCATGTGTATGAGTGTGTATGTGTGTGTCTGTGTTTTGTATGTCTGTATGTGTGTATGTCTGCATGTGTGTGTGTGTCCTGCTGCATGAGTCCAAGTGACAGGGGTGTCCAGAGGTGTCGCTGGAGCTGGAATTGTAAGAGGCTGGGTGCTGGGCAGCAGACCCGCGCTCTCCCAGGCTGCGCTCCTCTGTGCTGAGGTGTTAGCACACACGCCCCCTGCTCAGGCTCCGGTGTTCAGGCATCTCTCACCCTCGGGCCATCTGTGGACACTTGCAGGTTTTTGAAGTGACCTCTGACCCTATGTTGTTAGCGATACTATTGCAACGTCATCCCAAGGACTGGGGCTGCTCCCCAGGGCCAGCAGGGCCTGGGGCGGATGGGCCTGGGGAGCTGACGGGCAACCTCCTTTGTCCCAGGCTGGGTTTGGAGACTGTGAGGCCCAGGCTTGCCCAGAGCCCTGGCCTCTCCCACTCGTGCCTAGGCCTGCTGGCCTTTAGGCTCACCTGTGACTCAGGCTTATTCTCTACCTGGATGTGTGTGCACCTGGCAGCACCCTCTACAGATGACTCTGTGAATGCCACCACACACCTGTATTTTCCAGACCCTAAGGGGGCCAGTGCAGCTGTCCTGCCTGGTAGAAATTGTCATTTATAGGCATTTTATTCCCAAGGGGTCCACTTTAGGACTGGCTAGAAGAAGGTAGCTGTGGTTGCGGAAGCTCTCTGCCTCTGGGGTCCCACTCTGCTCCCTCCTGTGGCAGGTGAACACCATGGGGGTGGGGCAGATGGAGCTTGTGGTGAAAGCTCTGAGACAAAACCTCTTTTCTTCTTCTCTCCTCCCTACTGGGAGGACCCCTGCTTCGCCTCCCAAACACATCAGCATGCAGGAACTTCAGTGCTGGGCCTGTGTGCACAGGGAAAGGCCAGAAGTGCCAGGGAAGGTGGCTTTGTAGGAAATCATGACTGCTCAGGAAAGATCTCCACGCTGCAGGCCACTAACGTGGTTCAGTAGCTGCAGCCAGATGATGGTGTCTGTATGTGTCTGTGTGTGCCGTGTGTGTATTGTGTATGTGAGTGAATGTATGTATGGTATGTGTGTATAGTATGTGAATGTATGTGTGTGCTGTGTACATGCATTATGTATGTGTGGCGTGTTTATGTTATATATGTGTATGTGTGTTTTGTGTGCATGTGCTATATATGTGTGCTGTGTGTATATGTGTTTTGGGCATGTGCTATATATATGTGTGCTGTGTGTATGTGTGTGTATGCTGTGTACATGTGTCATATGTGTGTGTTGTGTGTGTATGCGTGTGTCTCTCATACCTTCACAGACAGCAGGCAGCGGTGCAGCTGGGTGGGGCAAGCGTGATCTGTGGCCCGTGGCTGGGTGCATGCTCTCAGGCGCATGCTCTCAGCCAGTTCTGCTTGGTTCTCTCCTTGCTCACAGTCCTCATGCTAATCTTTGCATGTCTCAGGAACCGCCCGGGAATGCTCCATGTGCAGTGATGGCACCTGGCTGGGGGGAGTCACCTTCAGCACCGCCTTCTGGAACTGTGAATGGCAGCTGAGAGTGAACGCAAGATCCCCAAGTACATTCTGGGGAATGTGATTTACTCTTTAATTCGAGCCAGGCAGGTGTGTTGCTGCTGCAGGGTCCCTGGAGCAGGAAGCTGCTGTCGTGGGGGAGGCTACCACCCAGTCTGTGTGGAGGTTGGGGGACAGCTGCCTCCTGGGGATATCACTCCATTAACTTCCTCCAAACTGCCCTTAGGAGCTGTGCTCAGCGATCAGGCTGGCGTGGCTGCCCACAGGCTGGGAGGCTGCACCTGGGGTGGGTAACAAGAAACGGAGCCCCAGTGTGGAAGAACTACAAAAGCAGGTGCTGAGGAGTGACAGGGGATATGAGAGGGTCATTGCACACCTGGGTAGTGGTCCCTGCTGTGCTCTGCAACCTGGCTTTAGTCTGCAGTTAGTGTATTCACAACACACTGCCTCCCTCCTGCTCCTCCCCACGCTCAGCACGGAGCCTCTGCACCTCATGCTCAGGCCCTGGCAGTAATACATGTTTGTCAAGTGACTAAGTGAACTCTAGTGTGGCCACACTAGGCTTCCATGTTGTGTCCTGTCACCGTCTGATCCTTGCTCTGAGCCTTCTTGGTCCAGGACTTCTAGGTGGGATGGGGCCTGCTTATCCCATGATTGACATCCTGTGCATCCTTTAGAATCTCCTGTCAGCTCCTCACTTCCTCTGGGGAGCCATCTACTGCAGGTAGCTGAGAGCCTCCCTCGGGGTTCTGCAACCCACAACATCTGGAACTTTCTGTTGTCACACCCCACCCAGTGCTACAAGCTTCGCTCTCTGGCCAGTGTTGCCTCTGACTTCTGCACCTGATAGGCGTGGTGTAAGTAGGCAGGCACAACACTGATTTCAGAAGTTAAGAGACACCCTCCCTCCACCCTAGTGCTCACTCTCGTCTGCAAGTAGGCAGAGCCTTGAGATAGCCTCTCTCTCCCAGGCCTCTTGGTGAAGGGCAGGCCAGCTCTGTTCCCACCTTCTGGGATCTGGAGGCATCTTTGGTGCTGTGGTGGGCCAGCCTTTCTCGTGGCCTTCCTGGAGGCAGCTTTGGCACTGTGGTGGGCCAGCCTTCCTTGTGGCTTTCTGTAGTCCCCACTTTGGATCTCAAGGCTTTAAAGCACCCAGCCTTCTTGGAATATCTTCATCTAGGGAGAGGCATAGAGAACTACCCAAGATGAGCCCAGCTGAAGCAGGCACTAGGATGGGTGGAACAGGTGCCTAAGCAGGCAGGTGGCATCATCTACAGACCTGGATATGAATCTTCTAGGGGAGGGCTGTGGGGCTGGCTGTGGAGTTCAGGCAGGGGGCATCATCAGATGCCAGCTTGTGACAGACAGGAAGCAGAGCGGCTTCTGGGAGGGGGATGACCTGACTGCTGTCTGGAGGCCTTTGCTGGGTCAGCAGAAGAGAGAGTAGGCTGGGAGGAGGCAGGGGCAGCCTGTGCTAGCAAGTGCTGGATGTACAGTTGCAGCTCCTGGGCCGGAGATGTGCCTCCTGGCTGCTGTGCTCCACCAAGCTCAGGTGCTCTACCAGGCTCAGGTGCTCCTTGCTCCTCAGATACTCCACCAACCTCAGGTGTTCTTTCCTGCTGAGGTGCTCCACCAGATTCAGGTGCTTTACCAAGCTCAGGTGTTCCTCTCTGCTCAGATACTCTACCAATCTCAGGTGCTCTTCCCTGCTCAGATACTCCACTAGCCTCAGGTGCTCCACTAGGCTCAGATACTCCACTGGCCTCAGGTGCTCCACCAGGCTCAGATACTCCTTTAAGCTCAAGTGCTCCTCCATGCTCAGGCTCCACAGAGGGGCAATCATGTTGACATCCTGAAGTGAGGTCTCTCTGACTGTCTTCTGCTCTCTCCTTCAGGTGTCCTCTGTAGCCTGGGTCTGTAGCTAGTTTTTCATGCTTATGTGCTCCCCATCTTGCCTGGACCTAGTTACCACCTCTAAGACTGAGCAGTGCCTTCTATCCTGGCTTCCAGCACTTCCCTCCGGGTTACACTTCCTGCTGCTAAGGTGACATATTTAGGATGGGAACCTGCCCAAGTATCTGCTTGCAGCTAGCTGTTTGCAGTTCTGGTAGGCCAGGAATCTTGTAGTGATCCAGAATGGCCCGAGGGTCCCTGTTGTCTGTCTCCCAGGCATGTGGTTCCTTGACTTTGTGCCTTTGCTCTAACTGTCTGCTCTGCATGAGTGTCCTTCCCAGCCCCACGCACTCGGCCCAGCTGAGCCTGTTCCTGTAAACCGCCTCACATTCCCTCAGTCTCTGGCTGGGCTGGGCGTCTTTGGACCTCCTGTCAAAAGGCATCTGCTGGGATGCCTCTGGCTTCCTTTGTTCTGCTCAGCATCCCAAGGCCTCGGGCTGTTGTTTCTTTCTTTCTTTCTTTCTTTCTTTCTTTCTTTCTTTCTTTCTTTCTTTCTTTCGTTCTTTCTTTGTCTTGTAGACTAGACTGGTCTCAAAGTCATTATATAGCTGAGGATAGTCTTCACTCCTGATCCTCCCACTTCCACCTCTGGAGTGCTGGGACCTTAGGAGCAACACCATCTGGAGTTAACACATTCCTAGGGGTGGGACCCAGGCCTTCTGGCATGTTAGGCAAGCCCTTTACCAACTGAGCCTCCACCCCAGGACTGTAGGCTATTTTATCCCTTACTTCACCACTGGCTTTTGATGCCCAAGGGCTCTCGAGGAAGGCCCACTGTCCTGACCTGGGTAGGCTGTGCAGAGCCATTGCTGGGAAGTCAGAATGTGTAGCTGTGTCTGGCTGTGGTGTCAGTCATGTCAGCTTTGTCATAGTAGGCATGAGAGTTTATCCATTGTAGGCATGAGAATTTATCTAAGCTCCGGGGCTTCTCTCTGCATGCATGACTGGTTTCAGTTAACTAATATGGCTATGACGTTCTCAGCCTGATTACTTACACTACCCAGAACTACCTGCACAGGGGTGGCACTGCCCACACTAGGATGGGCCCTTTTCCATCAGTTGTTAATTGAGAAAATGACCCAGGCAAATCTAACAGAGACATTTTCTCAACCGAGGTTTCATCTTTCCAGATATGTCAGGGTTGTGTCCACTTGATAAACGCCAAACAGCACATGGCCCAGTATGTGCTTAGCGTGTACTTCAGAACAGTGACACAGGTTAGGATGTAGCTTGCCTTGCTTGTGCCAAACTGACATACACACACATACTCACACACATATGCATGCATGCACACAAACATGCATATACACAGACATACATACATGTACCCCCACAAACATATTACATGTACCCCCCATAGACACATATATGTATCCCCCACAGACACACTACATGTACCCCCCACAGACACATATACATGTACCCTCTACACAGACACACATGCATGTACCCCCACAGACACACTACATGTACCCCACACACAGACACACAGACATGTACCCCACACAGACACACATACATGTAGCCTCACAAAGACACACATACATGTATCTCCCACATACAGACATACATACATATACCTACACACACACATACATGTACCTACACACACACACACACACACACACACACACACACACACACATGTATCCACACAGATACACATGTACATACCCCCCACAGAAACACATACATGTACCCCTACATACAGACATGCATACATGTACCCACACTGACACACTGTATGCATGCATATAAAGAAGGTAAAACTTTGCGCTGTATATATTTTGCTAAAATTATAAGTGGAAGAAGCATGAGTTCAAGCTTTTTCCATGCTTTGTTCACTCAGGCAGTGGCATTTCTGACAGTGTGAGAACCCTCAGAGGCCATGTTCTGACTTTTCAGGTGTGCACCCTTGGGTTTCAGGTTCAGGACCTTCTCACCTTCCCATGTCCCCAGGCTTCTTGGGGTCCATCTTTCTTGTCTGTGTCTCCCCAGCTTTCACTCAGCAGCAAGGCAAGGCTTTAAGGAATGTTACCATGTTCTGTGCAAATCCAGACTGACAAAGACACTTGGGGAATGGGCGTAATCACCGTTTCATGGGCCTCAGGTTGGAGATGTACTCGGAGGAGCGTTTCCTACAGTTGGAGGGCTGAGAGGTGCCCTGTATCGGAGAGACTTGTCAATTCTAGACAGACCCAGAGCTTTGGAGGTATGATCCAGTAGGCGAGGGATGGGAAAGAGGTAACCTGGGGCACGGGGCAGGAGAGGGGTGTCTGCAAGTGGGGGAGGAGATCACACCCACTCACTATCCTTGCTTCTCATAAGTCCTTAGTGAGGTCTGACACTTCCTGCCTCTCCACAGAGAGCCTGGGCTGGCTTAATCAGGGGGACAGAGAGGAAAAGCTCTCTAAGTAAAAGGAGACTCTTTAACTGTGGTAAGAGTCTGGGACCTGATGAGAGGCGACGGATTCAATCTTCCCCCGCATCAGTCACCTGGGACTCCATCAGACGCAAACCGATTAGGAAAATTCGCATTGAAAGCCTGGAGAATAATGGCCCGGATCATAGAAAACATTTGGCCTGGAGGGAGGCTGAAATCCCATTTTCACCTAAGCTGCAGTCTTTAGGGATCCCCCACCCCCACCCCGTGTTTGATAACCTTACCTCCTCCCCAAGACCGATCATTAGACTAATTAGTGGCTAATCAATGTTTAATTAAAACCTAGCCATCAATTACAGGAAGTGCTGTGGCAACTGGAGAATAAAAACGCATTGCAGGGGGGACCTAGCTTCCCCAAGTGGGACTGGTACCTGCCTGAGAGAACGCTGCTTTCTTGTCTGTGTACCTTCTCCGCCCATTCCTCACGAGAGGTCTGGAGGTCTGGAGCCAGCAGGAAAGACGGACAAAGAGCTGGTTGGATCACATTTCCTGCCCCAATCACCTACCTGCCCCATGAAGGTTTTTTCCACGAGTCTGCCGTAGCTCTTCTCATGCCCCCCAAAATGGATTGCACTTTCCCCCTGTAGGTCCCTTCCTGGGTCTCCATGTGGTGCAGGGAGAGACATAGGCTGTCTGAGCCAGGTGCAGAGAAGACTTGGATGTGACAATCCCTGTTCTGGGGCAAGTTGACAAAGGGCTTTGAGTAGTCACACCAGTGGGCACACCCTTCAGTGAGCACACCCTTCAGGTCTCCGTTAGCCTCCCCTTTACCTTCCACCCTGTGCCAGTTACTTTTGTCTATCAGCTTGACAAAGACACAAACTAGAGGCGCTTGGGAGGAGGAAGAGCAAGTGAGGAATTATTGCCTCCATTGGCCGGGCCTGTGCCTATGTCCGTGGGACATTTCCTTCATCATCAGCCTAGTCCCCTGTCTCAAAATACAAGGTGGGCAGCTCCTGAGCAAAGACACCAGGAGTTGACCTCTGGTGTCCACACAAATGCACACACAAATACACACACAAATGTACACACACACACACACACACACACACACACACACACACACACACTACCCTATCACAGGGATTGATTTCTCTTCAGCAACAAGGGCCTATGTTGGCTGAGAGAGGCTACAGGTAAGCCAGGCTCACATCCTTCCCCTCTCTGCCCACCACCAGGTTCAGGTTACACTTTCTCTCAAAGTGAAAGCTCAGGACAGCTTTCTCTGATGCTTGCTGGATCCTGAAGTCAGAGCTCTGTGGAAACAGCACAAGGACCGCCCCCCTCCCTCTGCTCCTGCCCAGGCTGCAATAGAGACAATAGCACCCACCCTAGACAGGCTCAGATTTTCTTCCCATCCTAGAAAACCATCACTGTGGACAATCTTGTGAACAATCTCATCACTCAGGTCCCACCTGAGCTCCTGGCAGCTCGGAGAGAAGCCTGGGGAGCTTCAGGTAAGGTGGATGGGGAATGGCGCTCAGAGGAGTTGGTATGGAGGGCATGTCCAGAGGGACAGGCACATAGAGAGAGAGAGCAAGAGAAGGTGGAGGAGGGGAGTGGGGAGAGGCACCCCCCCAACACGTGAACAGGAAGGAGGAGGTGGAGGACATGAGGACTCCTTCTAGGCTCTTCTGTTTAGGAGCACCATGAACCCTTCCCTTTTATGGTAGTGAATGCTCCCAGACTTTAAAAACCACCCGTAGAGTGAGTCCCGCACAGCTTGTGTTGGACCTCAAAGTCCAAGGTCTCTTTCATTGACCGTGGTTTATGAGCAAGCACACGATGTTCCCACCTTTCCTTCTCTGAACAGCAGCAGCAAGTCATAGGGTCTCAGGGTTTTCTGCCTAGGACATTCTGTCCAACTTTCCCTCTTATCTTGGATCCATTTGGCAAGGGAAGCTTAAGATTTCTTTTAAAGGGCAAGGAAGTTTGCTAGGTGTGGCTCAGTGATGGCATTTGCCAGGTTCCATCCCAGCAGAAGAGAAAACGGGTAGCTTGGTAGCCCCTGGGGTACTTAATGGCAGCCGCTGTGCCCCAGATGACCCCTTCCTCACACAATAATGTTGGGTGCTCAAAGAGGCCAGCTCCCAACATTATGGCTGTCAAGAGGCCCAGGGATGGTCACTGTGTATGGCTGAGACCTTGATCAATTGCTGAGAGCAGAGATGGGAAGGCCACTTGGAAATTTAGACCCTGGATAATCTGCCTCCTGGACAGGTGTTGTAGAAGGCTAGCCTCTAAGCAAAACAGCAACAGTCTTAATCAAATTAGCTGTATTTGTTTGCAGATTGTTACAGAGCCTGTGGATGGTTGGCCTCCTCCCAGAGAAGATGGAGACAGGAAAGATCATTGGATCGTCCCTTGAGATTCCAGCCAATCCTCCCAGGAACTAATATGCAGTTCTGCCCTAATTGCACATGGTCTTCTGTGTGTGTGTGTGTGTGTGTGTGTGTGTGTGTGTGTGTGTGTGTGTGTGTTGGGGGTGTGATGGAGGATAGGCTGAGTAAAGTCAACAGAAGGGGCTTCATCTATGTGATTTCAGGGAAGCCATCATCCATGCTGTGCCTGGTTTAGGGTCAACCTGGCTACAGCCTGTATCCCTTCACTCAGGTCTGTGTGTAAGCCTAATACATTCATTAGTTTCCAGGGTAAACTTGTGAATAAGCATACATTGGCATCTTACGAGGAGGGAATCCAATAGTTGTAAGTGTCCTGCTTTCTTTTCCTGTTGCTGTGGTAACGCCATGGCCATACAATTCGGGGAAGAAAGGGTTAATTTCATTTTGCAGGTTACATATAGTCTATCACTGAGGGAATTCGAGGCAGGAGCGTGGAGCAGAAACCAGGGAGAAACTCTGCTGACTTGCTCCCAGACTCATGTTCTGGAGCTTCCTTATACAGCTACCTACAGATGGGGCCTCCCGCTGTGGGCGTGGCCTCCCGCAGTGGGCGTGGCCTCCCGCAGTGGGCGGGGCAACCCACTCACACTCATCTGTTTCCCCAGTCCTTAGTCCCACAGCCAGGGCTGCATAGGTTACTGTAGCTACGGCTCCATCCAGAGACTTCTCTCAGGGCTCTGCTGGAAATATGTCCAAGATGAACCCGGTAGGCACAGCTGCCCCTCAGTGCATCTCGTGGAGTCTGGGCAGCATTATGCTTTGCCCCTTTAATCCTGTGGCTAACTCAGGATCTGTGGACTCCTTCTCAGGCTGAAGTGTAGCCAGGGTCTGCTGAGTTCTGGGGTGTCTTCTCTTGTGTATCTGTAGCATCATTGAGATCCAGTTCCTGTGCCATACGCTGTGGTCTAGACATCAGTGCACGATGCTTCCCTCCTCTGTATGTTGAAATCCTCATTCCTAAGAGGGTGGTTATTCGGTCACGAGGGTAGAATCCTTGAGAATAGGATTAGTGTCCATCACAGGATGCTTGAGAACAGAGTGTGGTGTTGTCTGTCTGTGATATCAGCATTAGGAGGTTGGGGTAGGAGAGTCTTGAGTTCAAAGTCATCCTGAGCTACATAGGAAAACCTATCTACGAACAAAAAGCAAAGGTAGATAAATGGTAGATCTCTCTCTCTCTCTCTCTCTCTCTCTCTCTCTTGTCTAAGTGTGGTGCACACACATGTGCTATGCACATCTGGCCAGAGGCCAGAGAAGGATGCTCAGAGGCTATTTTATCACTTTCTGCCTTATTCACTTGAATAGAGTTCTCTCACTGAGCCTGGCATGAGGTTGGCAGCCAGGAAGCCCCAGTGACCTCCTGTCTCTGTACTTGCCAACAGTGGTTACAGGTAAGCATGCACCATGTCTGGCTTTTTACATGGGTGTGGGGATTCGAACTCATGTCCTGTTCGCACAAGCGTTATGGTCCGTGGAAGCATCTCTCAGCCCACTGAGCCATCCTTAGTGGCAGAAGTCTTACCTAACATAGGCAAGGCCATGAGTCCCATCCTCAGATTAAAAAGCCCTCTGGAAGCCCAAGAGGCATCAGGAGCTTGCCAGAGCCCCAAAGAGCCCCTGACAGCTCTTTGCTCTGCCCACCATTTGAGATGTGAGCAGGCTGCTGTCGAGAAGAAGCCACACTCCCCTTGATCTTGTATTTTAAGCCCCCAGACTTTATGAGATACATTTGTTGTTTATAAGCCACACAGTCTCTGGCATTTTGTTCTAGGAGCCTGAAGGACAAAGTCTTCACAGGATTCTCCCCTTGACCAAGCCTGTCACCAAGTCTCCATCTGCAGTGTTCTTACGTCCATGCCCTGGTCCTGGAGGCCACTCTACTTTCTGTCTTGTGGCCTTCCCTGGGCTGGATACTTCTGGCACTTAGTGTGAGGATCCTAAGTTTCACCCATGGTTTTAGCAGGGGCTATGCTATATTCCTTTTTATGACTAAATAATATCCCTTTGGAGTGTCCTACCATGGTCAATAACTTTCAAATATTACCTGTTGGGATTACCAATAATTTAAAATGGGGAAATAGATACATATTTTTTTCCTGCAAAGGACCTAACAGCAAATGATTTTAGCTTCACAATTCACACACACTCTCTAACCGTTCAGCTTCATGTTGTAGCTCAAGCCACTTAGCGTGTGAGTGAGCGAGCTAAGGTCACAATGAGTTATAGGACTCCATTAATAGGCAGAGGGCAGCTGCGTTGATCTTTGGACCATCATCATGGGCACATAGGTTAAAGGATTCACTAATGGATGTTTAAACTTCCTGTCTTTGGCACATGTCACGTGACCCGTATCCACAGTGTATGCTTGCTCAGGTGCTTCTCTGTGACAGTTATTGCTGTTTTTGTTTATCCTGGAGTTAGTAATGGCTTAGGATTTTACACACCTAAGGTAACCTATCGCTCCATGCAAACTCTCTCATTGCCAAACCTTGCTGGCCTCTTTTCTCCCTGTATCACGTGCTTTGAGATGCCCTAAGGTCCTCGGGCGGGGGACCTTGGCACCCTCAGTCTGTCACCCAGGCTGCTGTTTTCTCCAGCAGTTTCAACTTTTCTTCTCTGTCATGGTCAGCCTTGCTTGGTGGCTTAACTGAATCTGAATCAGCCAGCAGACACAAGTTCAAGCAGATCTATGACTTAGCAGAAGGGTTTACCTGAGGGGAAAGACCCTCCCTAAGACCTAAAGGGATCAGAGGGGGCTGCTGCTGCTGCTGCCTCTCTGTGCTGCCTTTGCTGGTGAAGTACATCTGAGCTGTACCCCCCCTCCCGCCCCGGCCTCTGCACCCTGTCCCCCAACTGCAGCTGCTGCTGGCATCAGAGCCTAGCCTCTGTAGCCTTGCAGCACGGACCAGTGTCTCTCCAGGATCCCTCACCCCACCCTCATACCGAACTCATACTGCAGAGGTACCCAGCCTCATGGACTGAATAGCTGTGGGGTTCTCAGCCTCTCCAGTGTGAGGGCAGCCATTAATGATTCTGCTCCTCTAGAGAACCCTGGCTGAGACACTCTTTAATCTTGTTTTAAAGTTACTTGATTTTTTTTTATGTTTGGGGGTTTGCCAGGGGCTCAGAAGAGGGAGTCAGATCCCCTAGAATTGGAGTTACAGATGGCTGTGAGCTGCTATGTGGGTGCTGGGACTTGAATCTGGGTCCTCTGGAAGAGCAGCCAGTGCTCTTAACCACTGAGCTCTCTCTACCCTTGGTCTCTAGTCTTAGTGCAGCATGCAGCATGTTTTCTGAATCTTTCCCGGGGTTACTCTCCTGTCATTTCAGTTCAGGCGTCTGTGTTTGAACTAATTTTGCCTACATTCCTGCAGCACCTGCCCACTAAATCCAGATCTGCTTCTTACTGTAGACAGCTTCAGAGCCATGGAGATTTTGAATCAAGCTGTTTTTTTGTTTTTTTTTTTTTCCTGGAAGCTTCTGTTTTGGGGGTTCTGTTCTTGGCATCATCATCTGAGGGATGACTTAGATGTGTCATATGTCAACAGGGTTCCTGTGCTGGAAGCTTGGTCCCCAGTGTGGCTGTATGGAGGTGACTGGGGGGAACTCTGGTTAGTTTGTTTCCCTGCTCTCTAGCTCCTGGTCTCTTCTTAGGTATCAAGGTCCTCCTCCAACTCCCGCCCTGGTTACTCTGTTTCTCTCCTCTCTGGCTCCTGATCTCTTCTAAGCTAACAGTCCCCACCCCCACCCTGCCCCGGTTACTTTGTTTCTCCTGGTCTCTTGACCTGGTCTCCTGTGTCTTCCCCCTCACTCTCCTGCTTTGATTCCTCCTCCATGAAGCCACACGCTGAGGGCTTAGCTCCAAACTGAACCAACCCCTTCTCTTTATAAAGTACCTAGCCTCCAGTTTTTCATTAAAGCAACAGGGGTAAAAAGCCAATACTCTGTGCCCTTATTTTCATTTTTGGATGCTGAAGACTCACGCCCTTCAGTTGTAGGACATTTTCTGGTACTCTTTCTTTGATAATTTTATCCTCTGTCTCAGTACGCTTTCTGGAATGCCTATCTGTCAGATGTTGGACCTCCTGGCTCCATAGTCTAACTCTTTAATTAAAAAGAAAAACAAAATCCAATTCCTATTGTATACGTCTTTGCTTTTGTTCTGTGTTCTGGGAACTTTCTCAAGTTTCCTTTCCCCTCAATGCTTCTATTGACTTAAATTTGCGATTTCATTTTTAGCCTTCCCAGCATCCTCCTTCCGGTTTCATGGATGCACCATCGTTTCTGTGTGATGTTAATGATAGATTCTTTTGAAGCCTTCTCCTCTTTGCAAAGCGTATAGCCGCCTGTGTCATCTATTATTATGTCACAGATGACCTCCAAACGCAGTAGCTTAAGACAACAAATGGCTTTCTCTCCTGGTTTCCATGGCCAGGATCTGGCGGGGCAATGCGGGTGGCTCTGGTTCAGGGTCTCTTTGCAGCCAGCGTGTTAGCCAGGTTTGACGGGGACAAGGGATCTGCTTCCAAGCTCAGTCACTTGGTTGTTGGCAGGAGGCCTGGGTTCCTCGCCACATGCGCCTCTCCATATGGCTGCCTGACATGGAAGTTGGCGTCCCTCAGAGGGAGGGAGTGATCTGAGTGGGGGAGGGTGAACCAAGATGGAAGCTGTAGCGTCTGTTGGAACTCTTCTCTCAGAGGGGCACATCATCCTTGCTCCCATGTTCTTTTGGCCACACAGACAGCCCAGAGCCAGGGCCCCTGCTAGGCATGAATGAGGGAGGCAGCCATCACAGAGACTGGCTACATAGCATTTTCTCCGTTTGCTGCTCATGCTGAGGGTTTTCCCAAATATCCAGTCACATGCCTGTCTCTCACGTCCGAGAGTGGTGACAAGCATTCACAGGGATGGGGACATGGTCATGAAGGGCATAGTACTGATACTGGTACGTTAGTCATCTGACGCCTGTGTGACAGTTGGCCCTGCAAGGACCTCTGAGTGGCCTACATTTTGTACCTCAGAGTCACCCCATCGGTGGTGGTGAAGTTGGAGGGTGTGCCCCAACTGAACCCATTCGTCGATTTGGGGTAAATCCCGAGACCCTTTGCCAGAGGGCAGAGCAACTCTCTGAGATCTGAGGCAGTGCCTGCCAGTGGAGGCAGGAGCCGCAGCTGATGTACAGTTGTGCACAGAAGTGGCTTAGAGCCACAGTGACCATGGGCTTCCTGCAGGTCAAAGGGTAGATGTCTGCTTTGTGACATAGGGCTATTTGTAGGTTTCTCACCCAGGGAAGATGTGTACTCAGATCACTGACTTGGGAGTGGCTACAGATCTGGTTTTGAGCTGGAGTTGGTAGGGATAATGGCGGGAAGTTGCTGCTTTGGACAGAAACTCCAGTTTATGCCTGTGTTCAATGTGAGGGTGATATCAAGCACTGTACCCCAGACCTCCTCGGGACCCCCCTACTGTGCTGACTCTGGAAGCATGGGAAGGCAGGACTGGGTCACTCAGGTGATGGTGTGTTGGGAGAGTCTGGAGGTCTCTGGACTCCACAGCATTGGTTGCTCTGCCCCATTCTAGGGCTGGGCCAGAGTGTTCTAATGGCTTATGCTCATTCAGTGCCCTTTCAGGATATATGTGGCCCTGCGGGGAGGTGGCAGAGAGCTGACTTGGCCTGAGGTTTCCCATCTGATGGTGGTGGTGTAGGAAGCAGCTATGTTTAGAGCTAATGACTGTCTGTGTGGAGGTATTCAGCATCCTTCCTGGCAGTTGTTGCATTAACTAGAGACCCGGGTTCCTCACTTGTCTCTTCTCTCAGTCCTGGCATGGCCTGGGAGCTTAGGACACTGAGGTGTAATGGCTATTCCTGCTTGTCAGCTTGACTACATCTGGAATGAACTGCAGTTCAGAAATAGAGGACACCTGTGATCAAGCCTGAAAGACACAGGTTTCTGATCTGGATCTTGACATGGGATGACACACACTTTTGATCCAGATCTTGAGGCATAGTGGCTGTGAAAAGCTTAGGCCCAGACAAGGTAGTACATGCCTTTAATCTTAGGAGACCGAGGCAAGCAGATCTCTGAGTTCAAGGCCAGCCTGGGACAGAGTGAGTTCCAGAACCAGGCGTGGTGGTACACATCTTTAATCTGAGCCACATCTTCTGATGGAGGCCTATATAAGGACATTGGAAGAAGGAAGACTCGCTCTTCTTCACCTGCTTGCACTTACTCGCCAGTACCTCTGTTGGAACCTACCTCTTCGGGATTCCAGGTTACACGGAAGACCAGCTGAGACACATATCCTCATGGGACTGAGCAACTACTAGATTCTTTGACTTCCATTCACAGCTGCCCAGGGTTGGGTGAGTTCCACTGCAGACTGTAAGCCATTACAATAAGTTCCCTTAATATAGAGAGACATGCATAAGTTCTATGACTCTAGAGAACCCTGACTAATGCAGGTATCTGGAGGGAGAAGCTGGCCCCTGTCAGGGACTGTGTTCTTCAGAGCCATTGCTGTAGAAGTGTCAGGTGACTCCCTGTAGGGGCTCAGGCTAGCCATTCAGTCCGCAGTGTTGACTAAGTTCTCCTTTGCTGGGCTTGTTTCTAGGCCTCACGCTGGAGGACACATACTGGTCACCTGTTCCGTGGCTCATTCTAACAGAGGGAGGGTACACAGACATGCATACACACCCACAGGTGTACACTCAGAGCACACAGACATGCATACACCACAGGTGTACACTCAACCCCAGCTGGTGAAACTGCTCATGGGAAAGAAAGCTGAGAAGAGGGTCCAGAGCCATCTGACCCAGCTTCCCCTACTGGGGGCTGATGTCATTATCTTGTGCAGGGCCCCACTTTTGCTAAGGTGAGGGTTAAGCCAAGCACTGGATAAGGGGGTGCATGAATCACACAAGCAACTGGGGAAGAACATTTTTTTTAATTAAAAATATATCTGTATTAAATTAAGCCGGGTGTGGTGGCGCACGCCTTTAATCACAGCACTCGGGAGGCAGAGGCAGGCGGATTTCTGAGTTCGAGGCCAGCCTGGTCTACAAAGTGAGTTCCAGGACAGCCAGGGCTATAAAGAGAAACCCTGTCTCGAAAAACCCAAATATATATATATATATATATATATATATATACACACACACATATATATATATATATATATATATATCTGTATTAAATTAATAAAGATATTATTTTGGGGAAATATGAGTTTTTATGTATCTCTCTCTGTATGCAAATCTGCATGTGTGCACGTGCCTTGGAGGCCAGAAGAGGGCATTGGACAACTTGGGGCTGGAGTGGGGAATCCCTTGGTGACTGTGAGTGCTGGGAACTTACCTCCAGTCATCCGCCAGAGCAGTGTGTGCTCCTAACCATTGAGGCATCTCTCTAGCCTGAGAAGAGCATTCCTATGGCTCAGAATGCACGGAGGTCCCGGGGCAGGAGGGTTCTTGGCAGTGTGGGGGATAAGAAAGGCTGTCGAGGAGCCAAGGAGCCAGGTGGAAAAGACCAGTCAGGTAAGGAAGCAGCTAAAGGCAGTTTGATCTTTAAAAGATTTACTTTCTCTTTACACATAATTAGTTAATTTTCCTTTTGGTGCATGCTTGTGTGCGTGCGTGCCTGTGTGTGTGTGTGTGTGTGTGTGTGTGTGTGTGTGTGTATGTGTGTGTGTGTGTATGTGTGTGTGTGTGTTCGCACATGTGCATGTGCGTGTATACATGTACATGTGCCTGTGTACTTGTGTATACCACATGCACATGTGTTGGTTGGAGGATGTCTTTTGGGAGTTGGTTCTCTTCTTCCACTGTGTGGATTCAGGGGATTGAATGCCGTTATCGGGCTCCGCAGTAGGTGCCTTTACCTCCTGAACCATCTGAGTTTCTCTGTCTCTTTTGTGGTTTGTGGAAAAATTCAGTGTAGATACAGGCATACTGTAAGCATAAGCAGCCATTCTCCTGTTGGGAAAGGATGGTGGGCAGATGACTATCAAGCAGTAGCCCCGGGCATCCTGGACCTGTGTTCTCTTTGCGACTAGAGAAGGGGTGGAAAAAGGGTTATATCTGTGGTGCTCCCTGGCCTGCTGTGGTGCTCCCTGGCCCTGCAGACCCTTTCTCAATGCTGGTGTCCTGCAATAGGGCACTGTGTGCAGGTTCTCACAGGAAACCCAGAGGATCAGCTATGATACTGAGAGTTGTGCATATAGGGAGCTGGGGCTTGATGGGAGGCACCCTCCCCTCCCCAGGTCCTGCCAAGAGTCTTCAGTCCTCCACCCACCAGCACCCTGACACCTCTGCTGACTCAGTTTCTCAACTTCTTTATATTGGACAGTCAGGAAGGCTTCATAAGACTAGGCATTCCCCCAAGGTAGGGACAGGAGCTTCTGTTACTTGCTGAAACGCACCCCCACCCATGGAACCATTGATTTCTGAGCAATACCTGGGACATGCAAACGAGTTCAAGTGCATCCCAGCTTTCTGTACTCGTGACAGAAGACAGGAGTGCGGGGGTCAGAGTTGAGTCAACTTTGCGTGTGTGTTCATGAGAAACAGGCTGAGGTTCCTTTACACAGTAGAGTGTCTAGGTTGGCAGGTGGGAGACAGATGCCGAACTCCCTGGCCAATCTAAGGGCAGAGGGAACTAGAGGGAGAGGAAGGAAATAGAGGTGAGAGAGAACCAGAAGGCAGGGCTGGAGGAGCCTGAGTGGCCTGAAGCAGAGGTAAAAAGATAAAGTGCTTTTCACATCTGTAGGGATCGAGAATGCCATATTGTGGAGCCTTTGAGCTCTGGCAGGTACATCTCTTGGTGTCCGGACACAGGGTTTCTTCTCTTCTCAGGTGCAGGCTGACGCTGGGACCCTGGACCAGGCTCCAAGTCTCATCCCACAGCAGATGTGACCCCCTTGGTGCTGTCAAGTGAGGTGTCCCTGCAGGAGGCTATGGGGTTCTGGAAGGCTGTTAAGTGGGTTACAGGGACCTGTGTGGCATTGGGAAGGCTGATGAGTGCTTGGGCCCATAGAAGGCATAGGGCTTGAAGTAGGAGCCTGAGAGAAGGGGAGGCAGAAAGAGAGGAGATAGTTTGTGTGGTGCTGAACTGAGTCCTTGGCCAAGAGCCCTGAAGCCCATGAGTCTATGTCCCCTCTCCTGGGGGGGGTGCACTGTGCAGTAACTAGTGTGCAGACTGTGACCACATTCAGTCAGAGAATCTGGAAATATCTCTCTGGAACAGGGCTCTTCACCATCTCCAGCTCATAAAGGCTGACCTCAGGGACTCTGGCTGTTTAGCACCAGGAGTCCTGGCCTCCTTTGCTTGGTGACTTTGAATTGCACCAATGTGAGACAAGAGTTATCAGCTGACCTCACGACAAACTGGACCCTGATATTAGCTATGTGGGTGGCCCCTGTGCCTCCATGATGAATCTCAGTAAACTGTGGACCCAGAGTCTGGGGATATTCTGGGCTGGCAGCACACTGACTGTTGTTACTATTGGGAAGTACCTCTGTGGCAAGGACCTGGAAGCCTCCTGTGCCTCTCCCCTCTGCTGGCTTGAATCTGTGTGTTCTCACTGTGATGGTATAACTGTGGCCAGGGTGACTTGCTGGACTCTGTATCTTTCTAGCCAGTCAGACCCTGATGGTGACCCAGGTCCCCTCAGACTTATAGCCAGGTCAGTCAGCTTGTCTTTCTGGGCTCTGTGAATCAATGTAGCAACTTGAGATGAAGGCAGAAGGTATGGAACCCCTAAATTGTAGCCTGATGGCCATAAGCTGAGGCTGGATCCCAATGGGCCAGTCTTGGGGACTGTGCCATGGCCCGTGTGTTCCAACTGGACTGGAGCAGAGCTGCTTAAAGTTTTTCCCTCATGATCTCTTTTGCCTGAGAAATTTTTACACAATCCTGGGTATACAGGTCTATAAAATAGGTGTACAAATCAGACAATTGCTGGTAATAAATTATAAAGGACAATATTTTAAAACAGTTCTTGAGGGGGTGGATGGGAGAGATGTCCCAGAGGTTAAGAGTGTGCACTGCTCTTGCAGAGGACTTGAGTTCAGTTTCCAACATACACACTGGGCAGCTCACAATCTGTAATTCCGGCTCTAGGAGATCTGACATTTTTTTCCCCCAGGCACCACAGTCACGTGCATATACAGGTGAACACAAATAAAAAAATATATAACAATTCTTTGGGCATACATAAAAATTTTGAAGCACTTATTAAAAATGAAATCAAATGAATTCTAGTGAGATGCATGTGCTTATTTTATTTTTATATAAAGAATCAACTCCAGGCTGAACGTAACACATCTTGAGTATTTTCCATAGTTGATCGATATTTTGACTTTAGAATGCAGAGAATAAATCTTTGGATAAACACAAAGCACAAAATAGTGGAAGCATGTTAAGTGACATGTCAGGAATTGTTGCAAATTCAGTTCAGTCTCAAGTCAAAATTCATTTTAAGGTTCTTCCTCCTCCTCCTCCCTCTGCCCCTCCCCTTCCCCCCTCCCCTTCCCCTCCTCCCCTCCTCCTCCTCCTCCTTCTTCATGTGTGTCTGGAATTCAAGTTAGCAACTCACACAACAAACTCACAGGACAATTTCTAAAGTCAAAGTTTCTAACACCATACAATCCAAAGATCTAATTTGACACATACTGAGTAAAAATAGGAAGAGATACTTTGTATTCTGTAATTAAGCCACTGTGTTTCTATAAGAATAGAAAACCTTGTATGTTCAGTAGAAACCCGGATTTTGTTGAACAAAGCAGTCATGAATCTGAGCCCAGGTGTTTTGGGCTATGTTTATTGGCATTGCCTGGTGTGATGTCATGACTTTCAGAACAGAGGCCTCGATGAAGTCACAAGATTCCACACAGGCCACACTTCAGAGTCATCTCAAATTCATCAACACATATAATTTTGAATTAATTTGGGTTCAAAAATCTTTACTGTTACCATTTTTGCGACCCTCCTGGCTTCAGTTACACAATCCCATGTGGTCATGCCCCACAGTTTAGAAGCTGCCCTCAGACCTACAATCTAAGAGTCCCAGCTGCCCACCCACGGGTGCTGGGCTTACTGGCACACACAACCAATGCCTGGCTAGCTTGAAGTATTTTAAATCATCTCTTTTGTCTTGTTAAAATGTGCTGTTTAAAGTCCAAATACCTGGAATATTTTCTGTCTCCTTCTGTAATTAACTTCTAATTTAATTCCATGTGACCAGTAAACATATTCAGTAAATTTCAGGCATTTGAAACATGTGATAGCTTCTAAGAATGACTTGCTTTGGTGAGGAAAAGATGAGACTCTTGTTGATTTAATGTTCCCTGAATCTCTGGGAGGTCACCCTAGTTAAAGGTAGTGTTTTAACTTCTTTTCTGCAACAAAATAGCCTACCTAGCAGGACCAGGTGTGGTGGTCCACGAGAGGCAGAGGCGGGTAGGACTCTGAGTTTGAGGCCAGCCTGGTCAACGTGGTTAGTGAGTTTCAGGCCAGGCAGGGATACACACTGAGTGAGACCCTGAGTTCGAGCCTGCAGTAGCCATATCTGGTTGAGCAGACAGCATTTCACAGCTCTCCTCCCCATCCTGCAGAACTGGCATTCTGCCCGTGTTCCTCCATGTTTCCTGAGCCTTGGACTGGGGGTGATGTCCATGTCCTATGTGGGGCTTAATACACTTGTTTCTTGCATATTTGGGGGTTCAACCAGATAAGCAGTTTTCATGTTTCCTCTCTTTTTGTGGATGGCTTCCTCATTCTGCCCACTGCTGGCTTTGCTGAGCTGAAGGTTCTGCGGTGTTTGGCTGATCAGCGTTTGCTGTGTATTTTGTCTCTGACAAGAGTGAGAAGGTTGGTGTTAATTCTTCCCATTGTTTGGTGGGAAGCTTTCTGCCCTTTGTCAGGAGGTTTATAATGACTGAGTTAATCTCCATCAGCATCTGAGTGTTCTGGCTTTCTATTTCTTCTTCAGCTTTGATAGGTTGTACACTGATATATTCATTTTACCTGCATTAGCCAATTGTTGGCACACTATTGTTCATGATGGTTTCTTAGAGTTCCTCTACCTCTGAGGCGTCCATGCTGCCTTCTCCTTCATTCTGATTTTATTAAGTTTTTCCTTTAGGTAAATCTAGCTAGGAATTTTATGTTTATTTATTTTTAATTAAAAGATTCTTAATCATGGGGCTGGAGGGAATGGGTCAGTGATTAAGAACACTTGCTGCCCTTTCAGAGGACTGGGGTTTGATTCCTGGGTCCCATATGGGTTGTCAGAACCAGCTATATTCC
Organism: Mus minutoides; assembly: GCA_902729485.2. Lineage (NCBI taxonomy): Eukaryota > Metazoa > Chordata > Mammalia > Rodentia > Muridae > Mus > Mus minutoides. The sequence continues at coordinate 173,018 of LR750927.1, read as the reverse complement.
AGTCCCAGGGGATCTGACGCTTTCTTCTGGAGTCAAGGGCATTGCACAGCTCACAGTGCACAGACGCATGCATAACAAAACATCCATACACATAAAATAAAACGAAACAAAAAAGATTTAGTACTAAGAACACTAAGTGTCTTAGTGTTCTATTGCTGTGAAGAGACACCATGACCACTGGAATTCTTATAAAAGACAGCATTTAACAGGGTCTTGTTTACAGTTTCAGAGGCTTAGTTTGTTGTCATGGCAGGGAGTGTGACAGCACACAGGCAGGCAGGGTGCTGGGAAAGTGGCTAAGGGCTCTATATCCAGATCCCCAAGAAGCAGGAAGAGAGAGCCACTGGGCTCACCTCAGCTTTTGAAACCTCAAAGCCCACCTTTTCCTCCAACAAGGCCACGCCTCCTAATCCTTCTAATCCTTTCAAACTGTTTTAGTCCCTGGTGACTAAGCATTCAGTTACAGGAGCCTACAGAGGCCATTCTCATTCAAACCATGACAGTCATGTTGATATATTAATTATTATTATTATTATTATTATTATTATTATTATTATTATTATTTTCCATTCTCTGATTAATGTCTAATGTAATCTTCACTCTTCCCCTCTGTCAACTTTGGGCTTAGTTTACTCTTTTTGTAATTCTTTGATATATAAAATAATGTTATTTTTTGAGATGTTTCTTTAAAAGCCTATCAGGTTATTTAAATTTTTTTATTGTTGGTGTGCTGTGTTGTGTGTGTTTGTGTGTGTGTTGTGTGTTTATGTTTATGATGTGTGTTCATGGTGTGTGTGTGTGTGTGTGGTATGGTGGTTTGTATATGTGTGTATGTGTGTGTGGTATGTGTGTGCATGTGTGTGGTTTGGTGTGGTGGTTTGTATATGTGTGTGATGTGGTGGTTTGCATATGTGTATCTCTGTGTGCACATGTGTACATGTATACATGGTATGTATGTGTGTGTATGGTATGGTGTATGCATATGCACATACCACATCATATGTGGCAGTCAGATGATTTTGTGGTTCTTTCTTTTCACCTTTACCTCAGTTCTGAGGATTGAACTCAGCTGCCAGGCGTGTGGCCAGTGTCTCCCTGTGAACTGCCTTCTGGACTGTTTCTTTATTTAAAGACAATCACTTATTGCTGTGACCCTTCCTCATGATGCCATGTGCTGTGCCAGAAATCTCTGCTCTACAGTTCCCCTTCCAGTCTATCTTAGGCTATCACAAGCATCCCTTTCAGCTCCTCTGTGACGCAGCGGATGTTTGACATCAATGTATCTGAATTTTTATAGCTTAGAAAACAGAGTTAGAATGACTGTGCCCTTCGCTCTGTGAAGATGTCTTTTGTGACCCTAACTCATTGTCGGTCATGGGGATGTCTATGGAAAGAATGTGTCTTCTGCTTTTGGGTAGGAAGTTTGTCTGCTCATCCATTTTGCTCTGCTCTCTCCCTTCAGACTTTCTGTGTAAGATGTTCATGACAGAGCATAGGGTTTTGACATTTCCTACTATTACTGTATTTATGTTCATCTCTCCCTTCAGATCAGTTGGCATTTACCTTATGTGTGGACACTTTTATGTTCATGAATAGTCACAATTATTTTAATGTTCAATTCACTTTAAAGAATGGTCTTCTAGGTCTCTTGTGGAAGTTGTGATGTGTGTGTGTGTGGGTTGATCTTGTGCAGTATAACCACAACCTTCTCATTTCATCTCCATTTGCATGGGACAGCTTTTGCTATGTCTACACTTTCAGCTTATGTGTGTATAACCCTAAGTGAGTTTCTTGTAGGCAGCATATTGTTGGGACATTTTTTTCATTACTGTTGTTGTTGTTGGTAGTGTGTGTGTGTGTGTGTGTGTGTGTGTGTGTATGTGCATGTGTGCACACCTGGTGGTCAGATATCAGATATCTTATTTATAGTTTATTTTTATTTATTATATAATATATTATTATATTTATTTATTTAAATATACTTATTTTGTTATCTTTTATTTTATGCGTTTTGCCCACATGTATATCTGTGTGAGTGTGTCAGCTCCGCTGGAACTAGAATTACAGACAGTTGTGAGCTGTCATGTGGGTGCTAGGAAGTAAATCTGGGTCCTCTGGAAGAGCAGTCAGTGCTCTTAACCACTGAGCCATCTCTCCAGCCCAGATATTTTCTTAAGTAATTTCTTCATCTCATTTTATGAGAAAGAATCTTTCACTGCTCCTGAAACTCACTGCCTCCCAGTGCTCTTATTATGGGCATGTATGGCTGCCATGCCTGGCTTTTTACAAGGATATCTGGGGATCTGAACTCAGGTCCTCACTGAGTGATCTCCACAGCCCCTGGACCTTGAACCATCCTGTCCTTTGGAGGATGTCCTTTAGTCTGTTCCCTATAACGTGATTATCTGTTGTTAGGCCACACACCTGTCCCTTTATCATTTTCCAACCTTACATTTCTTTGCTTTTGGGTTATTCCTCACCGTATTCCTCTGAGTTCTGAGCATTTACTTTATGTAATGATACTCCCTAAGTTTATTAGTCCTTTATCTTTCTGTGTCCACTAGCGTTTCCCCCTGTGGTTAGTAAGTGTTTTCTAAAGCATCGTGTAAAATTCTATTTCAGCCAGTCCAGTAAATACTAAGACTCTCTATGCTTCTACGTCTATTCTTTAAATACTAAGTAAATACTAAGTCTATAAATAGTAAATACTACGTCTATTCTTTAAATACTAAGTAAATACTAAGTCTATAAATAGTAAATACTACGTCTATTCTTTAAATACTAAGTAAATACTGTCTATAAATAGTAAATACTACGTCTATTCTTTAAATACTAAGTAAATACTAAGTCTATAAATAGTAAATACTACGTCTATTCTTTAAATACTAAGTAAATACTGTCTATAAATAGTAAATACTAAGTCTATTCTTTAAATACTAAGTAAATACTACGTCCATTCTTTAAATACTAAGTAAATACTAAGTCTATAAATAGTAAATACTACATCTATTCTTTAAATACTAAGTAAATACTAAGACTCTCTATGCTTCTACTCTATTCTTTAAACTATTTTTTTTCAAGACAGTTTCTCTCTGTGTGGCCTTAGGTATTCTACTCGAGCTGTAGACCAGGCTGGCCTTGAACTCATAGATCTGCTTGCTTCTGCTTCCCTAGTGCTGGGATTAAAGGTGTGTGCCACCATGTTTGGCTTTAAAACTATTCTTAGTTTTAAAAAAATCTTTCTATCCACTATGCATTTGCTTGTAGTAAAAGCGTTAAACATAGAGAAAGTTAAAAAAATGGAGACCAAGGACATTCTGGCTTCCCCCCTCTCAGCCCCCAACTCCAAGATCTGTTTGTAAAATTTCTATATATTTTCTCAGAACTTTCTACACACACGATGTTAGGTATATATGTTTATATGCGTAGATGTAAGCATATTTTTTTTCTCTCTGCCTAAATGGGATTTCATATTTGTTATTCTGGAAATTTCTGTTTGTTTGTAATATATCTCAAAGTGTCCAACGTACAATGCCACCCACCATCTACTCTGTTTAGAACAATCACTGTGCAATCACATCATGCTCTTCAGTTTGGCTTCTGCTGATGAACTTATCTCCTCTGTGGTTTTCCTAATAGAAAAGTATTATGTTCTCATGTCTACCCATCTCTTAGTTTTCTAGTGAGGTTAGGTCAGTGGGAGAGGTTCCTGGAAGAGAAATTATCAGGTCAACAGTATATGAATCTAAAAATTGATAGGACATCAAGTATCCCTTCTACAGAAGACATTTACCAATGTGCAGCCAATCCATTGTTTATCAGAGATCTTCCTTTTACTGAGGAGTTAAGGTTCCTAATGCTTTATTTATTTATTTATTTATTTATTTATTTATTTATTTATTATATCTGTGTGTAGGGGTGCATACATGCCACACATGTGCGGCAGCCAGAAAACAACCCGAGGGAATCACCAAGTAGATCCCTGGTATTAAACTCGGTCGTCAGGCATGGCACAGGCTGCCCTTGCTGCTGAGCCATCCTGTTGGTTCCTTTACAGAGCTTTACCCTGTACTGAACAGTGTCAGGTGACTCTGTGACTTGAAGGATGTCCGCCTGCGTGACGATTGTTTGTATCTTTGTATCAAATGACTGCTCCATTGATTGTCTTTTCCTTATTAATTTACCAAGACTTTTTGTTTATGAAGGAAAATGAACTTTGCTCCATGTGACACACTTGTTCTTCCTTGTGCATTTCTGACTTGGTCTGTAAAATGTGCTTCCCTATATAAGAGTATAGCAGTATTTGTTTTCCAGTCAAAAGTCCTTTGTGTGTGTGTGTGTGTGTGTGTGTGTGTGTGTGTGTGTGTGTGTTTGTGTGCTTTTTTTTTTTTTTTTGTCTTTTGGAACCTTTAAAACCATTCAGATTATTGTCACATGAGAGTGAAATCTCCAGGCTTCTGGCCTCATGCTTTNCATACAGGGAAAAGGCAGGGGGAACGTTCTGTGCACCTGGCTGGGGAAGCCCCTGAGTGCCAGACCTCAGAGCTCACTGGCTCCTGATATGCCAGGGAAGCCTCCAGGGACAGACAGTAAGATTGCTGCATGGAGTCCTCAAGCAATCAGTCTCTTCTGCTGGGCCTCAGCATTCAGGCTAAGGGCTGGTGATACCAGGAAGTTCTTCTTCAGCCCCTACCCTTCTGAGCCTTGGGCCTGTGTATCATCAGAGCCTTGAGCTCATGCCTGAGTTATAGTAGTAGAAACCTTTAGACCCTGGAGAACCTGGTGTGCTTACCCAGGTCAATGTCAACTTACAGCAGAGGAGATAGTGGTCCAGGGACACAGATGCTGGGTCTTCTTGTGCCCAGCCAGCCCATTCAGAACCCCCAGCTTCTCTTTAGCTTGGGGCTGAGTTGGTCAGTTGTCCTGAAGTCTCCCTGTAGGTGATCTTGTCTCTGCTTCTGTGTTACCATGGCAATCATACACTGGCTCTCTGCAAGGTGCTTCATGAATTGTCATGGATGTGCTGCAGGGACTACTCGGACAGTTCCCACGGTGAGGTAGCTTCAGTGCTGTATGCTGTCTATGATCATCAGCCCACTATGGGTGTGGGTTTGAGCCTTGAGAACAGCAGGGTGAAAGGTTTTTGGGTCTCTTGTAATGGCATGAGGTAAGGAGAGCCTTCTCTCCTATTTAGCTGCGGCTCTCCTATTCAGTGAGGTGGGCAGGGCTTAGTCAGGCAAGTGTGGGTGGAGCTTGAGTGGCCCCGCTCCCAACTTCCTCCTCCTGAACAGGGCACAGGACACGGATATGACTTCAGGTTTTAGAATGTCACACTTGCCCCTCTCTAGGCAGGATGCTCTAAGCTAGGCGGGAGAGAAGCTGGAGATTAAGGGATGATTCCCTGAAGGCTGATGAGGCACAGGTTCAGAACCATGGACAGAAGCGGGCCTTCCTCCAGTTGTGGAGGGCTCTGGGGACTTGGCTGGCATGGTTATCCATTTGAACAGGAAGCTGAGTGGGAGGGGCGATTGGGAGAGAGATGCAGACTCACTTCGGACTGACCTTTGGAGAGTGGCACCCTGAGTTACAAGCCCTATTTTGTTGAGGAAGTGATGGGAGGAGACAGAGCAGGTGCCCGCTGCTCTAGTTAAGGCTGTCATTGCTGTTATGAAACATTGTAACCAATGCAAGCTGGGGAGGAAAGGGTTTATTTGGCTTATGCTTAAGTTCACTGTTCATCACTGAAGGAAATTCCGCAGGAACTCAAACAAAGCAGTAACCTGGAGGCAGGAGCTGATGTAGAGGCGGTGGAGGGGTGTTCCTTCTGGCTTGCTCTCCATGATATGCTCAGCCTACTTTGTTATAGAACCCAACTAAAGGTGGCTCTACACCCAGTGTTCTGGGCCCTCCCTTATCAGTCACTAATTAAGAAAAAACCTTAGAGTCTCACCTACAGCCTGATCTCATGGAGGCATTTTCTTAGTTGAGGTTCCCTCCTCTTAGATGACTTTAGCTTGTGTCAAGTTGACATAAAACTGTCCACCACATCGTGATGCCTCACGTTGGAGTTGTGTGGTCCAGCTTCCCAGCTTTATCAAGGGTGTAAGGCATGGGCCATCTCCAGTGACTGGAGTCCACCTGGCAATGTTGCACTAGGAATGAGCGGCTACATCTGTAAGGCCTGGAGATGTGCTGGGCACCCCTGCGTGATCTAGCATCCAGGTTTCTGGTCTCTAGAAGTGGGTCTGAAATACTTGAGTATTTCCATGAGGTCAGGCACCCCTGGTTGGTGCGGTGGCCATGTGGCATTCTTGCTAGACTCTGGGCCTGGCACAGACCACACTAAGGCCAGGCTGGCTGCCCCATGCTGCATTGCAGCTTCCGTATGTAAATATGTGGTGGGAAAGGTGCTGTCTGCATTGTTGAGGAGGTCAGGCTGAGATTTTATAAGCCTGGATAGCCTCATCCCTGCCGGGCACTACAGAGAGAGTTTGTGTATGAAAGGAGAGACAGAGGGGTGTGTAAGAGGGAAGATGCTGTGTGAGAAAATGAGACTGGGGTAGTGAGAGTGAACAAGATGGCAGGGGAGGGGCTAAGGGAGAGAGGAAGAGAGTGAGAGTGAGAGAACAAGCAAGAGTGAGAGAAAGAGCGAGAGGGAGGAAGAGAGCAAGAGCAAGAGAACAAGAGGAAGAGAACAAGAGTGAGAGAGAGAGAGAGTAGAAGAGCATGAGACAGCAAGAGTAAGTGGGAGGGAGGGAGAAAGGGAGAGAGTGAGAGCAAGAGCGAGAGTGAGAGAGAGAAAGAGAGAGAGAGACTAAGCTTCCTGTCTGGACGTCGGTGAATCCTCTGTAAGGTGAGTTCACATAATGTGTTCTTGAATATTCTGAGTCCTGACACATACCTAGCTCTCCTCACTAGTTTTCACTGGGAAATTATCTTTCCTTCTCACAGGAAAGTACATTTTATACAACTTCTTATCCCATTCTTGACCCTTCCTGAGGAATCCAAAGGGATCCACCGGTGCCTTCCCCTAGGACGGCTGGGCCCTGAGGGTTGGATGGAAGCTTCGTCTCCCTCCTGGCTGCTCCCTGCCTGGGCCCCTGCAGACCCCTGCATCCCCAGGATTTGTCCCTGATTTAGACCAGCACCTTGGCTTACGGCATCCTGGTTGTCAGACAGCTGGGATCGCTGGCGCGGCTCAGTGACTTTCTGCTTCACCTCGAGGTCTAGCCTGGCAGTCAGATCCAGCTTCCCAACTCCTGGCATCTTTTTGGTGGTCCAGGGACACCAAGTCCTCTGTGGCCCACTGTCTCCTTACCTCAGTTTGCTGGTGTGCTCTAGCTGTGAACCCGGATGGTAGAAAACCCTTTACAATGAATCAAGGCTGCTCTTGCTTCCAAAGATTAAATTCTATTCAGAATGTTAAGTAGTTTCCCCTTCAATGATCCCAGTAAATTTAATTAGCTCTTGTTCTCCCAATAGAGCTGTCGTTTGGTTTCTGAAATGCTGTTCATGAAGAAGGAGGCTCACAGCCATGTAGTGTTCGAGGCTGGGCCATCTTCCTCCACAGCCTCTAGCTGTTAAGTATTCAGCTCATCAGTTGCAGGGTGCCTAGGGTCCTGGTGGGAGGTGGCAAGGGACACAGAGCTCTATTGTCTTGAGAAGGTGGTCAGATGAGTACCCTCTGTCAGTGTGTCACGCAAGGAGCAGTTTATACATGGTACTCCCAAGACGCCAAAGGGCTGACATCCTTCCTGCAATAGGAACAGAACATGGGGACATGCCTGCCCTTGTCCTGTCCCTTGAGTCATGAAGATACATCCCTGTTGAATGGAAAATCAGTCCGTTTTCCACCTGGGGCTCTGTGAGTTGGTATATCCTTCTGGGATAAACAAGGGTTTGCCAAGGAGGTCCCAGACAGCAGGGCCTGCCTTGCTCATCGAGTTGCAGACCTTCAAATCTTGATGTTTAGAAAAAGATTATTATGAGGCATCATGCAGGTGCTGGGAACCGAATCCTCTGTAAGAGCAGCCAGTGCTCGAAAGCATGCAACCACTTCTCCAGACCTCCTCTTCTTCTTCTGAGGCAGGGTTTTATGTAGCTGGGGCTGGCCTCAGCTGGCTGAAGATGACCTTGACCTCCTGATCCTCTTGCCTCTACCTCCCAAGTGGTCTTCGTGGAGGAGGATCTGTGGAGGAAAGGTTATCTAGGCTCATGGTTTCTGATGGTGCAGTCTGTCCTGGTGGAGAAGACGTGGGGCAGTTTAGGCCATGGTAGGGAGGGCAGAGGTGCAGGCTGCTCACATGGGAAGCAGAGAAAGCAGGCTGGATTCGGGATGATGTGTGCTTCAAAGGCTGCCCCACTTTCACTGGCTTCCTGCCATCCCCCAAAGGCTCCTTAACCTTAAAACTTTGCCACCGTCTGGAAACGAGTGCTCTAGACAGGAGTCTACAGGACAGTCTTGGAATCAAGCCTTTAACAGCTGCACTTGGACCCAATAGGCTACATGGTCAGGAGTTTGTTGACTGATTCCGTTTGTGTGTGTGTGTGTGTGTGTATGGAGGGTGTTCTCATTCTCTACCATAGTCTTTGCTGTGGGGAAGGCCACCTCCATATTCTGAACAAGCCCTGGAATCTCACAGGCTCAGTTTCCTTCCTGTCAGCTGGGAGCTACAAGCTATAAGCCTTGAATCCTGGTATTCAGGAGGCAGAGGCAGACAGATCTCTGTGAGTTAGAGGCCAGCCTGGTCTACAGAGTGAGTCCAGAACAGCCAGGACTACACAGAGAAACTGTCTTGAAAACAAACAAACAAACAAACAGCCCCAAACAAACAACAACAAAAAGCAAACAACACTTACGGAGGCAGGGGAATTGTCCCAGTCAGTAAGATGCTTGCCCCATAATTGTGGGACTGAGCCACATTGGGCAGCTCACAACTCCTTGTATGCCTGTTAACTGTTGTCCCTTGCATTCAAGGACACACACAGACAAACATACACACACAGAGACACACACATAGACACATACACACAAAGCCACACAGCCACAGACAGACAAACCTATACACAGACAAATGGACACAGACACATACACAGACAGACAGAGAGACACACAAACATAATATATACATACAGACACACACACACACAAACACACAGAGACACAGACAGATACACACATAGATAGACACACGGACAGACACACAAAGACAGACACATAGAGACATACAAACACCCCCCACACACACACACACAGTTTGAATTATGATTGTCTCATAGGAGGGCCTCATTGTTGAGTATGTCCTGCAACTGTCCCTTCTGCCACACTGTGTGGGGACCAGCCCTGAGATTCCCAGAGTGATCCTGGAAGGCATTCTTGAGGTGGGGGTGTGTACCCCAAGAGGCACTTTCTGCCTTTCTCCTTCAGCCTGAACAAAACCACCTCTTGGCGTTTCTTTCAGAGCACAGTTTTGAGCAAGACAGTGGTGTATTTGCATAGTTGACACTGGACTGAGGGGCCGCAGGAGCTGCGGCAGTGCTGGCCCTGTAGCAGTACTCTGTCCTATGAAGGTGTCCAGGAGCATCATAGAACCTTCCGGGTGGGTCCTTGTCCTTAGGCGGGGCAGGGTCACACTCTTACCCTTTCTTCCCTTTCAGGAAAACAAACTGACTAATCAAATTTGAAAAAAATTTTACTTCTTCGGATTTTTCCCTATTAGAAATGCAATTCAGATCCAATTGAGTTAATTTAGAATATGCAATTAAATTTAAAAGAAAGAAAGAAAGAAAGAAAGAAAGAAAGAAAGAAAGAAAAGAAAGGGAGGAAGGAAGAAAACACAAAGTCACTTGTCCAAATTTGCAGAGGACTTGGTGTCACTGCGCTTCCACCCTGCAGTCCCTCCTTCCAACCCTCCCTCCTGTGGCTTATGAACACTCTGCAGTGACACCCAAAGATTTTCTTCTGTGGAAGGATTTTTAATGAATGCACCAACATTTACTGAGCACCCCCGAGCTGGACGTTTGGTTTGTTTTCTGTCTTTTGATGTTAGCTGTGAAGCTGAGGATATTTGGGTGCATACATCTTCCTAGGCAAATCTGAACATTTGTTTATGAGCTTCTTCTGGGGTGAAATTTCCCAGCTAGAGCTTAGCTGTGTATTGAAAGCGTTTGAGGGGCACAAGGCTCTGCTCGCCAGAAAGACGAAGGTAATCAAGTGTGGGTCCCACAGGAGCGCATCAGGGGGCTCCGGTCCCTGTGCCTCACCTGTGCATGCACCAGCCCCTGTCACAAGCAGGTCTGTCAAAGTAGGGCAATTGGGGATGTTTTTAGTCTTGGTTTTCATTGGCTTGGTGAGTGGTAAGGCCCAACTGCTTTGGGTCATTTTTAAGTCTTTCTCTGTGGATTGCCTCTTCCAGCCCTGCCTGTGGATGATGTCCTCCAACATATGCGCCCGTCTTTGGCATTTAAAGATGGAGTTGGAGGAGAAAATGGTTGTGTGAGTGTGTGGGACTGTGGATGAAAATATTGATAGAGATGTCAGGGATCCTCTGTGGGTGGGTGGGTGGCGGGCTTCCTACGTTTTTCTGGAAGCTTTCGCCTTGTGTGGTCACTGAGTGCTTCCCATCTGCCAGGCGTAGCATCCATGCCCAGGGGAGCACCCATGCCCAGGGGAGCACCCACCTTCTCCCTGCCTGTAGTCCTCTCCTAGAGACAGCTTGTGACTCACTGGAGGAGGGCGCTCAGGGCCTCTGCTTTTTCTGGGCAAAAGGAGAGTTCGTTGCTCCCCAAGGTATATAGGACTTGAAGAGATCAGAAGCCAAACCTTCCCAGGAAATCTCCAGCTTCTTTCTGGAGTCTGATGCACTCAATGGAAAAGGAAAGATCCTTCTCAAGTCTATCAACAGGATTGGAGACAAGGAAGACTCCAGACAGGGCCTTGGGAGTGTGCGGAGCGAATTTTCTTTTTGTGTGGCTGTATGTGCATGTTCATGTGTGTATTCATATGTGTGTGTTCATGTGTGTGATGTTTATGTGTGTGCATTTTCATGTGTATGCATATTTCTGTGTGTTCGTGTTTCTGTGTGCACTATGTGGGAGTCAGAGGTCAATACTGGGTTTCTTTGTCACTCATTCTCTAGCTTACTAATTTTTGAGACATGGTCTGTGGTGGTTTGACTAAGAATGTCCCCATAGACTCACGTGTTTGAATGCTTGGCTCCTAGGGAGTGTCAGTATCGAGAGGTGGAGCCTTGTTGGTGTAGATGTGGCCTTGTTGGAGGAAGTGTGGGCTTTGAGGTTTCATCTATGCTCAAGTCTGGCCAGTGTGTTACATACAGCCTCCAGCTGCTGTCTGAGGATCAGGTTGTAGAACTGTCAGCTCCTCTCCAGCACGTGTCTGCCTGGACGCTGCCATGCTTCCCGCTATAATGATAATGGACTAAACCTCTGACACTGTAAGCCAGCTCCAATGAAACATTTTTTTCTGGTATAAGAGTTGCCTTGGTCATGGTGTCTCGTCACAGCAATGAAACCCTAACTAAGACATGGTCTTCCTGAACCTCATCAATGCAGCCAGCCAGAGTGGCCAGCAAGTTCCAGGGTTCTGTGTGCCACTGCCATGCCTGGCTTTGTATGTGGGTGGTAGGGACCAGTTCCCTATGCTTACATGACATGCTCTTCACTTACTGAACTATCCCTCTAGGGTTGTCCCTCCTGGAAGTGAATTTCTTTGAATTGACAGTTCAAGTCAAGTGGCCGAGCTCCAGAGGGTCACATGACTGCCAGCATTCTCTCCTATGGTTGGTCATCCTTTGGATCTCATTTCCACATTTGGTCTAAAATGGTTTTCAATTCACAAACCTCTTAGGGGAGAAGATATAGAGTGTCCTGTTCCTTTAGCACAGGACCTGGAGGTTGCCACATCATTTCCTTTTCTGTACAATTGGTCACAATACAACTACAGGAATATACCCAGCTGCCAGCCTGGGTGTGGTCTCAGACAGAGAGGGACCAGCTTCATTGTCCGGGTTGCTGCTGCTAGCGTTAGAGCCCGTGGGGTCCAAACATCCCCATCACATGTGTGCCATGGTATACCATGTAGAAATAAGAGTGCAGTCTGTGGGAGTCATCTCTCTTCTTCTATCATGTGTTACCTGGAGATCAAACTCAGGTGGTCGGGCCTGGTGGCAGGTGAGTCCCCTGCACAGAGGGTCTTAATATTGATTTAATACCAGAGCAGTAGTCCTGAGGTGACCGGGAAGCTACATGCTCTCTAGCAGAAGAGACAGAGATGTTTTTTAGCTCACATGGTGTGTTGGCCAGGCCAGAAAGATGATCTGTGACTCCAACCCTGGTTGAGGGAGAAGCACAAAGAGCACTAGACAGGAAGTATCTCTGACTGGGTTGGGGTAGGGGAACGGTTAGAAGGTACTTGTATGAAGGACCAGCCCAGGGAAGCTTCGTGTCCCCTTCACCCCTGGTCAAGGCCTCTCTGCGCTTCCACCCTCCACATCCTCTGTCTGGTCTCATGCAGATGCCACATGTTGCCCCGGATGTAGATTGTCATCACTGTCTCCACAACTATAGCGTGTTCCTGTTCTGTTTACATAATGAGCAATTTCCCATCAATTATTCATCAGCACCTCTTTCTCCAGAGCAGCCACAGACAGGAGCTCCCCACTCTCCTCACAGACTGTGCATCTCCAGGTTCGGTGAGAGACATTGTCTCAAAGAGTAAGGTGGAGAGCAAGAGAGACGCTGCGGAGGATCACTCTTTGGCCTCTGTTCTCACGCACGCACACACAGGGGAGCACATGTGTGAGACGGATACACCACACAGATAAAGAGGTTTGTCCACATGAATGTTCACAGTAGGTTGCTCTGAATTACCCCCAAACCAGAAACAATTCAAATGCATACTGATTCCATAAATAAAATAACCGAAATATACACAAACCGGTAAGCAAGTGACAACCTATCCACACGGCGAATATTGCCCCTCAGTGAAAAGGGGCGCATCTTTGATGCACGCAGCTGTAAAGACCCTTCTTTGGGATTGTGTTGAGTGACAGAAACCAAGTAGAGTATCAGGTGCCCGTCATTTTATGTATATAAAGTACAGAAAATTTAGGCTTACCTGTATTATGCAGATTAGGCAGGAAGCAGATGGGTGGCTGGGTGCTGGGCAGGGGGAAGCTTCCGAGGTGGCTCTAGGAGCATGCTTGGATTTCAGAGGGATATACGTCAGATGTCCTCTGTAGACCTGTGCAGTTGGTTTTATCAGTACACCCTCAAAACACATAGCATTCCCTGAGTCTACAAATCAGGGAATGCTTACTCTGGGGGACACTGTGACTGCTCTGAGCCCAAAGAAGTAATTCTGGTTCCTGGAGGTGAGGGAGTTAGTCTCAACAGCAGAGCCTCAAGATGACCGGTAGGTAGGCTCCATTTAGCAGTAGCAGCTGCCTCTCCCCCAACCCCTGTGCTCAGAGACATCTGTTTGGAAGAAGCAGCCTGAAGTGAGACAGTCTGTACCTTATCAGGAATGGAGTGTGATCAGGGCCCTGCCTTGTGACCCTGTGCCTCTGCCTGATGCAGAGAGATCTCCTGTTCAGTCCACACAGAAGATGGAGTGCAACTCCACGTGAGCTGGCAGAGTGGGCAGGGTGGCCTTAGAGCGTGTGCATGTACATGTGTATAGGCACGGACACACACATGTGGCTGACCTGGCCTGTGGTTCAGTGGGGAGCTGTGGACACTCTTTTCTTTATCCCCCAGAAGGTGCTTCTTACAGAAAGACGCCGTGAGGTTTAATGGTGCTTTACAGTATTCAACACAATAGAGTCTAGAATCACCCAGGAGACAAATCTCTGAACACATCCATGAGGGTTATCTAGGTTAGGTTAGCATCTCAGCGACCCTTCGAGGGGTGATTTAGATGGATTAATTGCTGGGAAGAGCTACCCTGACTGTGGAGAGAATCATTCCATGAGACTGAAGAAGAAAGAGAAATCTAGCTGAGTATCGTATTGTTTCCTTTTGTTTCCTGACTGTAGATACAATGTGACCAGCAACAGAAAAAGAAACTGACAGCCACCCAGAGACAGGCACCAGTGGGGAAGGATGCTTGGGGCTCTTCCCTCGGACAGAGCTTTCTACTAAGGTGGTAAGCACCTGACAGGGAAGTCATCCAGAACAGGCCGAGAAATCCAGGACTTAGGCGATAGAGAAGCGGATTTCTGTGAGGTGGAGGTTAGCCTGGCCTACACAGCAAGTTTGAGGCTAGCGCATGCACACACACACACACTCACACACATACACTCACACACACACTCACACACACACTCACACACACACTCACACACTCACTCACACACACACTCACACACACACACACACACACACGCACGCCTGTGTATGGTATACATGTTGCTATTATTTATATTATAAGGCTTTCCTGTTGCCTTGACAAAACATTGACTAAAAATGTCTTGTTGAGGAAAGCTTTCTCACAGGGCTTCTTAGGTCTGAACTTGGGACCTCGCGCTTGGGACCCGCTGAGATGTCTCCACAGGTCTCTTACTGCTTTTGATCTCGCTAAACAGTTCCAGGCTGTCCTGGAACTCGTAATCTTCTGCCTCGGCCTCCCGAGTGCTGGGTTGGCAAGTGTGTGGGTTCACGCCTGCCTGATGGACATTTCCCTGTTAAGGCACTGATTTGTGAGACTTTGCTGTGGTGGCATAGNAAGAGAAAGAGAAAGAGAAAGAGAAAGAGAAAGAGAAAGAGAGAGATGGGGAGGGCTGGGAGAGGATTCTGGAGAGAGTAGGTAGCAAACCCAGCTGCCTTCAGGTGTCAAGTGTACCTGGAGGAGGGGGCCTCAGGCCATCTGCTGGGCAGTCAGGAGTGTACTTCTGTGGGTCGGGGGAGGTAGTGTGGAAGTGGGACCATTTGTGACACAGGCCACAGCTTAGGGATGCAGGAGCACAAACCAGGAATGTCCACAGTGGAGAGCCAGGCCTGTCATGTCTTCAGGCTGTCTGGCTAAGACTTCTAGAGCTAGGGAGATGGAAGAGGAGGGGCCTTGGGGTTGGAGGAGAGAGGTCCTGAGGAGAACTTGGGAGGGAGCAGGAAGGTAGAGGAAGAGAGGGAGAGAGGCTGAGACTTCCAGGCAAGGAGCTTCATCATCTGTGAGACATGGGGGAGCAAGGACAGCTGAGGCTGGGCTTTTGTTGAAATGGATACCCTTCTGCCTCAACACCACCAGTGTGGCCAGGGGCTACAGCATGGTTTAGGTGAGCTGGTTAGAGCACCTGACTTGTGTTCAGATGACCTCAAACTCATGACCACGACCTGATCCTCCTGCCTCAGCTCTTCTCCTGAGTGTTGGGATTTCAGGCTTGCACCATTACACGGTGCTCACAGTGTAATGTGTGCTTTGTGTGTCCGCTGGTGCTTTTGTGTGGGAGCATTAGTGGGTTGTTTTACTATTACATTCCTTCAGGTCATGACACCAGCACCCCCCACCCCATTAATGACAGCCCAAAGAGGAGACCCTGAAGACAAAGGAGCTGGCAGAGGGTCCGGATGGGAGTAGGGAGACTCAGCTGCATGTGGGTTTGTCTGGCTAGGGGTCCATTCACCTCTCTGAGTTTATAACTATGTCAAGCAACCTTGGACTGCTCTCTGCTGGATGAGGCAGCTGGGCGCCATGCAGTAGCATAAGCTCAGCCTGGGGTGCAGGACAGCATGGGTGTGTGCATGTGTGCAGGAAGGTACGCATATTGGTTTGTGTGTTTGATGTATGTGAATGAGTGTGTGTGTGCATGTATGAATGGGTGGTGTGTGCATGTATGCATGTAAGTGCATACATTCAGTTTGAGTATTTGCATGTATGTGCACGAGTGTGCATATATGTGCGCTAATGTGTCTGTCTCTCTTTGTGTGTCAGCTGTTCTCCACCTTAGTTTTTGAGACAGGGTTTCTCATGTAACTTGCAGCTCTACAGTTGGCTAGACTAGCCAGTCAGTGAGCTCCAGGGATTCGTCTGACCTGTCCCCAATCCAAGCATTAGTATTACAGCCTCATGCCACCACACCACATGGGGGCTGCAACTCAGGTTCTGCTTTAAAGGCAGTGCTTTAGCAGCGGAGCCACACAAGGTGATTTCTGTAAAAATGGAGCCAAATATGTTCCTTAAAAGGGGATTTATTAGAAGAGCTGACAGGCCATCTAGGTAGTCCACCAATGTCTGACCAGAACTAGAAAGGTTGAGACTCCAGCATCTGAAGCCTCCAGTATCCAGTATCTGTTATCTTGCCCCATTGAGACTCCAGCATCTGAAGACTCCAGTATCTGTTATCTTGTCCTGTTAAGACTCTAGCATCTGAAGGCTCCAGGGTCCAGGATACAGTATCCAGTATCTGTTATCTTGTCCTGTTGAGACTCCAGTATCAGAAGGCTCCAGTATCCAGTATCTGTTATCTTGTCCCAGTGAGACTCTTGGAGCCTCACTCATTCTTGTTTTTCACGGAACCTGAAACTGAAGATTTATTTTTCTTTCCATCTTTAGTGTTTTGTATTTGTGAGAATATGCTCTGATGTGGGTCAATTCTTATCCATTGTGTGGAGAATTTCTTGAGTTAAATGATTAGCGGTGCCTCCTCTTCCCTTCCTTTCCGCGGGCGCCGGCTCTCATGAGTGTGCCATCTCATTTTCTCCTCCTTTTCTATTCTCCCCCTCTTTGTCTTTTTGCTTTGCCTTCTGGAACATTCTCTTACTTTTATCTTCCAACCAGTCTGCTGAGTTTTTTTGTTTCGGCTTGCATGCTTTTAATTCCCTGGCCCTTTTTTGTTCTCTAAATGTTCTTAAAATAGCATCCTGCTCCTGGTTCTGGTTGCAATATCTCCTCTGATCTCTTTGAGGATATTAAATATGTCTATTTCTGATATTTTCTCCTCCCTGCCCCTGCCTGTCTCCTCTAGGCCCCCTTTGGCCCCTCCCCCAGGGAAGGTTGTTTAGTGGCTTTCAGAGCCTGTGCTTAGAGCTCGGCTGAGTCTGGCCTACCAGCGTTAGGGGGAAGCCTGCAGAGCTGACCTTCAGTGTTAAGTGGCTTCTGTCCTGGTGCTTCTAGCAGGGAATCCTAAAGTTAGGTGTAGGGTTTCTGAGAGTCCTGAGAGGAGACCAGGCTCCTGATTTAGAGTGTCAGGATAACTGGGCTGTGGACTAGTGGGGCACTTGGAACTCTGCCTTCCTCCCTGTGTGGATTCTGGTGCTAGCCTTGACCAGACTCAGGTCAGCTCCCAAGCCTGTTTCCAGTTTTGTTTCTTTTCAACAGTCCACAGCTGTCCACGTGGCTGTCTTCTCTGTTACACTGCCAGCCTTGCGGTACTTGTGAGGGAACAACACGAAATATTATTAAGTGATCAAAGCAGTATTGATCACTTTTCTCAGTGCTAATACAGAATACATAAAAGGCAACCCAGAGGGTTCACTTTGCCTCACAGCCTTAGGGTGCAGTCCATCAGGGCGGAGAAGACATGGTCTCAGGAGAGTGAGGTGGTGGAGGGTCACATGATGTCCTCAGTCAGGAAGCAGAGAGAGAGAGAGAGAGAGAGAGATGGGTGCTGGTCACATGACATCCTCAGTCAGGAAACAGAGAGAGATGGATGGTGGTCACATGATATCCTCAGTCAGGAAGCAGAGAGAGATGGATGCTGGTACTCAGCTCTGTTCCTCTCATTTACTGAGTTGAGAACTCCAGCCTGTAGAATAGTATCAACCACAGTGAGGGCGAGTCTTCCCCAAAAGCAGTAGTTCTCAATCTGTGGGTGGAGACCCATCGCACAGGGGTGGCATATCAGATATCCTGCAAATCATATATTTATATTATGATTCATAACAGTAGCAAAATTATAGTTATGAAGTACCAATGAAAATAATTTTATGGTTGGAGGTCACCACAACATGGGGAATGTATTTTAGGGTCACATCTAGATACCTGTTTCCTATGAGAGTCTAAATCCTGACAGATTGAGGATCATAATCCTCTTAGAGTCTCTTCTTGTGCTTTGCCGTATCTTTCTGAGGGCGAGCTGCGGCCTTGTAATAGTTAGAGTGCTATCTTTGCTTCTTTCCTAGTTGCTATTGCAGCGGGTTGTTCTTGGATCTTCTACATCCTCATATTCTTAAAAACGAAGTTTCTATGGGGCTTCATGGATAGCTCAGTGGTTGAAAGCACTTTCTTATCTTCCAGAGGACCAGAGTTTGGCATCCAGTCAGGAGGCTCCTAATGGCCCATAGCTTCAGCCATTGGGAATCTGGCTCCCTCTTCTGGCTTCTGAGGGCACTACACTCACTTGGCTTGCATGTGCACACACACACACACACACACACACACACACACACACACACACATGTAAAAATAACATCCTTGTTAATCTCAGCATTGAAATACATTCACAGGCCCTGCCACCCTTTTCTGGGTAGACCCTTCGATGGCCTCAGGGCCCACGGGGCATATGCCCCGGGGTCTGCTCTTGAGGGATAACCTACTAGACAGGCCACATGGCTGCCCCTTGGCTACAGGTGCATGCTTCACTTTAGTACCAGGCTTTCTGAGTGGCTGACTGTGCTGTTTGGCTGGAACCTGTCTGGAGACTGGAAGAAGGCTTGGTGCCACCTGCAGACCTTTCTGGGAATGGCCTCCAGAGGTGGGTGTGCGCCTAGAGTTTCAGTCCTGAGCCCTTCCACTTGAAGCTCACAGCTTGTGCAGTACAGTATGGGGAAGCAGACTTTGGTCTCTGGGAGGGTTCTAGGAGTGGGATCAGAAGGGCAGTAGGAACTAGACCAAAGGGGAAGGGCTCTCAGGACAGAAGAAACAGGAGGGAGTCACCGTTGGCCCAGGGAGGCAAGACAGCCTAGAGATTGGTGTGGGTGGGCCTAGCCAGCAGTCCCATGCCGTGAAAGCTTGGATCAGCAGGTCACACAGAGAGAAACAGTTGGTCCATGGGGGAAGAACTGTGCCATCTCAGAGTCAGGGCTGGGGCCGTTTCAGGGGCCCTTGCGACTGCCAGAGACAAGGTATTTATGTTCGGCTGCAGGGCTCTGCTGTTTTCTTGCTCTGAAGCACGTGATTCCCACCGGGCAAGGCAGATCAATGGCCCAGACAGGCCGAGGGGGCAGAATTAAAAGCTCCCGAGCAGGCAACAGTCACTCAGCTTGGACATCGTCTGCCCTCACTCTGTAGGGAAGGCAGTGTGCAGCCCAGCAAGCCAGAGAGCACCTCAGGGCCACGCTTAGTCTCTCTCTTCTCTACTCTGTCTAGCTGCCCTACCCACAGAGCTCCGTGGTATGTGCCTCACACTGGAAGCTGTAGTTAGGTGCAAAACGCTGATGCTTTTACAAACAGCATCCAGCAACCTGTATCAGGCTTGGTTTTTAATCGCTTTTTGTTTTTGTTTTTGTTTTTGTTTTTTTTTTTTGAGAGTGCAGGTCCCCAAGTCGAGGCACTGCATGGCGATTGTCTTTTATTTTCGCCATCTTTCATATAGACCAGTAGCTGGATCCAGTCCAAAGCCTTTGGGTATTATCTAGGCTCTTTGCTTACCTCTGGAGCCAAATGCCAGGGGCTGACCCCACTGTTGTACCTGTGTTGTATCTTGACAGCTCAGAGGCAATGCCTTCCTCCCAGCCCCTTTCCCTTCCCAAGACTAGAGATGCCAGCCCTCAAACCACACTAGTCTCCCTTCCCCTGGGTTGGGGGGAGGCTGGAATTCTTCTAGTTTTAGGTTCCCCTAACTGACCTGGATGGAAATATTTAAGGCCATAGGATTATCAGCGGGGACAAGTGTGTCCTCCCTATGTCCTGTCCCAGGGTAGGCCTCCTGCCTCCCAGCCTGCTCTGTGATTCTCAGGAAGGCAAGGCATGGAACTCCAGGCCTATTAAGGGTCTTCCCCAGTGGCCAGTTAGGCGCGGGCGCTGCAGACTAACTGGAGAGGTGTGGGGGAGGGGACACTCATTCCTGCCATTCAGCGACCAAGTCTTTCTAGGGACCCCTGGGCAGAGCGAGAGAAAACAGTCCCAGCGGAATGAGGGTGCAGGGGTCCTGCTAAGTGTTGCTAGTGATGGACTTACACTGAGGTCGCCCAGAAGAAGGGAGGGAGGAAGGGGAGGTGAGACCACAGCGGTGGTGGTGGTGGTGGTGGTGGTGGTGGTGGTGGTGAGCTCGGAGGAACCCAGCTGCTTCTGAGCTCTAGGGTGCTCTGCAAGTCTCACCAGCCTACGCATCCCCGTTCTTCACGGCTGGAGCTGGGACTCCAGGGCTCCTGTGGCCACATTCAGCTGGCTCGAGGCCCTCCCTGCCTCGCCGCCCTCCCTGGCCGCGCGACCGCCGGAGCCCCCTCCCTCCCTCGCCGAGCTGCGCGCTCCGCCCGTGCAGCCGCCACCACCGCCACCGCCGCCGCGTGCTCCTGCTGCCTTCTCGCTTCAGCCGAGCCAGCCAGAGGAACGAGGGGGGGGTGGCAGAGAGAGAGAGAGAGAGAGAGAGAGAGAGAGAGAGAGAGAGAGAGAGAGAGAGAGAGAGAGAGAGTCGGCGAGGCAAGCGGAGCGGGGACACGGAGCCGTTGCTCCGGAACCAGCGGAAACCTCCTCGGACAGCAGTCGGGCGCCTGCCCCAGCAGCTCCGTGGTCTCTGGAGACGCCGCGGCCGCCACCGCCGCTCCAACCCGGCCTCTCGCGCCCCTTGCCGCCGGCTCGCCTGGGCGGCCGGGATGCAGCCGGGGCATGGCCGCCGGGGCCCCGTCACCTGCCGCGGGGAACGCTGAACCCGTGAGTAGCCAGACCCTGGACTTCCACCTCGGTCACGACCATCGCGAGGGGCCGGCTGGGACTGTGGGCACGGCCCGGGGAGGGGCGCACGGGACCCCGCAGTGGGAGGCGGGGCCGGCGAGGACGCGGGGCTGTGGAGCGTGGCTGGGGACAGACCTGAGGTCGCGCGAGGATGGGGTGGCGCCCTTGGGGGTCAGGGGTCCGCGCGCGAGGTCGGGGTTCCCGAGTTCTGCGGCGGCTGGGGTCGCAGCTCCGGGCTCCGGGCTCCCCCGGGAAACCAGAGGGGAGATTTTGTGAATGGGAAGGCCCAGGGTCAGGCTCCATGGAGACACAGGGGAGTCCCGTGCGCTGCGTGCCCGTGGCGGCGGCGGCGGCGGCGGCGGCACAATGCCCGGCTCTGGGAACTCCCAGGATGGGGGGAAGCCGTGGCGCGCGGAGATCCCGGCCCGCGGGGCGCATCAGGGAGGCGGCCCCAATCCGCAGGGCTGGAAGCACGGCTGGCGACCCTGATGCGCTACAGCGTGCGACTCTTGCCACCCTCGGGCTCGGGAGGGCTGCTGGGGTCCAGGAGGAGGAGATCCGACCGAGGGAACTGACTGATGACCCCAAGGAGTTGTGGGAGGACTGAGGTCCTCCTCGGCTCCCTCGGGAGGACCAGGGCCCTCAGCGCCACGGCACCCGTGGAACAGGCGCGGGTGGCGCACAGGGCTCTCCAGTCCGCGAGCTGGGGGCGCTCGGGGCCGAGTTTTCCCAAAGGCGTGAGCAAGGATCAGAGGTTACTGCTTGCTTTGGCACAGCTACAGGGCCAGGACAGCCCGGCTGGGAAAGCTTTGCTAAGGTGGCCTGCACAACCCTAGCCCAAACTTTCTGACTTGTGGCCCTGGGAGGCGGCAGGGTTCTCCTGGGGCTGTCTTCTTCAGGAGAAAGGTGTCAGGGGGTGGCTTCAGGCCGGCGGTCCTCTGGGAGCTCCCTGATGAAGCTTCGCCCCTATCCATTGGCATGCAGCCCTTCAGTGTCCTGGCTACCCAGGTCCTGCACCCAGTCTGTACCCGGAGCAAGGCGCGACCAGCACGGGGTGGGGTGTGGGGGTATCGAGACCCTATTAGACAGCTGAAGCAGACCCAGGATCTTGGGTCTTACATGAGGTTGGGGGTTGCTTGGCTGTTCACGAAGCCCACTGACGTCGGCTAGTGTGTGTGTGGGCTGCGAGGTGAGGAGGGTCCAGGATGGCCGAGCCATATCCCCGCTCCCTCTTTTGGATTCTGCTTTTCAGACGCACTCTAATTATTTAATGGTCACTTTTAAAAAGGACGCCGATAGTCTCTTGATGTGCGAGACACTCACAGTGGAAGCTAAAGACAGGGACTGAGGGATCCTTTCTTCTTCTGGGCAAATCCCTTCCTCCTCCGGCTGGAGGTGAAGTGCCTTCTGGTGCGCGCAGGGTCGTTAATTTTCTGCCACAAACGCCAGCTAAGCTGGTGACGCCTCGGGAGCGCATCGGGGAGTTTAGGGTCCAGAACAGGTACGGGGCTAATGGAGTAGGGTTTCGGGTAATGAGGTCTTTTGGCAGAAATCAGCTTTGGTTTTACTGGTCTGCAAAAAATAATGAAAAAAAAAGTACAAACATTACGGCAGACCAAGCTCATTAAGTGCGCATCGCGGATCAGGGCGGATGTCTTAATCAGGCTGCGCTGGTAACGGGGATATTACACTAATTAAAACCAGACCCTCCAGGTGAGCGACTACTGGGAAGGGAGAAAGTTGTAGAGAAGGCGCCTGCTGGTGGAAGAGAGGTGCTGGCGGCTGCGAGGTGGTCATGGCCGCTGTAGGGTGGGCATGTGGGGCAGGGGGCGCCTTCTCAGAGCCAGCCCCTCGTCTCCCGCGGGCGAGGAGCTCCCCTGGACCCGGAGGGAGGATCGAGCTGCCGCCTCCGCCCTCCCCGGGGACCAGAGGCCTCCCTGCGTGGGAGCTAAGCGCACTGCACACTCGGGGAAGCAGTGCTTAACCCCTTCTTTCCCGGCTGTGCTTGGAGCTCTGGGAACGCTGGGCTGTAGAGGGGAAGATGGGGGAACACATAGGAGGCTAGGGAGGTGAGGCAGAGCAGAAGGGGGCTGCATCAGACCCCATTAGATGCTCCTAGGGAGGCAGCTGAGTGCCAGGGGAGGGTTGGCCAGGTCATACAGGCTGTTTGCCCCAAGCCCTGAGGATTTCTGGTATAGATCAACGTTTCCAACCGTTCTGCCTGCCCTCCCACTCTCGCCAATGAAAGAGAACCCTGACAATTACTCTGTACCATCCTTCTCGGAGGCTTGGGGCCCAAACAACCAGATAGTCTTGGGTCTATAGGAAGAGCCCAGAGTCTAGGAAAGTCCCCATAGATCAGGACTCTAGCAATGCTGTTCCTTCACCTTCCCTGCAAAGGCTCCACGACCTCAGGCAGAGCCGCAGCGGGCCTGGGTGAATTTACTGCCCTTCAGCAGGGACCAGACAGATGCTGGTCAGGAGCAAAGGCCGACCTGCCACGCAGCCGCACAGAGGGCGGCAGCACCAAGGACAGGGCTAGGGCCGAGATGTGGCGGTTCACTCTTCTGCCACCTCTGCCTGTCTGTGTCCTGTGGACACTGAGACCCGGGGCTTATTAGTCTTCATCCTGCTTGGAAGGTACAGGAGGAGTCCCCATGCCACCAGGGTCAGGGAGGTCCAGGCCAGAGCAGAGGTAATTACAGCAGGGAGGTCTCCTGGGCGTCATTCCCCAGTGTGTGGTGCGTGGGGATGGACTAGGCTGGCAGAGAAGATGCCATTTGTAGCACTTGGTCTTAGTTGAGCTGGCTCAACAGGGTCTGGCCTCCATCGTGCACCCTTCTAGCTTGCATCCTGGTACCTGCCCGCTCCCTTGCTGTGTAGAAGCTAGAGGGGCCCTGCTCCTCAGGGCAAGAGTCTGGTTGTTTTGCCCACCCCTTCCCCACAGTGCAGAACATCTTTTGGACCTAGATGGACTGTGGGGGTTAAACAGGAAGGCTTGGACCAGTAGAACATCTGTCATATCCAGATTCGATGGGGGGCTGAGGGGGCGGGGATCATCTGGGGCAGTGAGGAGAGGTGAATCTGCCAATGGGTCAAGATTGAAATGTTATTTCTGAGTGACTGCGGCACGAGGCTCACCTCCCCCCAGTCAGTCCAGAGCTCGTGAGGTTCGGTCGGTTGTCTCTCTCTGTTTATTTATCTCCTTCACTTCTGCCTGATACTCTGTTATAAAGACAAATGGAGCCTGGCACGCAGCTGACGTGCGTGCGGTGAGGAATTTTTTATTTTTGAACAAGTGAGGGGGAGAAACCATCTAGAAAGTTTCCCCCTTCTGTGGAGCTGTTTCTGCTGGGGAGCCCGCCTCTCCCCGAGTCCTCGCCTGCAGCAGGCCTTCCTGCTCGCGTGGGCCCCAGCTTCGCAGACACCTCCCATTTGTATCAACATCTTTTTGATTAGCTGCCTGCCTCCCCTTATTCTCTCCTGAAGCAGCCCAGCATTTTCACAGGTTCATGAAACATTCAGGGCAGCCTAAACATCTTGTTTTCTGCTGCCTTTCTGAAGTCAGCTGCCATTTGAGGCAGCAGGGTCTCTTGTTTAATTTTTATGTTCTGCTTCGTCTCCTTCTCTGAGCACCCTATGCTTTCTGGGCTGGGTGGATGCTTTTGGGGTTTCCTGCCATGCTACCCTTGAGAGTCAGGGTAGCTGCCAGTGGTGGAAGGGAGGTGATTTCTAGGTGCGTAGCGGGGCCTGCTCCGCGCTAGAGGACCAGTGCTCTGACATGGGTGCCCGGGGACCCATCCGATGCACCCGATAATCACGCTCTTCAGAGCAAGGCTCTTAGTAAATTACTGTGTTATCACAGCTTCTACAACACTCACTTGACACCAAAACATGCCTCAGAAGGTGACTTGAGATAATGAAGAGTATTAAGATCTGTTACTGCATGTGAGAATGTTTCCTCTGGCAGCCTGGGGCAGGCTCAAGTGCACACAAACATTGCATCTGCACAGAGGTTGCAATGTGGAGGGAGAGAGAGAGGCTGAACTAGCTGCCCCTATCTCGGGAGCCACGGCGAAGGGTCCTTTGTGCAGGATGGCCAGCAAGAGGAAGCCGCATGACTTAGGAAAGGGCTATGGCCTTCGCTTTTGCTTTTGTGATTTTTCTAGTTCACTTCTCTGTTGTGGGAATGGAACTCAGACCAAATGAGGCCTGAGGAAGAGGTTTATTACATCTACCATTGAGGGAAGTTAAGGCAGGGACTCAGAAGAGAACCATGGAGGGATGCTGCCTGCTTCTTCTGGCTTGCTCAGCTGCCTTTCTTATATAGCCCAGAACCACCTGCAGAGGGGAATTCCCAACAATGGGCTGGGTACTTCTGTGTCAATTAGCAATCAACGAAAAGCCCTGTAGACACAACCATAGGGTAAGCTGATCTGGGCAGTTTTCCGTTGAGGTTCCCTCTTTCTAGGTGACTCTAGGTTCATGTCAAGTTGACAGTTGGTGCTAAGAAAGCCAAGGCCTTAACAGGTGCCTTCCTGTGGGATCTGAGTCCACCAAGTCTTCAGACTCAAGGTATTCATCTCTGTGCTTTCCAAGAGCCAAACAGAGCTCTGTCTGTGGGAGGGGCCTAGGCTCTTGTGCCTCTTGGCTGCCCTGGCTGTTCGTCATCTGACTGATGCTAGTTCTAGGTCTGAGGGGCAAGCTCACCGTACCCTCCAGCCTCCGTTGGCCATCTCTCTTGACTGCTTGGCAGGGAGGCTGTGGCACAGAGGCTAAACGGGAGAGGGTGGAAGAAAGCAAGGGTGATCTGGGCAGTTTCCTCATCACCCCCCCCTCAAGGAAGGGAGCTGTGGATTCCAGAAACCTCCTTATGAGTAAAAAATGGACAGAAACCTTCCCTTGTAACCAGTCTCCAGCCCTGCACAGTCCACAGCCTGCTCCTACCTCCCCTGGAGGAGAGAGAGAGGCTTCTGCTATCCCTTGTTTCACCAACCCACTGAGGGAGTCTTCAGTTTCCTGTTAGCCCTGAAGCACAAGAACCTTAGTCCCAGTTCTTCTTAAAGATCCCATTTTCTCAGGCCAGGGCCCATTCCTAGCCGATGGATTCAGTGTACATTTCTAGAACTGTATTACCCTCTCAGGGCTTTGCTCCTTGTACAGACTGAGTCCTTTCACTGGGGTCTCAGGGACAGGAGCACGGTGGAGAGCGGCTCTCCTCACTACATGCTCTTGTGTGTTTGGTCTCCGTTGGCTGTTAGTCTGCCGCCTGGGTGGGAATGCCACCACCTCACGCATTGGTAGGTCATCTCTGCTGCCACCTCTGTGAGTGACGTTTGCCTTGCTGTGTCAAGCACCACAGCAAAGGTGACTTGTAGAAAGGTGAGTTTATTTGGAGTTACTGAGTCCAGGAAGGTGTAGCAAAGGCTTGGAGGCAGGAGCAGGAAGCGGAGGGCTTTCATCACAGGCTGTAAGCGCGAAGCAGAGAAGAGTCATTAGACTCTTGAAACCTACCCTCTATGACATTCCTCCAACAAGGGCACACCTCCTGAACCTTCCCAAGCAGTGCCACCGACTGGGAACTGAGTAGTCAGATGGGGAACAACTCATTGAAAGCCATCACATACCTTTTCTCAGGCCAGGGCCCATTCCTAGCCGATGGATCCAGTGTACATTTCTAGAACTGTTTTGCCCACTTACGGCTTTGCTCCTTGTACAGACTGAGACCTTTCACCGGGGTCTCAGGGACAGGAGCACGGTGGACAGCGTGCAAAAACCAGTCTTGTTTACAGGTAAAGAAACTGCCTGAGTCCAGACAGGCACTACCTCCATCTCTCTGTGGTTTCCCTTGATGTGGTGGGGGATGGGGAATTGAGGTTGTACCAGAGGTGGAATCTGGGTGCCTTTTTCTCCAAGGCACCTGATCTCACTTTAAAATCTCCCTACGTGCAGGGCGTGGTGGCACACGCCTTTAATCCCAGTACTCGGGAGGAAAGAGGCAGGCGGATTTCTGAGTTCGAGGCCAGCCTGGTCTAGAGAGTGAGTTCCAGGACAGCCAGGGCTACACAGAGAAACCCTGTTTCGAAAAACCAAAAAACCAGAAAAACAAAAAACAAAAACCTCCCTACGTGTGACCTCACACCAGCACACCAGGTTCCTCACTGCTGGGCATGTGAGACAGTTGCGTGCAGACCCAAGATCCGTTCAGATTTCTGACTGTGAGCAATTCAGACACCAAGGGCTGTAGCTCTGCTTCACTGATGTCCCCCTGTTTCTGTCACCAGCCTCGACTTAAGGATGAAGGCAGCAGGGGTAGCTGTCCCCACTGCTTTCAAAATGCACGTCTTAGGTACTGGGAAAATAGTAGTTCGTGTACTGAACCTTGAACCAGAAGCATTTTCTCTCAGACAGGGGGAATGAGGACAGACAAGATGGCTGCTCTTCAGATGAGGCTCTCTATAAAACCCACTGAAGCCCAAAGACACGAGCTTTACATGTTTTTAGAAAGGACAGAGTCGGGGCTGGAGAGATGGCTTAGTAGAAAAGAGCACTGGCTAATCTTCTAGAGGAACAGAGTTCGATTCCCAGAACCTGCATGGCGGCTTATGCTGTCTGTAACTCCAGTCCCAGGGGGTCCAGTGCCCTCTTCTGGCCTCAAAGGGGATTGCACACATATAGTGCAAAAAAAGTATGCAGGCAAAACATCCATATACATAAAATAATAATTTTTAAAAGGTGGATTCAGTTTGAGACAAGATTTGCACTTAGAAATGCTTTCTTAGGGCAGGAGAAATAGCTCAGCAGTTAAGAATGAATTCTGCTCCTGCAGATGACCTGAGTTCAGTTCCCAGAACACACATCAGACAGCCCACACCTGCCTATACTTCCTGTTCCCGGGATATCAGATACCTCTGTGCTTCATGGGCATCCATAGACACATACTCATGCCCCTCCCCACATATATGCATCATTAAAGATAATAAAAATAAACAAATATTTTCTCACTAAACTTTAGTAATTTAAAATCTTTACTGAGTTCAGATATGTGGTTTGCTCACTATATTAAAGAGGGGGAAGAAGAAATTCTACCTTTTGTTTTGTTTTGTTTCTCAAGACTTGTGTGTGTGTGTGTGTGTGTGTGTGTGTGTGTGTGTGTATGGCCCTGGCTGTGCTGGAACTCACTCTGTAGGCCTCAAGCTCACAAATCCACCCACCTCTGTCTCCAGGGTGCTGGGATTATAGGCGTGCGCCACCACCTCCTGGTGAAAATTCTATTTTTTTATTCCTGGAATTAGGCGCCATCCCAGGGTCTGGATTGAAGTGACTCCTATCTTTCATCCCGTTCTGTTGTTGTTGGTTGCAGCAGAGAGAGAGAGGCTTGTGCACACTGTTTCCATCAGGGAAGCATCAGGATGACTTAAAAACATAATAATAATAATTTCCCATGCTGGGTGGAGCACAGGCCTTACATATGCTAGACAAGTCCTCTGCCAGGAAACCACACTTCCAGCTGTTCAGGGTGACCTCTTGATAGTTCGCAGGAGGTTGCCACACACTGTACAGATCCTAAATTGCCATCCCTGTGAGACCGAAGGTGAGAGAGGAAACTGGGGACAGTGCTTTCATCTCTGTGTGTATGAGGCCCCAGAGAGACCATGGCGGAACCACCGATGGGCTCCACTAGTGTCCCAACCCACATGCCACCACTGCCCACATTCATGAAGGCATGGTCTGGCCCTTTATTCTGTTAGCTTCAGTAGTGAAGTGTTAACTAGTGGCCCTACCCTTGAGATTGGACGGTTAGGCTGATCGAAGAATCGCCTGTTGGGCCGGGGAGATGACTCAGCGGTTAAAGTACTCGCTGTGCAAGAGTGAGGAGCAGGGCTCAGACCCTCAGAACACATAGGAGATTCTGGGTGAATATGGTAGCCTGTTGTAATTCCAGCCTTGGAAGGCAGAGGTAGGTGGTCCTCAGAAACTGACTATGGAGACCAGCCATATTGGTGAACACTGGGTTTGATTGAGAGACCCTGGCTCAGTGAATAAGGTGGAAGAATGATCTAGACATCAGCCTACACATATGTGCCTGTTATGGGAGGGGACACAAGATTATCGACCACATTGCTCATGGTAATCTCAGAGGCCACCATTGCTCAGCTGAGACGTGGCCTGTGGCAGGGCCATGGGTGTAGACTGGTGTTACCACCCATCTCTGTGCAAGAGGCACTTGCTTTTGTGGAGGCAGAAGAGCCAGGTCACATGAGGGATGGAGGAGCGGCTTCAGTTATTTCCTGATTACAAGATGACGCTGTTTTAAAGTAGCTCCAGGTGACCTCCCAGGTGCTTCTACAGCATGCACAGAGTTACGGTACAGGTGAGGCGGAGATGTCAGGTGACCCTTCCTTGTTCTGGTGATCTAAGGGTGTGGGTGTCTCCAGGTTAGAGCCTAGCAGCTCATATTCAGGAGCACCCTGTGGCTGGGCAGGAGATATGAGGTCCCTTTTGAAGACCTGTGCATTAGTGGTCACTTTGGACACGGTGCCCAAGAGGTTAGGCTCCTGCCTGTCCCCTGGTATGCCCTCTGGTTATGCCTCAGGTCTCTACTCCTGATGGGAATCAAGAAAACCGCATTTGGAGCTGGTAGGAAAGAAGGTGCTTTGGCTTTTGATGGAGATGGGGTACTGCCGGTCATGGCGAGATGGGAGAAAGATAGAGAATGGCCACCATCCCCATCATCTTGGACTCCAGAGTCCGTGAGCCGCACTAAGGCATTTCCTCCCAAGCCGAGGGAATCCACTTCACCCCTCTCACAGCACGGAGACATTTTCAGGGTCTCAGGACGCAGCCCATGAAAAAAGCAAGGCGTAGCTCTGAGAGACCCATTAGAAATAAACAGAGAGCCTGCCCGCCTCTCTAAGTTATTGACTCTCCCTCACTGAGGAGATACCATTAAGCTCAGCTGGGTGGGGGATGGCTAATGCAGGGACAGGCGAGGGGGAAGCAGGCCCACAGGGTTGCCTACACAGGCTGTTGGTGCACGGCGGGTGGGCACGAGATCTCAAGCTTCCTCCTGCATTCCCTCTAAGGGCCTGTAATGGGGCCTCGAGGCGGTGCTAGCCGAGGGTACATTAGTCAAGCACTTTGGAATCTTAGCAGGAAAGAGAAGTACCAGAGGAACTTAAGGTGAGAATTATGGTTGTCATCGGCACAGTATTGCAATCAACACTCCTTGACAGCCCACAAGGCAGCTCGCTTGATACCGAGACAGCCGAATGCCTTCAGTGGTGCCCGGGAGAGAGGGACGAGAGCCGGACGGTGACCAAGTGTTTGTTGGTGGGGGCGCAGTTCTTTCCCTGATCTCTAAAGCTCTGGTTTCAGGGTCTGAGACGACTGTCAAAAGGGCTGTCTGCCAGCATGTCTACTTCTCGTTCTCACTCTGCACCTCGTCCTAGGACACCTAGGAAAGGCAGAGAGAGGCTGGAGAGGTGGCTCAGCTGGCAAGGCACTCGCTGTGCAAGCATAAGGTCCCAAGATCGAACCCCAGAGAGGCATGTAAGAGGCTGGACATGGTGGCAGGCGGTTGCAGTCCCAGCAGTGGGGAGGTGAGACAGGAGGACCCTCAGACTTACTGGCTGGTCATTCTAGCCTAATTAATTGGTGGACTCCAGAGCAATGAGAGACCCCCTTTCAAAGGCGATGGGCAGCAGCACAGAGAACTCCCCAAGTTGTTTCTTGGATTGAACATACTCAGGCATGTACACAGATACACATTTTTTTTTTTAAATCAAGAAGAACAAACAGGGACCCTACATTCTTTTGACTGTGTACCACACCCTGGCCGGGACTCCAGACTAGTTTGCCTTAAATTAGAAAATGCAGGTCTAGTTTCATTTGTGTGACGGCTGGCCTTAGCTTTCCTGCCCCATCCGTACTTCAGCAGCAGGGATGTCGCAGGGGCACCAGCCCTAAGGACGAGCTTCCACTTTGGAATTGAGAAGACAGGACTAAGCGGTGAGATCGGGTTTTGTACGTTGAAGGTGCCCCTCGTTTAGACTGACTTTCATTCTCCATCAGCCTGCCTGTCTTCCAGGGAACAAATCTCTCCCCATTCCTTGGTATGTTTCCCTCAAATCCCATGAAGTCGAGAAAGGAGTCTGCGCAATCATCCACGGCTCAGCACGTGGAGACACATTAACGTATATTGGAATTACAGAAGACATTTGGGCTGTCGGAGGGAGAGAGATGAGCTTCGGACTCTGCACTGGCTGAGCTTCCAGGTGCTCGGCTCTCCAGAAACACCCGAAGGTCCTTGGATCATGTCAGGCCCCACCACACCAGGAGTGCAGGGAAAGCTTCTTTGCCAGTATTTCCTTTCTAGACCGTTCAGCTTTGCAGCTAGCCAAGGGAACTCTGGGGTGCCCCAAGGCCCGGTGTTCTTTGGAATGTCCGAAGGGCACTGCACCAGCCTTTTCCAGCCAGCGCCCTGGAAGCAGAGGTCTCTACAGACTCCAGCTGCAGAGTTGCTCTGCAGCATCTTAAGTCACAGCAGCAGAGCTCAGCCTTAAGTCCCCTCCCTGCCTGTGACCCCCCCCCCGTCTGTGCCCCCCCATCTGTGCTTCCCCCCAGCTGTGCCCC
>LR750927.1:0-141438 GCA_902729485.2 Mus minutoides | reverse complement strand
CAGGCTTGGAGGGGAGAGAGGTTGTTAAGAGGCAGGACGGTTGGAATAAATCTGTCACCTCCACTTAGACAGCCCTGCTAGACTGCATCCCAGGGCCTTTAAGCAGGATCCTCCATTGGCATGGGGTGGAAGATTCCAGAAGAGACTGTGAGGGAAGCTGTCATGCTCTGACCTCTACCAGAGCCTGGAGAGACCATGTCTTCTTTTTTTTTTTTTTTTTTTGGTTTTTCGAGACAGGGTTTCTCTGTATAGCCCTGGCTGTCCTGGAACTCACTTTGTAGACCAGGCTGGCCTCGAACTCAGAAATCCGCCTGCCTCTGCCTCCCGAGTGCTGGGATTAAAGGCGTGCGCTACCACGCCCGGCTCAAGAGAACCCATGTCTTCTTATTAATATGGTTCGCACTGGCGGACTTAGGGAGATTTCCAGGATTCTCTGCATCCGGCCAATACGAAACCACAACTCCAGGGTATATGTGCTCGCGGCTAGGTGTGTAAAGGCACACACATGCGTGTGTGTGCAGATGTGAGGACATGCATCCTGCTTGTGAGGGCACTGCACACGTGCATGTTTACGATCTCTTGTGCGTTCCTGCACTCACATGCGTGCACATATATCATATCGTGCCTGTCCATATATGTGCAAGTTCATCTCTTGGGCCCCCTCGACCTCTCTGAGTGTCTGGCCGTCCGTGAGCCTGCAGCCGCCAGCCTTCTAAGCAGCCACCAAATCCTATAGTCATTCTTCTTCATTTGTTCTGTGTGTTATTTCAGTACCTTGAAGATGCTGGCAGGTTCCTCAAGGAAACTTTGTCTTTGTGGTAAGGAGATGCCAGCACTCTGCGGGCCTCCCACCGGCTAATTACCAATATGATCCCGCGTGGGAGACTTGTCGTTCCTGGAAGAGCTCTTTATTCCATGTGTTTCCCTCCTCCTCCACCGCCCCTCCCGCCACCACCCCACTGTGGTCTGATTTCCACTCGGAGATGGAGCTGCTTCCCGTGAGACCCGGGCCGTGGCATTAGTGCTTATTCAGCCAGCCAGCAGGCCAGGCCTTTCATTAACTTGGATACTACAATTATGTGCGCTGAAAGGCCGAAAGGGCCATGTAGGATTTTTCTTCCCTGAAAAAAAATCCTTCTGCTTTTCACAGCCCCAGCCTTGGCCACCGAAGCAGCCATGACACAGGCTATTCTGTCCCCCATGGTCGGTGTGCAGTAGTATACTCAGCAGCGTGCAGGACGCAGACGGGGTGGGCTGGGCCTGCATTTGTCCAGCCATGGACACCACAGCCACCGAGGAGGTTGTAATTCAGTGTGCAGTGCTGCCTGCTCTGGCAGTCTCTCTTGTCACGGATGGCAGTGTGCACACTTACATGTATGTGCCCTTGGGAGGTGTAGCCAGCCACAGGCGGGAGGGAGGATGTCCTTCTTACTCTTGTCCCCTGCTCAAAGAAGGGTGATCCTGGGACAGTGGCTCACACTGACTTCGCTTAGCCCACTTGAACCCTTCCAGTGACCTCTTGAATCTTTTAATATGTATATATGTATGTATGATGTATGCATGTATGTAGATTTATTTATTTAATTTATTTATTTTTATAGTTTGATATCAGTCAACTCTCCAACTGGAGTTGTAGCTGAGGATGACCTTGAACTTCTGATCCTACCTCTGCCTTCCAGGCCCTAGCCTTACAAGCATGTGCCACCAAACCTTGTTGATGTATTGCTAAGTATTGAAGCTAAGGCTTCATGCACGCTGGGCAGACACTTCACAGATATCCCTAGCCCAGGAGTCTGCTGTTGTTTTTTTCTTTGTTTTTATTTTGGTGTGTGTGTGTGTGTGTGTGTGTGTGTGTGGACTTAAGGTAAGACACTGCTGAAGGCATGGTGGGGAGCAGGTAGAGGTGGTTCCTTGTATACTGTCCCCTCCGTGCTCCCGAAAGTGTTATTGGGGGGCTCTGTTATCTTAAGGGAAGCTGGCACCTAGCCATGGAAGCACTGGATAACCCCAAATTCACAAACTTATTGTTTTAAGCTCCCCCAAGTTACCATGGTTACTTGAAAGGCCTGTGCAGTGGCCGGGTCTCTCTTGCTCTGAGGGAAGCCATCGGGCAGGAATTAAGCCTTTCATCCAGCCCCCCTTCATCTGTTCCTGCTCAGCTCTTGCACGGAGGGAAGGAACTGGAGAATGGGGATTTTCCAGGACCTCGGAGTGTGAGATTCTGGAGACAGAACTGATCTCCCACGCTAAATAATTATAGCCAGGGGAACTAAGTTAAGGCCTTTAACAAGAGGGCGACGTGCCTATGTGAGGCTGTCTCTGTTGGCTTTGTACCCCAGCATTCCACTTGCTGGCGCCTGGTTGTACCTGCTGGGGATTAGTACCCGAGGCACCCCACACCTGTTGGCTCACTCCAGCAGGCCTGCTATAGAGCTGGGCTGAGCTAGTGCTCTCTGACAAGGCCTTTCTGTGGCAGAACAGGAAGCCAACCAGGACCCCTTTGGCTTGGCTTCATCCTGCGTGAGATCTTACTATGATCCTCTCTGCTGAAGTTCAGTGGGGGAGCCCAGGGTATTTATATTGTGTGAGCATATTCCTATGTATGATCATATATCATATATCACACATAATACCTATGTGACCAGCCACATGGAGAATAGGCCAGGTACAGGCAGTCTTCACCCATGTGCCATGTCATGGGGTCAGGCTGCCCATTCCCATGAAGGGCTGGGTGGCTGGCCACTTTTGGATTGAGGACCCTGTAGCCTAGGAGCTTCATGGTGGTTGTGGGGTAGAATGTTTCCTGTTGACCACAGGGTGAGGTTGATTTTCTTTCTGGCCCGTGTGGGACACTCAGCAGGGTGGTGTGATAGTGGGCTCACCAGGTGGAGCCAGGGGACACGTTCCAGGTCGGGGGACGTAGGTGACCCCTTCCTGAGGTCTCCTGTGCAAAGCACCTTCTAGTCTTCCTACTCCACACCATTGCTGGGGCATCTCATCTCTCCTCATGGGCTGATGTCAAGCTTTGAGGCCACTCAGGGGACTGCAGAGGGGTTTGGGGTGCGATTCTTGTTTCTGACCCCTGAGCAGGGCCAGGAGCTGAAAGCCTTCTCCAAGTCTGCTGAATACCCGTATACCTCTCATCTGCTTAGCAGCCAGCCCTCACTCATTCCTACACAAACCTGAGGTACCAGCAGGCTCCTGTTACACCTTGGACTGGCCTTGTTTCTCCTCAGCAGGGACACCTCAGCAGCAAACTGGGCGGCGAACACACTCTCCTGTGTCACCATCTTGCTGGCAGCATTTTCTGAAGGAAACAATTGGGTTGTATAGGTCCTGTGGCTGGAAGGTAGGAGACTGAGGCCCAAGC
This sequence comes from Mus minutoides, assembly GCA_902729485.2. Lineage (NCBI taxonomy): Eukaryota > Metazoa > Chordata > Mammalia > Rodentia > Muridae > Mus > Mus minutoides. The sequence goes on along the minus strand of LR750927.1, from coordinate 138,068 downwards.
TGGCTTGTACACCTCTCCCGGAGCATCCTGGGAGCTGCTCGTTACGCTAAGTAAGTGACAATAGCAACGGGAAGGAGGTCTGGACTTCTACAGTGACTTGTGGCTGCGTGCACAGCAGTAGCCATGTAGGACATCAGCAGGAAGGACACACAGGGCTTTCCTTATGGGTGACTGTCCTCAGCACTCTTTTCTGGGAGCCGAATTCAGCACTGGTGGGAAAAAATGGAAGGTGACAGATTGGGTGGGTGTTCGTGCACCTGTCTCTTTAGCTTGTTAGCAGGCAGCAAGCAGGCAGGAACCATGGCGGATCTTCAGAGCCCCTCAAAGGTCTACTACAGTCAGTGTTAGTACGATTCTGGGGGCCGAGTGAGGCCATTTGTGGCCTCTGAACTCTGCCCTACCTGGCTCTCTGGCAAGTGGCCCTGTGAGATGTCTTGTTCCTGGTCTTTCCATTTCAGTGGCTCAGGGGATCTACTGGTGTGTGTGTGTGTGTGTGTGTGTGTGTGTGTGTGTGTATGTGTGTGTGTGTGTGTACTCCAGATCCCTGCCTGGTGCTACAGCATTCCAAAACCTTCTGATGAGGATCATGGAGCCTGGAGAAGGAAACGGCCGCTGCTGGTCTATACCGAAGCTCCTTGCATTTCTGGTCTGGAGAGGAAATGGAGCAGCCTACCATATAATCTTCTTTGCTGTCATCCCTGCACAAGAACTTGGGAGTGGGTTTATAAATCATCCTGGAGCCAAGATCAGCTGCCAAACAGTGGAACACTTACAAGAAGGAGGGCCTCTCAGGTCTGTCTGTGAGCTTGCTCTCCTTCCTAGGTTTGGAGTGAGGAGCTGATGGAGAGGGAGGAGCTAGTATGGTTCTGGGTTGCTCTGGAAGGCTCCAGATTGCTCCAGAGAGTTCTGGATTGCTCAAAATGATGCTGAGAATGTTCTGGAAGCTCTCCAGAATTTCTAGGTGCACACCCGTGGGACTGACTGCAGCCATCCTTTCTTCAGGGACTCGCTCATGATTATTGATGCTGACGGAGTGCAGGAGTTGAATGACTAATTCAAGATGGCAGACAAATCAATGCTATTTATATTTAGCCTGCTCATGTACTGCTGATGTCTCCGTAACGGTTGGCCTTCACCATTATGCTTTTGCAGGATTTGAGATGCTGCTGCCCCACAGGCCAGGGTCTGTAGCTTTGCACGCCCTCCGAGAAGGTTTTCAGGATGCACAGCCTGCGGGACTGAGGGACCGGCCCATGCCTTCACTGTCTGGTTGGCACACCATCTCCCACAATGGTCTGCCCGCTTGATTATGTTCACCATAGGGTGCTGGCCTCGTATGTACAGTGGGCGTAGTGCAGCTCCTATAGGTAGCTGTGGAAGGATGGTTGTGAAGGGAAGCTGAGTGGTCTCCATGCTTTGGCACTCAGACCTTGGATTAATGTGTGTAGTCTTGCGTTCATCTTGTATCTGGGCCTGATAGTGCTCTGTACATGGTCAATACCAAGTGAGCAAGTTGGGGACACTCAGGGTTAGGGTTAGGGTTAGGGTTAGGGGAGCCTAGGTGAGAGAAATGATTGCCAGGCCTGCAGGATGGATCTGCTCTGGGAGCCCCATGTCTCCGTGTGTGATCTTTACGGTCTAGTTGAGTTTACCTCTTGGTTGCTGCATTGGGCTGTCTTTGTTTATCTGTTTTTGTTTGTTTGTTTTTGAGGGGGCTGTTTATATCTTCCAGGCTGATACCTCCAGACAACAGTAGTAGCTGTTATTCTGGAGGGGGTGGGATGTATTATTGCATGTGCTGATGTTATAGAGCCTGGTGTCTTCTTCAGGGATACAGTGAGCAAAAACCCTTTGGTAGTGTGTGAAACCCACAGGGCATCAACAGTTAGAAGGAATGGCTTGTGGAAACCCTGGACGTGCTGGTGTGGTTCTGAGGGCTGTCAAGGTGAACTGAGGATGGCAGTGCTGAGATCTTCCTGGTGTCTCCCGGGAAGACCTGGTACTGATGGTCCCTCTGGCCTCTGGACATCAGAACCTGAGACTGGACACAGTGTTTCTCGGTTGAAAGCTTAAAGCATGACCTTCAGTGGCTAAAGCCCCAACACTAGATACTACATCCATTTACATTTTATATTTAAATCACTGACTGCTCTCACACTGCCCTCCTAGAAAGGCTCTGTTAGGTCCCACAGGCTCATCAACTGGAGCTAGGCCCTCGTGGTGCCCTTTAAGCAGGCTCTTAAGCTGGAGTCAGAGGCTTAACACAGAGGCTTAACACAGAGGCTTGTTAGGTTGGCCTGTGGGAGAGGCCTGGCTGACACCTGGTGAACACCTGCTTGACACCTGCTTGACACCTGGTCAACACCTGGTCGACACCTGGGTAACATTTACTAGCTGTCCAGTAAATGAGGAGGCCTGTTTGACACCTGTTTGACACCTGGCTAAAACTGGGTTAACATTTACTGGCTCACTCACTAAATGCTGGCCCCACAGGCTGTTTCCCTCTCTGTCCTGAGTAGCAGCAACTGATGTTTAGGAAGTCAGAGGCTTAACACAGATGCTTGTTAGATTGGCCTGTGGGAGAGGGCCTGGCTGACATCTCCTGAACACCTGCTTGACACTTGGTTAACATTTACTATGTCGTCCAGAAAATGAGAGGGCCTGGTTGACACTTGGTTGACACCTGGCTGAAACCCGGTTAACATTGACTGGCTCACCCTCTAAATGCTGGCCCCACAGGCGGTTTCCCCCTCCGCCCTCTCCAGGATCCTGCTGCCCGCATCATATTCTCTACACAGCTCTACTCAGAACCTTCTAGAATGACGGTTTTGCTTTTAGGTCTCTTCCTTTAGTCTTTAATGCTCTCACAGTTTTAAAACCGTGTGGTGGTGTTTGTGCATGTGTGTGCACATGTATGTTTATGTATGTGAAGGCCTGGGGGTGACCTCTGGTGTCATTCTCATGAATACCATCTACTTCCTTTGATCTGTCATTGATCTTGGTCTCACTGATCAGACCAGAGTATCTGAATATCAAGTGCCAGGGATCCTCTGATTTCTACCTCCCTGGTTCTGGGATTACAGGTGCATGCCATCAGGCCTGCCATTTTGCACGGTATATGGGTCTTGAACTCTAGACCTCATGCTTTTGAGTCAGATTTTACAGGCTAAGAATCTCCTCACAATGTTCTGGCATGGTCTTGGTGCTCAGGCTCCACCATCCCTTCCATTCTCAATGACAAGCAGCGGGCGGAGGGCCATGGCCCCTAACCTCTCTGGCATATCTATTCTTTTGTGTTGCAGGGATGTGAGAGGGGACTTTGGTCCTGGGGATGTGAACAGAGAATTTTTCCCTCCACCCCCTGCTTCCTCTCTATCCCCTACGCCTCAAAGCTGCTGACTAAGGAGGAGTGTTGATGGATGGATTCTGAGGTGCTCCGCCTTGGAGCCCTGGGGTTCTGCAGGGAACTGGTTTATGTCCCGGAGCTTGCTACTTCTGTCCTCTCTCAATTTCCTTTCCTGGCCCTCAAGACCGGACCTGCCATAGGGGGACAGGCACCGGGCCAGGAAAGATGACCTTCTGTTCACATCCGGGATCTGAACCTAAGCCAGGTGCGATGAGAGAGTCTGTGTACCAGCCATCCCCATCCCGACGCTTGAAAACCCAGACGCAGAAAAGAAAACGAGTGTTTGCCGGAGACTGAATCACATCATGAAGTTATCCGCAGTAATCAGGGCACGCTTGCTCCCAGAAATTAGATCATTCCGGAATCTCATCGAATTAAGGGAGGGTTCCGAGCTCGGCTCTCCCAGCTCCCGCGCCTTCCCTCCCAGGCCCCGTCTCCCCGCTCGATGGGAGATTTTCTGGCCGTGTCAGGGCAAACTGACCCGGTTCAGTAATGGAGAAGAAGCCTGTTGGAATTAAGGCCTAACAGCGTTAAAAAAGCAATCTCCGCAAGATTGAGGCCACCAGGGAATCATAGATTCTCAGCCAAGACCTCATTTAAGGATCGGAATAAAACTTGACACGCATGTGCGAACACGCACGCGTGAAGAAGCTGGTGTTCAGAAACAATGGAGACCTGGTGTGAACAAAAGAGTGGAGGGGAAGCAGAAAGCGAGCGGTAGCAGGGCAGGCAGAGGTCGTCCTACGCTTAGGCAGGAGCAGTGCGGGCTATGCAGTCTGGTTAATCCAGGAGCAGGGCTAGCGGTGTGTGGGGCCTGTCAAGGTGTACTGCCAACACGTGAGGTCCTCTGTAAGTGTTCCTGACTCAGAACCTTGTGCTCCTCCGCTGAGCACTGCCCACCTCCTGTTACCTGAGAGTCATGGTGACTCTCCACGTGGGTTGTCTGGGAGTCACCCCAAGGCCTGGCGTCTGTCACTGGTTCACATCTCTATTATGTCCCACTTAGCAGGCAGTGGATCCTGCAAAGCTGACTGTGGGTGGGACTCTCAGGGTGAGCAGGGGTGGGGTTGTGGGGGAGAGCATAGGACCAGGGGTGTAATGAGGGTGTAGGGTGGGCAAGAGTGGGTGAGAGAGAGCCAGGAAGCATTGAGGGTAGCTGGAGTGGGAGTGAGAGCAGGCAGAATGGCTGCTTGATCACATCTAAGGCTCCTGCCTGTGAGAACATTCTAGATGTGCCATGGCTGTGGGTGCCTCTCTCTAGGTATTCCTCAGTGAGAAACAGGAAGTCGGGGGTCGGGAAACAGGCATGGAGGTGCAGGACAGCTACCTGCTTTTCTCCACCGGACCTCACAAGAGTGGTCTTTGCTGCTATGGTGTTTTCTGCCCTTTGGGTGACTTGTATGTAGACTAGAGAAAAGTGACTGCAGACAGCTCTTCTGTCTAGTGTGGGACAGTCCTGGAGGTGGTATGCTTATGTCCTCAAGAGTACTGCACTGACAGATTGGTTATGGTACCCAGGCAAGCCAGAGGAAGCCCCCAAGCAGATGGGCTTACTCCAGCAATGACTTCCAGAGCCCTGGTCCCGAGATATACCTGAGCTTCTGGGGGGCATGTGTCACTGGATATCCAGCCCCCAGGGTCTGTGGGTGTCTCCCAGATCTTCACTCACAGGGCGGGGCTTTCCTGGGTGCCTCGCTTCTGGAACAAGAAAGACAGAGGACAGCTTCCTGTTCCCACAGGCCCCAGCAGCATGGCAGATACTTGAGGGGTGCTATCCCAGGTATCAGAAGGGATATGTGTCTGCAAGAGAAAGGTGGTGGTGAGGGGCGTGCAAAGGCAAGCTGCTCACTGAATGTCTGTGCTGTAGAAGGCTGGATGCCTAGTTGGGTCTAGCAAGCCACTTGCAGCCTTGAGCTCCCAGAGGCTTTTTAAAGATGGCCCGAGATTTGGGCCATGTCCCTGACGTCCTTCTATCTCTCAGATAGAGCTGGTCTGCAGAGAGACATTTTCTCCCAGGGCTGTGCCAGTATTCCTGGTGTTTTACGTCTCTTCTAGTTAGAAAGGATCAGTGGACTCTGAGGGCCAGGCACAGAGCATCTGGTGAGACAGGTGGACAGCCCCGTACCTGCTCCACCTGCGGTGTACCTCCTCACGAGTGACCCTCACAGTGACCTCCAGCCTTCCTTCCTGGAGGAATGCTCTCATGTCCCACACTAGCTGGGAGGTCCCGTGAGGTAGACAACCCTGGACCATAGCTGTCTGTCAGATACCGCCGTGTGCTTTTCCAGCTGAGGAGCTGGGAGTGCAGCCACCAACTTGGCAATGACTGATTTTGGAAGCTTACTTCTGTGTGTGTGGAAAGCGGGTTTGGCACGGGTATTCATTTGCCTCCTGAACAGACAGAGGTCCTCCCAATCCTCCTGGCTTCTGTGGTCCTCCAGGGGGCGGCTCAGCCCTTTCACCCTGCTTCTAAACTGTTCTTCCCTTTACCTTCTGTGATGTGCCTTGGTGTGTCTGTCCTGGGTCTCTCTTCTGTAGGCCCTTGTTCTGAGGAACAGGAATAGGTATGGCTTTGGGGGGAGGGGCCAAGGTAAGACAAATTAAAGTGACCAGAAGTCACTTCCAAGCCCACACTTCTCCCTTGGCTCCCCATAGCCCCAGCCCTTCATTTGTCCAGGAACCATGTCCCCTGTCCCCTTGTTCCTGTGGTCCCCTCTTTCTTCCCCCCTTTCCCCATCCCTCTCTTCCCCTGTTCTCCTTCCATCTCTCCCCTTCCTTCTCTCCCACTGTGACCTGGATTGACAGAGGTTTGGGTGGACTGGTTAGGGAATTGAAGGAGAAAGAGGAGGCAGGGAGAAGAGAGAAAATGGGAGATTCTGTGTAGGAACATTAGGGGCTGTTCCTGTCTCTGATTTCCTGAGAAGGACGCGAAGAGCTAGCACTTCCGGGCACTGGGGCCAGGGAACACTTGGAGGGGAGAGGGTGGCGATCACTTGAAGTGTTCCCCGAAAGATGTGTTGAAGCCCTAACCCCAGTTGCTTTGAATGCGAGCTTATTTGGAAGCATGTAATGAAAGTCAAAGAGGCTGTCAGTGGGATGCGTCCTTATAAAAAGGAGGTATGGGGACATGGAGATACATAGAGGAAAGGGGAGATGGCCTTTAGCCAGAGACTGCTCGCCGATTGTGGCCAGCAGGGAGAAGCAGCTTCCCTGAGCTTGTGAAGGAGCCGCCCTGTGGCTTCTGGCCTCCGGTACCCATGGTGAACTGGTGGCTACTGGTCAGAGCTCAGGACAAGGTGGGGGGAGATGAGGCTCAGGATGAGGTTCCAAAGCCGAAGCTCACTTCTTGGGGTGTCAGCCACAGTGGTCGGAGAAGTGCCATGGGTGAATAAAACAACAGTCACCTGTCTAATGACAGGGAAGGAGGAGGCAAGAAGCTGACATCTAGAGCAAATAGTCCATTCTCAGTCATGGGGTGGGGTGGGTGGGGTCACTCCAAGTCACCTGGGTGTCTCAGACAGCCCCAGATAGATATCTCTATCTCTATCTCTATCTCTACCTATCTATCTATCTATCTATCTATCTATCTATCTATCTATCTATCTTCTTTATTATTTTTTATGTATATGCAGTCTGATTTATTTAATAATTTTGAGTTTTTGATACAGGATTTCATTTAGCCAGAGCTGGCATCAATCTTTCCGTGTAACCAAGGCTTGTCTTAAATTCTAATCTCCCAGTCCCCACCTCCTAAATGCTGGGTTTATGGGTGAGGTTACAGGCGAAATTACAGGTAGGTTTATGGGTAGGGTTATTGATGGGGTTACAGGTGGGGTTATGGGTAGGATTACAGGTGAGGTTACAAAAGGGATTCTAAGTGGAATTACAGGTAGGGTTACAGATGTGGTTACAGGTGGGGTTAAAGATGGGGTTATAGATGTGCACTTCTAGGCATGGCTTTCAGCCTGACTCTTCAGTGAGGCACAATCAGAAGAATAATGTCATACAAGAGCAAAACTTCGACAATAACCATAATCTAACTGCTAGCATCTTTATGCTTGAACTTTGGTGTTTGTGTGTGTATCTGTGTACCTGTGTGCCTGTGCCTGTGTGCCTGTGCCTGTGTGCCTGTGTGCCTGTGTGCCTGTGTGTCTGTGTGCCTGTGTGCCTGTGTGCCTGTGTGACTGTGTGACTGTGTGCCTGTGTGCCTGTGTCTGTACCTGTGTGACTGTGTGCCTGTGTGCCTGTATCTGTGCCTGTGTGCCTGTGTGCCTGTGTGCCTGTGTGCCTGTGTGCCTGTGTGCCTGTGTGACTGTGTGACTGTGTACCTGTGTGCCTGTGTACCTGTGTGTCTGTGTGCCTGTGTGCCTGTGTGCCCGTGTGCCTTTGTGTCTGTACCTGTGTGCCTATGTGTCTGTGTGTTGTGCCTGTGTGCCTGTGTGTCTGTACCTGAGTGTCTGTGTGTTGTACCTGTGTGTCTCTGTGTTGTGCCTGTGTGCCTGTGTGCCCATGTGCCTGTGTGTCTGTACCTGAGTGTCTGTGTGTTGTGCCTGTGTGCTTGTGTGCCTGTATGCCTGTGCCTGTGTACCTGTGTGTCTGTACTTGTGTGTCTGTGCCTGTGTGCCTGTGCCTGTGTACCTGTACCTGTGTGCCTGTGTACCTGTGTGCCTGTGTGCCTGTGTACCTGTGTGACTGTGTGCCCATGTGCCTTTGTGTCTGTACCTGTGTGTCTGTGTGTTGTGCCTGTGTGCCTGTGTGCCTGTGTGCTTGTGTGCCTGTATGCCTGTGCCTGTGTACCTGTCTGTCTGTGCCTGTGTGCCTGTGCCTGTGTACCTGTACCTGTGTGCATGAGCCCCTGTGTGCCTGTGTGCCTATGTGCATGTAGGTGCAGCCTGAGATAGCCTCAGGAACCCTCCATCTTGGTTGTTGAGAGGGGTTTCTTGCCTGGAGCTCAGGCAGCTGAACTGGCTGGCCTGCTTGTCTGAGGGATCCGCCTGGCTCTGCCTCCCCAGAGCAGGGATGATAAGACTGTGCCACTGCACTGGGCTTTCTACATGGATGGCTAGGATCAAACCCAGGTCCTCACATTTGTGGGACAAGCGTGTTACCGGCTGAGTCACCTCCCTCACCTGTCTCGAGGTTTTAATGAAGTAAAGGGTTTCTGAACACAAACATGGTGGTGATGTAACATGTGGGCGGCACATACAGCACAGGCAGGCAGCCTGTGGGTAAGAAGGGGTCCAGGACTGCGTGAGACAGAGCTGGGAAGGACGGGGTCCTCTTCACAGAACTCTGGTTGGTTACTCTGGAATTTTCCACTTAGTGTTGATCCATCGCTGGCCTGGATGACTCAAACCACAGCGGGCTGCGCATAAGGAAAGATCAGTTTATTATTACTCTTTTCTGGCTGAAGCAAGGACAAGTTTGGGTTCCTCGCATGGCGAGGAAGGATTTGATGCCAAGAATACCCTTAGGAGTCCTGCAGTCTAGTGATAGGGTATCGCACATGGTAAGGAACAAAATAATTTGTTTATGAACATTACCGTGAGCTAAGAGCTAGGTTTGGGTGACCCATAGCCCAAGACCACCTCCCACCTAAGAACTTCTACAAATGACTCAAGGCCCAACTCAAATATTCCCACACCTATGAGTGAATCTGCCAAATTCCTCCCAGGGACACTTTCTGTGTTCTTACACCGTCTCCCCTGGCCTCCATGTGGACCCGGGCAGGGTCCTGTGACTCCCTCAGCTGTCACCATAGCATAGGGGAAGCTTTGGGTGAGCCTTTGCTTTAGGAAGGAGCCTTGTTTGACTGGGTGACTTCTGTCGTGCTGGGCCAGGGGAATTGCCGAATAGCCTTTGTCATCTGTGGATGATGTAATCCTACTGTCTCCAGAGTTGGGTTGGCTTGGTCATACATTAGAAGGTCTGGACTTCTCTCGAGGAAGCAGGAGTGCCACCCCCACCCCACTGTAACCCCATTCCTCCCGAAGAGAGCCCCAGCTACAAGGACACAGCCAGGGTCAGCTTGACACGGGTGAAGGTGAATTTTCATTTTTCTGTGGCTCCCTGGAGTTTCCCCTGGAACACAGATGCTGCACTGGCCCTGTGTGCCTCATCAGAAGGACACGCTGGCCCTGGGTACCTCACTGGAACACAAGGCCCCAAATAGCTTCACGGAGCCAGGCCCTAGTGCCAGCCGCTCACCAGCTGGGCTCCTGTCTCTTCACTGTGCATCTTGTTTTTGTCCTGGAGGGCAGATCGTCTAAGGGATGGAGGTTCTGAGCCTTCAACCTTCTGGCCTCAGGCACCACTGAGTCCCACCTTGGGAGTTTCGGGGTGGACCGCCCCTGTGCAAGATTGTCTGGAACAATCTTGCTCTGTTTCTGCATCTGCTGCAGCGAAGGCCTCCCCCCACCCCCGCCCCCAGCATGGAATTTTCCCAGTTATTTTTAAATAAGTCCTGTTTATTTGTGCTTAGAATTCAGATAAGAACCACCAGCCTCGCACAGATGCAAAGCCCAAGCCGTGAAAGGCACAGCCATGGCAGCCACTGCCACATCGTGTCTCTCCCACACTCAGGCGCCCTGGCTGCTGGTGGAGGAAAACGTCCCGTTTTTCACATCTGAAAAAGCTACATGAGGACACAGGTCTCCGACAGACAAGATGAGCCTCTCTGGAGAAAGCCAGGGATGGATGCTTCTGAGAGCTCAGCAGGAGTGCTCTGAACTGCATCTGCTCATTCTGATTGAAAATATGTTAAAAGAAAAAAAATTAAACCAAAGACCTCACCGAGTGACTCAATTATAAACCCTAGAGGATGAAGTCCACCACACATCCCCCATGGGATTTTGCTTATACCACGAGCAGGATGAAGTTTCATGTCTCTGTGTATTGTAGGAGAGGGTGTACCAGTTATCTCCTGCTGTATAACAAGCAAGTCCCAAACCACTGTAGCTCATGAGGACTACTTATTTTTCCTTTAGGCCTGCCAGATACTTCTGATGACTTAGGTAGGCAGTGTTCCATGGACTTCCTCACACATTTGTGGGAAGTTGGTGGGTGGGCAGAGGCTAGCTGAACTGGGTAGTGGGTATTGGCTTCATGTGGCTTCTTCTCCTGCAGGCTAACTCAGGTTTGTTCATATCTCAGGGGCTGGGTCCCTCGCCACAAAGCAGAAGGAAGCCGTGTGTGTTAAAGCTGTGGCTTTGGAAGTGGCTCTGATACCAGAAGTGAGAAAAATAGAACCTGTCTCTTTGTGGGAGGATCTGTGAAGTCACGTGGAGTGCTTCATGATGTATGAATTAAATGGATAGACAGGGGGAGGGGAGAGTCCGTGCTGGGTGTCAGTTCTGAGGTGCAGCCTGGGGTGGCCTGGATTTGAGGCTGGTGTGTGGGCTCCTGAGCTTGGCTAGGAGAGCCAAGAGCCACAAGCTTTGCAGTTCAAAGAAGACGGAGCCAAACTCACTTGTGTCCACTCGCAGGATCAGCTTCACCAGGGGCCTGGCCAGGAGCAGCCTACTCCCTTCTTGACTAGGGACTGTCGTTCCTGGTTACCCAGCAACCCCCTGCCATGACATTATCAGAATCTAAGGCCACACAGAGAATCATCCTAACCTAGCTAGGAAAGAATCTACAGATCAGGAAAGCCTTACAGAGGTCAGGATGGTTGGCAAGAAGCAAATGGTGGGAGATAGCAGGGGTTGGGGGATATAATGAAGGCACGGGGCTGAAGGCTGGGTCTGGAATAGAGCCTGACTTTAGTGTACCCAAGTTCAAGAGAAAACGATCATGGAGCCTGAAGTCTATGTACCTGCTCCCATGTGCTTCGCTTAAGGGCTCAGGAGTTCAAGGGAATGCCAAATTCTGGAATGATCCGCATACTAAACATACTTTACCACAGAGATGTCCTGTGTGCCTCTGCCTTTCTGGAGAAAGCTGTATATAATGGAAAGGTTTGATTTTTACTTTATCACTACCCCACCCCAGGAACCCTTGGTGCACCTCAGTAGAAGGTGGCTTAATGGGGAAGTCTGAGGCAGTGGGGGTTCCCGGAATGGCTAGGATGGCTTTATGTCCCGGCTCTCATCTGTGCACCTCTCTCCAGAGGGAGGGACCAGCCCATGTGTGGGTGAGGCCCGTGCACACAACCTTCAGCTGCCTGCCCTCAGAAGCCAGAGTTTGTAGGTTTTCAAGGGCCCTGGGGGCTGTGGAAGCTGGGCCTCTCTTACAATTTTCTTCAGTGTCGGGCTCAAATCAGCCTTGCATTTCTGCTTGACCGCGAGTTATTTAAGGATTTGGATGTCTTTGAATGTCCATATCTGGGACTGTCACAAGACCTCAGGTCTCTGGACTCTGTAGTTGCTCCAGAGAACACCAAAACCCTGATGATCAGTGTTTCTTCTGTTGGACGAGTCTGGGTTGCATTTATTCCAGGCTGGCCCAGCTCTGCCTCCTGCCCATCTGGGAAGACAGCCAGCTTGTAGTCTGAGGAAGCAAGGGTGCTCTGGGGCCAGGTGGAGGGACAGCAGGGTACCGGGTACTTATTTTTAGGAGCTTGTGGGTACTGCTGCCCACGCCGGGTGGACAGGGACCCCTGAGCCATCCTTGTGCCAGGGGAACACAGCTTGGCATTGGTCAGAGCTGCAGATGGATGCCACCCCAGTCCTCACGGATGCTGGTCTTGCCCCAGCTCCTCCATCTCTCCAGGTCTAGAGAGAAGGATGTGGGTTGCTGGCCTGTTCTGGGATCTGGAGCCAGCCCTGCCACAAGGCAGAACTGATAAACTATAAGACATGTGTAGGACCTCAGCTGTCAACACACATTGTTGCCTTTAAGTCTACTGGTTCAGGAAGGGTACAGAAAGTGATGCTGTAAACAGAAGCCTTCCTCTACCACAGGTTAATATTTTGGTGGCTTTTGGATTTGAGTCTTCTGGTTGAGCAATAATATTTTTTACATATACAACCGACATCAAGGACCTTGTGGGTGTGGTTCCTACTTGCCCATGCCTTTCCCTGCCCGTCTGTGGGTGGAAATGAAGAACCTGCATCTTGCCTTCTCCCTCTGGGAAGCACAGCTTCCTCATGGATGGTGCTGGGGTCCATTTGTGGTACCTGGTCTTGAAGTGACCCTGTCTCCAGGGGCCCAGTGACCTGCCTTAGGCTTGCAGTGGCCACCTCCCAGGCCCACAGTTCCCAGTGTGTGTGAGGCCCAGCAGCCTAAGAAGTCTAGGGTAACCTTGGGAAGCTGGATGTCTGCTTTTGCCCAAACCACACCTTGATTTTGAGGGAGAATCTGCAACGGAGATGGCTGGAATGGAGAGAATCGGGTGGCACTGCTCCGTGGCATGGGGTGGCACCGCTCCGTGGCGTGGGGTGGCACTGCTCCGTGGCTCAGTGCATTGAGGTGTTGCTGCTGCAAAATACCCGGCAAAAGCAAGTTAAGGGGAGGAGGGTCTGCTCTGACTCGTGGTTTGGGAGCAGTTTGTCATCGTGGGCAGTCATGGCTGCAGGAGTTAGAGGCTACTACTCACCACACTGAGCCCACAGTCAGGAGGGAGGGAGGGGTGGCAAGGGAGGGCATGGAGGGGGAGGAATGCTGATGTGCAGTTGGCTTTCTGTTTTTTATTCAGAGTGCTACCCCAGCTTGAGGGATGGTGCCGCCTACATTCAGGGTGGCTCTTCCCTTCTCAATCAAGGCAGAGATTTGTCTCCTAGGTGATTTGAGATCCTGTTAAGTTGACAATCGAACCACCGTGCTTAGGTTCGACAGGCTTGGATAATTTCTTCCGCACTCATCAGGCCCCTAGGGTCTAAGTTTGGGACTCTCGGGAGCCCCTCCATACCGCTCTACTCCCACCCCGGTCAATGCCCGGATGTGTCGTGCCCCAGCTAGGTTGGGGGAGGATTAGAGGAGCTAGACGCCTTCTATGCCAGGTGGGCATTGTCAGTGCCTGGGCTTTTAGCCCAGTGGGGTGGGGTGGCTCCAGGCAGCGGGGGGGGGGGGTGTGAGACTGCAGGGATTCCAGCAGACACTAGTTGGGGACAAGTATGCTAATCAGTGGTCAGGCCTCCTGACCTCAGCGCCCACACAGAAAGTGAAATGAAGTCCTCACCCTTCAGGGAGACCCCTGAATCTGGGCCATAGAACAGTCTGGGGGCTCAGCAGACCTGCCCAGGAGGGGGACCCTCTGTGTTGCTCTTGTACCCACAGAGGGACTGCTTTACAGACATCTCCCTCCCACTTCTCCCTTTAACCCTTCCTTTAACATTCTCCTGTGTGATTAATACTTTCTGGTGAAGCAGCATCCTTGTGTATGTGGTGAGGGGATTAACCCCCCCCCCCCTTTTTTTTTTCTCTGCCCTGCTTCCCACCTCTGGCGTCTTGAGAGAAGAAAGGGACGTTCGCTTTCCGTGAGTGGGCATCTCCCAGGGCTTGGGCCCAGCAAATCTACCAGAAAAAAAAAACTCAGAGGAGGGCAGAGAGGGAGGGAGGCAGGTTATGCAAGGGAGGGGAGGAAAGGGCCATTTTGGAGGAGGATGGGAGGGTGGAAGTAACCACTCAACAGGGACGTGTGCAAACACAGGCACAAGGCCTGAGTCATTGTACGGAAGCCCAGATGTGGCTCTTGGGCCATCCACCTCAAGTGGCCACAGCTGTGAACTGACGGAGAGGCCTGTCAAAGAGACAGGTGCCTGGGCCGCCCACCAGGGAGGTGCCTTAAAAGGGCCTCTCTTCTCAGCAGCCAGAGAGAGGCTTGGAGCTCTAGCTTCCTGGGCTTGGCTAGAGAGCCCCACTAATGGCACCCGGAGCCCTTGCGCTTCCCCACCCCCAACATGGTGCCTGGGCTGGGCAGGGCACCACCTTTACTGAGCCCAGCTTAGAAGGCCTCCTTCCCTTCCTACCCATCCCCCATCATAGCTTTGCCTGTGCTAAGACTCATGGAGCTCAAGAAGTATCTGTCTGTAGATACTCACGTCTCTGACCCTGCCAATGACAGGTCCCTCTGGGGAGGACGAGGTGTGGCCCTTTTGCACCTCGGTGACTAGCTGAGGCATGGAGCTTGTCCTTCAGCTCATGCTCAGACATGATGGCAGGGGTGCTGTGTGCAAACTGCTTTCATGACAAGAGGTCTTTGGGGAGGGGCCTGTCTGGGGAGTATGTGGCCTCTGCCCGTTGGAGTCTTTGTACACAGCTCTTAGCAGGGGCTATGGTTGCAGGGTGCACGTGCTTGAGCAGAGGATGTTGTCTCTCATTGGTGTCCGGGCTTGCTCTTATCATGGATGGTTAGGACAGGGGCTCCCACTCGTTTGACTTTGATTATGGGTTCCTCCTGGGGCAGCAGGGATGGTGGAATGAGACCAGTGGCTTGGGCAGAGAGCAGAGAAGGTTTCTTCTGGATCACCAGGGTTGCTTGGGTTGGACGCTGTTCTGAGGACTAGAAAGGGAGGCCCGAGTGCCATGCAGCCAGGTTCCCACATATGTTATCCCTGGACACATTTGCTGCACCCTGATGCCCGACTCTTGTTTGACATGACCCAGTGAGAATCAGCGAAATACTGATCAGGGCCCGAGAACTTAATTAAAGCTCTACATCACAAATGTAAGGCTCCGGGCTTAATGCGATCTGATAAAATTATTCGGATACACTTCAATTTCAATCTTGGATTCTGAGGCAGCAGAGAGAAGCTCACGCAGAAGGAGAAAAAGAGAGAGAGAGAGAGAGTGAGAGAGAGTGAGTGAGAGAGAGAGAGAGAGAAACACCACAAACATGGCCTCTGGTAGGATCTGCGACCGATTGATCGTCCCTGGCCTGGGAGGAAGAGCCTGATCAACACTGTTGGGGTTGGGATGTGAAGTGTCCCTTGCTGGCAGGGTCATATGCCTGAATGCTTGGTCTCCAGCTGGTGGCTCAGTGGAACCTTTGAGGTACAGGAAGCAGTTGTTAGAAAGCGGGCACTTAGGTTGAACCTGGGGAGGTTTTGCCCCTTCTGCTTCTTGCCCATGGTGATTGCCTCTGCTCCCATGCATGGGAATCCTTCTGAAACCATGAGCCAAGATGATCTCTACTTCCTTTTTAGTTACTGCTGTCAGGTATTCGGTCCCAGCAATATATAAATAAATGCCACAGGATAGAGAGTAGCTGGCAACCTAGGGACAAACAGGCAGAGAAATTGGCTCACAGCCTGTCCTGGCCAGGCCTCCTGGAGCAAGGCTGGAACTTGGCCCTGGGATCAGGTACACAGTTGGGTGTTGGTTCTGAGGCCAGGGCCTGATTTTGCGGCTTCCTGTTTTCAGGATACTTACTTAGAGACCATGATGAATAACAGCTTCTCCCAAGAACCCAGGGCCTGGGGGAGACTTGGGGTTTCTTCAGTTCTCTGTCCCAGGGAAGATGAGGGCCAGGCTGACCACAGGTCAGTCTTGGTGCATGGGGCCAGAAGCTTCAGGAATGGGACTTTTAGGTGTCCCCAATGATATGATGGCAGATATCAGAGGGCTTAGGGACCCGTGGCAGCCATCAGTGTTGGGGGGCACATCACTGAGACAGACCTACATTGAGGCCACTGAAGGCACGAGTGCTTTGAAGGCCCTGATGCTGCAGCAGCCAGTACAGACAAGACAGACTGGGCATTTCTCCACCCACCCACCCGTGATCTACTCATTGTCCATCTGTCCACCTCTCTATCCAAAATCCACCCTAATCTGACCTTGGCTACCAGAGCGTGTTGTGTGTAGTGTGATGCTCGCAACAAGCCTCACTTGGTAGCAGTGAACTGGCCCCAAGTGGATTGCAGAATGAGCTATACTGGCATAGTATGCAAGCCAGGGCTCATGTCCTTGCTGGCTAATGTCCCCTGTCTGTGAGAGATCGTTCTGGTCTAGAGCTAGGCAGTGGATATGACCCATGTGTCCACAAAAGATTACTGGAGAGGAAGGATGTGGTCCCCACACAGTAGAGTACATTCATCCTGGGAACAACAAGGACCCCCAACACCTGCTACTGTGGGTGTCACTCTCGGGGACTCCCAGAAGGAAAGGAGGCTCCAGGCAGGTGATGAGTGCAGGGACAACAGAGCCAAGAGAGTGGGCTCTGTTCCTGGTGACCTGTGTGGTGTCCACGGGCTCAGGTATCTGGTTCATTGTAGTCCATCTGTCTGCCTCCTCAGTGGTTGGTTCCTTCCACTCAGCATTAGGGGAACAGGGGAACAGTATGCGCGATGCCACCATGGCAAGCAGGTCTGGTGGTACTACCATGGCTGTAAGCTGACAGGGAGGTCTGGGAATTTGTTTGGCTTTAGTCTGCTGTGAGCCCCAGCTCTTTCGCTGGCCCACAGTGCTTGTCCCAGGCATGACTGGGGTTCCAGAGTCCTTGCAGCTTCCTACCCACCCCTGAGGGTCCTGCCGTAGTTGCCAGCACGGTTTGGTCACTGTTAGTAGATGAGAGACTATGCCAGACACAGCAAAGAGGGCTTAGTGTGGGTCCATTCCAATAGGAGTCCGCTCACCATCTACCACACAGAAGCTGGTGAGCCAGCAGATGAGGAGTCTCTATAGATAGGACCGCAGGGCTGTCACCTCCCTCCTGATCATTGTGGCTGCTGATGACTGGATAGAGACACAGTTGGCAGAGTTATTGGGGTGACACAAAGCTTGGAGAAGTGGGGGGGGGCTGTTCAGATATGATGTCTCAGTGTTTCTGTTGCTGTGAAGAGACACCGTGACCAAGGCAACTCTTTTATAAAGGACATTTAACTGGGGCTGGCTTACAGGTTCAGTCCATTATCATTATGGTGGGAAGCATGGCAGTGTTCAGGCAGACGTGGTGCTGGGGGAGCTGAGAGTTCTTGTTCCGAAGGCCAACAAGAGAAGACTGAATCTCTCAGGCAGCTAGGAGGAGGGTCTCAAAGCCCACCCTGACAGTGACATACTTCCTCCAACAAAGACACACCTCCTAGTAGTGCCACTCACTGGGTCAAGCATATTCAGACCACCACAAATGGGATCTGAGTAGATCTCAGCAGTCAAAGCATGAGGCTAAGCCGAGTGAGATGTGGCCAGGAGAACTGGATCAGAGGTGGCTTTGCTTGCCTGGCAGTAAGCCGAACTTTCCAAGCCGGGTCATTGGATGTCACCGGATGTAGGAGATTAGTGAGCCAAGCTTGGGGTAGCAGCGTGGCAGTGCCATCACCAAGCCAGAGTGGCCTATACTGCACGAGGGGAATCACTCAGCAGTCAAGACAGGACTTCCCCATGAAGGACTGCATCAGGGTCCTGTGTTCAGAGCTGTGTGCCCCACTTCCAAAAGGCCCTTTGAGTAGCCAAGTAAGACTCCAAAGTGAGTTCTCCAGCCAGAAATTCTGCTAGATTTATCCTCTGCCAGTTATAGAATTTCTTTATGATTATAGTAAATATTTTCTTTTTTTCTGAGGAGCAGAGGAAGCACAGGAAAGGATGAAGACAGGAGCCCGAGTCAGCCGTAACCTTAATCTTCCCACCAGGAGACAACATTTTGGTACATTTCCTACCAGTCTTTAAAAAAGAATCCATATTTTAAAATAAAATAAGGACGATCTTTATATTTAGCCTTCTCTTCAGTCAGTATTGTATGCGAGCGTCCCTCAGCATTAAGTACCCACCCAAAGCCCTGTTTTCAGAAACTGCAGACTGGCCTGTCCCCGCCGCTGTTGAGAAAATCCATAATCTGCTTCCTGTGTGTTGCAGGCAGCCACAGTGTGTTGTCCCTGGTCAGTGGTCAGCTTCCTGCTTCATGGCAGTTGTTCTGGACCTGATTGAACTGTAGGGTCAGTCCCTGGAGCTAGCCCTCCGTGGGTCAGAAGCACTAACCCAAAGGCTCCTGGACAGTTGTCTGAGGTATCTGTCAGCGAGGAGACTGTCTCCTCATCCACCCACACGTGTGCATCCCTGAGGCTGGTGAATGCTTCCTGCTCCTTTCAGGCTCCATCTTTGCTGACTCTGCAGATGGAAAGGCCACCAGGCACGGCCACCAGGCATGGCGGCTCTTGCATTTCCTCGATTGTCACAAAACGTTGTGAATTCCTTGGTTGTCCCTTTGTTTAGTTGGTGTCCATCAGAATGCTTTTCCTTCTGTGTCTGCCCTCTTGGGGCTTGGTTTGCTGGGGAGCTGTGTCCTTTACCAGCCCACTGAAGCTGCCATGCAGAAGGTAGAAGTCGGTCTCTTGTATCAGATGGTATCCTGAAGCCGGTGTGCCCAGTTTGAATTCAGGCCCCTGTCCTTGGCATGCGTGATCTAGAGGGAATCCTGGCTGCCCTTCTGCTCAGGGCTGAGCACCATGATGGGAGACTTGAGAAAAACTCAGGCCAACGTGCAGAGTTCTGTCTGTGTTCATTTGATAGTGTGTGGTGTTCTTAGCTCTAGGATTCCAGGTTTCCCCCTTCTCTGTGTGAGTGATTTTAGGAATCTAGGGAGGACACAGCTTCAACTCTGTCCTCTGCTCTGCCCAACAAGTGTGTGAGTGACAGTTGTGATAGACAATCCAATACTGAAAGACACGGTCACTGCCAGGAAAGGCAGGGCGGCAGGAGCCCACAGAACAATGGAGCAGTTTGACTCCAAAGGAAAGAACTGACCTCAAAATCCAGGAGGAAGAATGAAGAGCAGCGCACGGCACATCCTCCTTCTCTCGTGCACAGAAAGGAAGCTGATCTCACCAGTAATCAAACCCTTAGCAATTTAAACAATGACACACCCACTCTTTCAAATTGCTAGTAAGAAATGCCAACAGAGGGGCTGCCAGGCACCCTCTAGGGACCCAGACATCCTGTAGGTCAATTGAGTGATCTGAGTGGTAGCTGCCCAGGTTTCCAGACTAAGGGGGTGGGGTTTAAGGCAATGGGGACAGCTGGGAGCTAAGGCCATGGGGGCTAGGGCAGTAGGAGGATAGGACAGTGGGGATGTAGATCAATGAGGTGCTCAGGAAATGGGGATCTGGAACAACAGGGGCGTGGGACAGTGGGATTTTAGAGCATCAGGAATTGGGACAGTAAGGGTAAGGAGCCCTGAGGACTGGAGAGAGCTGGTCAGGAGCCCTGAGGGCTGGGGAGTAGGGGGGTGGTCAGGAGCCCTGAGGGCTGGGGAGTGGGGGGCGGTCAGGAGCCCTGAGGGCTGGGGACTGGGGGACATCAGGAGCAGAGAGGAACTGGTGTAAACAGGGGTGTAGGCAGTGGGTGCTGGCACAGTGCCCTTTCTTTGCAGCCTGAAGTATGGTGTTCCTCCTTCTGCTCCATGGGTTGCCGTCGCCCAGGGCCAGTCTGCTCAAAGCCCAGCCACAGGCCTGTCCCCCTTTCCCTTCTCATTGAACATTCCTTGGAGGTTTTTGATCTTTTTTCAAGGACCCATTGACTACGTTGCCCACATTTTAAATGTCTTTCTGTTGCGGTGGTTTCTAAGGGCTATTGATCCAGTTGGCTTGATCTCAGACATGCTTCAGTGTTCCTGAAGGGCTGCCCACGCCACCACTGCCCTCTGCTGTATCACAGGGGCCAGCAGAGAGAGAGAGAGAGACCGTGAGCAGTCTGCAGGTCCCCATCTGGCTGTGACTTCACCAGGCAGGTGGGAGGCCAGCATGGAGCAGAGTTACAATGCTCAGAGCCAAGAGACATGTGACTCAGCAAGTTCCTGTTGGATGCTGGGGAGAAGTTACCTGGATCCTAACATAGCCCTCACCTGGCCCCTCACCTGGCCCTCACCTGGCCCCTCACCTGGCCCCTCACCTGGCTCCTCACCTGGCCCTCACCTGGCTCCTCACCTGGCTCCTCACCTGGCTTCTCACCTGGCCCTCACCTGGCTCCTCACCTGGCTCTCACCTGACCTTTCACCTGGCCCTCACCTGGCCCCTCACCTGGCCCCTCACCTGGCTCCTCACCTGGCCTCTCACCTGGTCTTCACTTGGCCCCCACCTAAACTCTAATTTTCATCCTTACCTGGGATCTGTTCTGGATCCCTCATCTGCATTCCTCATCTGCCCCCTCACCTCCACTCCATCCATGATTCACTCCATTTGGCATCCTGTTCCTCTGAGAGGGGCTGCCAGGAGAAGAGTGCCCTGAGGCCCTCCCTGGACTTTGCCCAGAGCCCCTGACACTGGGGCGGCCAGTCGTGGCCCTGTGGTGTCTCTTGCTGAATGTGTATTTTCAGAAGCTGTGGGGGACGTCATGTGTATAAAATTAGCCTTGCCTTGTTGGCCCCTTTCAGGCTAATTCGGAGTGAAATGTTTTAGCAGTGGTGGGCTGATTCTACAGGAGAACAAGAGCTAATTAAATTCCCCCTGACCATCCAGCAGTAAATTATTTATATCCAGACAGATGCAATCTAATCTGCAGCATCCAGCTTGGCCCAGCATGCCGCCTCCCACTTGGAATTTCAAGGGGAGAGGAATAAAACAGAGTGGAGTCAAGCACTCAGGAGGAGGTCATGGGGAGGGAGAGCCAGAGCTTGGCTCCCCTGTGGACCCTGACAGAGAGGAAGCTGAGGGTGCGGCCAGCTTGGGCCTCCCACTTTGGGGTTCCAGAAGCCTTGGCCTCTGCGCCATCACTTGAAGATAGCATGAAAACATAAAGAATTCCTAGGTTGCTGGATTGGTCTTTTTGACAGAATCTTGGCTGATTTTTAGGAGGTGAGGTGGGGGTAATCTCGTTAATAATCTTGCTAACCTATGTGACCGAGTCTTCATGTAAAATCCCACGGTGGCACTTGGTGGCTGCCGAGTGGCTGCCAGATTGCATCTGGGAATTCATTAATTCACTCCGTTGCATGTCTAGCCCAGGACTCATGGAACGGGACTCCTCCCTACAGGACCAGAGACAGACCTTTGCTTGTCTTACCTCATGCCTTGCCTTGTACAGGTGTGGCCAGGACACTGGGCCTGATAGGAATGAGTCTCCTTTTCCTGGGAGGAGCAGGGATGAGCTGGCAGGCTGGGAGGATGCCTGTGCTATCACCCAGCTGAGGTGTTTGCTTCTGGGATGCTTGTACCATAGGACACTTGTCAGAGACACAACCAACCATCGGCCGCAATGGTGACATTGTTAAGGTAGACCAGATGAATGTTTAGTGCCTTTTTAGGTGGGGTCTAAGGTTGGTCTCTTACTCCTGACTTTGGGGACTCTCCTGGTCTGCCTGTCACTGAATCTAGAGTGGTATTCTCTGCTTACCTCTGTCCTCTGGGAGTGTCTGATACAGACAGGGGCCTAATACATGCGTGGGGCCACAGGGCAAGGCCGCCCGACCAGTGTTTTGTACACCACAGGCCTCGTTTTCTTCCTAGAATCCCCTACCAGGCTCTAGATCTGCAGCCCCGAGGCCACTTTGAGGTCTTGGGGTAATGTGACCAAGTCCCAGTGAGGCACAGGGAAATGATTTTTTAAGTGGTGATAAGGCCTAAGAAGTCTTAGCTGTCTTAGGGAAATCTTGACTGAGGCTCTGGCCTGCTGAAGCATTTGGGGACTACTCTCTTAGAATTATTGTCACAGCTTAAGGTATTATTGCTCAAGCCTTTCTTTGGGGACAGAGTTGGTTTTGGGGGAGATAGTGATGTACCACTTGTCTCTGTCTAGGGGAAGGTCTGTCGCCCAGAGTCAGCTGGACCCCAGGAACCCATTCATCTCATCACGAACGCTCTTGGAAAGCGTGTCGTCCCCCCACCCCAGGCTCAGTTCTGCATCCACATCTGTGAAGTGGGTTGATCCCATTACCCAGGGCTGCTGAGATGATGCACAGCTGGGGCGAGACACTTTCAGGCAGTGTGCAGTGCTAGGCCCTGTGGTGAGGCTGGGCTGCAGCGATGGCTTCTGGAACCTGTCTTAGAGGAGAAACTGGCCCTGTAGTCACTGGTGGACCCATTGTTTGATGTTACTGCTGTTCCTTGTGAAGACAGTGATGTAAGCACCAGAGTACTGGTTCCAGGCAGTTCTTGGGCCTTCATCAGAAAGAAGTAGGGTGTCTGCCTGCACAGGCTCTCCTCGGCCAATTTGTCCATCTACTTCTCTATCCATCTATCATCTATCTGTCTATCTATCTATCTATCTATCTATCTATCTATCTATCTATCTATCATCTATCTATCTTTATTAATCTATCTTTGCATTGAGTCATCTACTATGTATCTATTATTAATCTATTGATCTATTATTAATCTGTCTCTCCCTCTATCATTAATCTATCTTCCCATATTCCTATCTACCCATCTATCTACTATCTCTCATTAATCTATCTATCATTTATCTCATTAATATATCTTTCCATCTACTCATTCATCTACCCTATCACCACACCATCCTTCCTTCCTTCCTTCCTTCCTTCCTTCCTTCCTTCCTTCCATCTATCTACCCATTTCCTTATTCACTGGATCATTCACATGTCATTTACCATCTGCCCTCTACCCACTCTCTCATACTCTGTCCATCCACACATCCATCCATCATCTCTCTTCCTATCAACAATCCACCCACTTGCCTTCCACCTATTCTCCAATCTATCTGTCCATGTGTCTGTCTACCAATCAATCTATCTCCTCATCTACCTCTTACGACCCACCAACTTTCCATTTATAATCAATTTATCTACTTACCTAGCATTCACCCAATTAGCCTCTTGTCTGTCCATCCATCCATCCACCCACCCACCTGCCCATGAATCAATCTATCCTTCATGAAACCAAGTAGTACATAGTTCATGATAAGCATTAATTTAGGCTCCAGAGACAGCAGTAAGATAAAAGAAACATCAACAAACCACCTAAACAAACAACAGGATTCCTCCTCTCCTCCAATGGACTCCCTTCTAGTAAGAACTGAGCTGGTCCAGAAGGGAGTAAGGGCCATCTGGATGCTGCTGCCCATTCAAGGACTACGTGTCCAGGAGAAGCTAGCCAGTTTCTAAGGATCTAAAGGTGAGGGGCTCCAAGATCTTCTTGGATGATACCCAGTGGGAGGCCACTGTGTGAGCTTTGCCAACCCTGAGGCAGAATCAGCCTCTAGGCTTCTGTAGCCCATCCCTGTCCTGTGCTGCCCTCTGCCAGCTTCTGTAGCCCACCCCTGTCCTGTGCTGCTCTCTGCCAGCTTCCTTGCCATGCAGCCCTGGACTTAGCCCCCTGCCTCATGCCGTGCGCCCTCTCTCAGCAGGCTCATGGCACCTCAGCGGTGTTCTGTGGGGCTTAAGGATGTGGCTAACGAGCAGCTGACCTAGTCCCCAGAGCTGTGGGTAGTTATTGCCGTTCCAGTAAATTTCCAAATGTGTGGGACCAGTGCTTCTCCTCATCTGGAACAGCAAGCATTGGGCCCATGCAGGGAAGCCTCGTAGTGCATCGTGGAGCTGGAGGCAACGTCCTGCCTCTGACAAGGGCAGGGGAAGTTCCTGGCTCTTGTGCTCGGCTTGAGGAAGGCCCCCATCCTGTCTTTACCGCTCATACTGTTTGCCTTTCAGTGCTTCCGTGCATCTCGCTTCGTGTTGACCCTGCTCTACTGAAGTCACATGTACACGATTTTTCCTATGCTTGGGTTCTCAGTTCTTCTCTAAACTCTTCAGTGAGCACAGATATCTCAGATGCACCAGATGTTGCCTTTAGGGCCTCTCAGCATGTATGTGGACACTCAGGTGGATTCATGTGCAGGTCTATACAACACCCCACCTCCTCAGGGGTATATTTCCTGTCTCCAAACAGCCAAGCAAACACTCCATCTAGGCAGAGCATGTTCTTCTGATGGCCTAGAAGGTCAACACAGATGACCCATGAATACTGCATCTGCCTCCTTGGGTCACCTTAGCTCAGAAAATATCTACCCCAGACTGGCTTCTCTCAGATTTGAGCACCTGGAAATTTTCTTCAAGCTGAATCTTAACATACTTGAAGCGTTTCTTTTCCCTCTGGTCATTTCTGTCCCTCCCTTGCCCCAGCACATGACTGTGGCACCGTCTGCCAGCTGCTTGGGGTCCTATCCTAGGCAGGTTCTGCCCAAGACCCATTCATCATCTTCTGAATCATTACCTCAGGTGATAAAGAGATTGAGGCCTCTCGTGGAGGGACTGAATGTCCCATCGTACCTAATACACTGCTCTTGACCGTGACAGTCATCCCTTCAACCCGTGATGGCACAACAGAGGCAATGTGGTCCAGTTTCACAAAGGAAATCTCTCCAGAGCCTCTCAGACCCTTCGCCAAAAGCTAATTAGAAAGCACACACGTGTGTGGGCTGATGAGCATTTCTGACTCAGTCCAGTCTACCTTTACCTGGTCACCAGAACCCTCAGAGGTTCACTCTTCTGGGGTGTTCTTTCACCCTATAGGCTGAGGGTGTGGGATAGAGATGTGTTGCAGTTAGATTCCTGTCTGTGAAATGTCTCTCTCTCTCTCTCTCTCTCTCTCTTCTAAGTGACATAGGAGACCTGGGTTTGAGTACTAGCCCCTATGCATGCTAGCTGGTATCAGTTGGTCATGGTAGCTGTTAGGCATGTTAACAGGTATAAACAGTCTGTATTGTCTCTGTTGTGGTATCTAGAGGCACCCCACTGAATAGCAGACACTGAGAAGGTCCTTCCTGCCCCTCTTCCCGTTTCCCTGGGGTGACTCTGTCCTGCCTTCAATCCCTAGGGAAGTGTCACCTCTTCCCGTTTCCCTGGGGTGACTCTGTCCTGCCTTCAATCCCTAGGGAAGTGTCACCTCATCCCCAAGGCCTGGCTGATTGCTCTGTTGCTTTCTTATTAAACATTTTTTCTTACTTTGCCATTTGTAAGTACATATTGTGCTGGTATTTTTTTTTTATGCCTTCTATTTCATCATTAATTACAAAGAGGTTGAATTAATGTGTCTTTCAGGTAGCCGTTAGTTTCATGGCACCTCTAATTTGAGCCTTAGATTGCTTCCTGTCTCCCCATGAGTGGTTCCCAACACCAACCCTCGCCCTCGTCTCTTCTCTCTGTGTGGTCAAGTAACTGCTGACCTGAGGAGGGAAGTTGCTTTTTTGTGCCTCTGAGTCCCCAAGGCAGTTCCCTGTGTGGAGTGGGTGTTCAGACGGGGTCAGAGGATCTGTGGTAAGGTCAGCTGGCCTTGCTTTGCCCTGGCTCACCATGTATGTAAGAGTTGTGACAAATGGACGTTCCCACTTTTTGGCTTTTAGTTTCCTGGTCATCTTGTGGTCTCTGATGGCGCATAGTTTCCATTCCTTCCATTAGGGGGACATCTGTTTGTCTTCTATGATGTTGGATTCTGGGGAGAGCACATTAGTTGGTGTTCTTTCATGATGTCATCATCATACCACCAAGGCTGCTGTTGTTGTTTCCTGTCACCTTCTCTACAAAAACCACAGTGTTATTACCACCACGATCACCCCATGACTTTCATCACTGCTACCAACATCACCACCACAATCATCATCACCATTATGTCACCATTGCCACCAAAACCACCTCTACCGTAATCATAACCTGCATCCTGATCACCACCGTCATCACCTAAACCAGCAATCACCTCCATCACCTCTACCACCATCACCATCGCGTTATCGCCAGCATCATCTCCATCACTATCACGATCACAACCTGCATCCGGATCACCACCGATACCACCTAAACCATCAAACCCACCTCCATCATCACCATGATCACCATCAAAACGACCTCTATCACTGTCAGCTCCACCACTACCACATCATCACCAGAATCATCTCAATCACTATCACAATCACTACTACCAACATCATCACAGTCTCCATCACCACAATTACCACCGAAATCACCCATCATGATCATGACTACCACATATCACCATTATTATAATGCTCACCACTTCCACCACCTCCACGACAACCATCACCTTCGATATATCACTATTGGCAGTAGCATCACTATCACCATGGTTAACACCACCACCATTGACATTAATATCATCATTAACATCAGCAGCATCAACAAGATCATCATCATCAGTATCATCATGAACAACATCATCAACATCAATATTTCATCAACATTAATGTCATCATGAACAACATCAATATCAACTTCATCAACATCGTCATCATCATCAATATTATCAGCGTCATCACCAACGTCATCACCAACGTCAGTATCATCATGAACAACATCATCATGAACAACATCATCATGAACAGCATCATTATCAACTTCATCAACATCATTATCATCATCAACATCTTCATCATCAACATCATCAACATCATTATCAATATCATTATCAACATCATCAACATCTTCATTATCATCATCAACATTATCATCAACATCATCAACAGCATCATCATCGCCATCAATATCATCATCAACATCATCATTTTCAACATCAACATCATTGTCAACATCATCAACATCGTCAGCGTCGTCATCAACACCACCATCAACAATTCTCCACCATTGTCATATCATTCCCTCAATCTTAAGCACCCTTACCATTGGCTCTTCCTCCTCCCACCACCACCAGCCACACTTGTCCTGTTGTGACCTGTGTGAGTTCTTGGCCTTGGACGCTTTCTTTGGGACTCTACTGTCAACGAGGGGAACACAGTGCAGCTCATAGGTTTTGGGGACTGACATGGCATGTGCCTGGGTGTGAGTCTTCAGCTGCTTCCTCCTGGAGCACAAGCTAGATGAGCCAAGCTCCTGGTGGCATGAAGCCCCAATGGAGGACTTGGCGAGGGCAGGTGTGGCCAGCAAGCAGGAGGATAAAGACAAACAACCTCAGGGTTTAGAAAGTTAGGAAAAGACACAAAACAAACAGACAGACAGAAGCCAGACTCATGGAAAGATGCGCGAGCCTAAAAAGCTGCTCTCAGAGTCAGCAGGTGAACAATAGATGGCAGACCTGATCAATCAATTGATCAACTGCATCGCTTTCTCGTCCCCTGCTGCCTGACAGAAGCAACTGAAGGGAGGAAGGTTCTTCCTCACAGTCCTCAGCGATGGCGATGGCATCCATACCGCACTGAAGTCAGGAAGATGCACCAGAAGCAGAGGTGGGTGAATGATGGTGCTGGCCTCCGGTTTTTTACTCAGTCAGGACACAATGCGCCCTTGAGATTCCAGGCGGCTCCATCCCCCTCAGTTAACCCTTCCTGGACCTGTGTTTCTGGAGACATCCAAAGGCAATGGCATCGCTGGGATTAGTCCGATCTGGGACACAGAATGGGAACTGAGGGGTCGGGAGCGACTGATCAGAACGGCCTGTTTCTGTGGAAGGAAATGTTTTAAAGCTGCTCTTCTTACGCAAGGGATGAAGGTCAAGAGTCCCACAGCAGACACAGCCTCCTCAGACGGGTCACCCTTCTGCTAATTAACTATCCCATGGCACAGCAAGAGAAGGAAAGTGGCTGCAGCATTTTTATGAAGGGAAAAGATATAATTTTATTTTTTTTTAATTTGAAGGCTGTACAAAAATAAAATGACAGGCGGTCTCTCTTATGAATATTGATGCAACATTTTAAATAAAATGTTGTAAAGTGGGATCCAAACAGTGCGTTAGGATAATAGTTGTCATCAAAACCCCTTCTATCACCATCGTGTCCATGCGGAGTTTATTCCAGGAATAAGGAATTGGAGTTAGGGATGGTTCTGAGCTGCCACATGGGTGCCAGGAAATGATCCCAGGTCCCCTGCAAGAGCAGTCAGTACTTTAACCACTGAGACATCTCTCCAGCCTGCTGGCTCTTTCTTGGGTGTGCAACCATTAAAATTAAGTCTGAAGCAAGGATGGTGGCTGTCACCACTGTCTCACCTGGATCCTGAAATCTTAGCCAGCGCAGCCAGGAAGAATGGAGAGGGGAACTATGGGAAGGAGGAGGTGAGAGTCTCTGGTACCCAATACAACCACGAAGTTGGAAAATCCCAGAGAACTGATGAGAAACTAAAAAACCCAAATACATCTATGTATGTATGCATGCATGTATGTATGTATCCACGATCCATCATGTGTTAATGTATGTATGTATGCATATATGTATCCATAATCATGTTTAAATGTGTGTATGTATATATCCATATCCATCATGTGTAAATGTATGTATGTATCCATAATCCATCATGTGTATATGTATGTATGTATCTATAATCCATCATGTATAAATGTATACATGCATGTATGTATGTATGTTTGTACCTACCTAAAATTCATTATATAACATAGATGTATCTATGGATGTATGGATGTATGTATTCATAATCTATCATGTGTAAATGTATACATGTACATATGTATGTACCTACCTAACATCCATTACACAGCATAGATGTATCTATGCATGCATGTATGTATCACCATGCATGCGTATATTTATATCTATATTTATATACTTATATCTATAACCTACAATGTATGTTTGTATCTATCACCTACTTATAATTTATTGTGTGTATATATGTGTGCCTACCTGTAATCATCATGCATCTTTCTATCTTTTTGTCTATAATTTAGCATGTATGAATATATCTAACTATGTATTTAGACATCTATCATCTATCTTTATACCGATATGTCATTTATGACCTATCATTTATATCTATGTATGTATTCTCTGTTTATATGTAACATAGCATATATGTATGTATCTATTCCTTGTTTATATGTAACATAGAATATATGTATGTATATATATGTATGTATGTGTCTGTTTATTAATATCATATTATATGTTTCTATATATACCTATTATCTATGTATCTACCTGTTTGTAGCAATGGTAATTAAGTGGAACACCTAGGATTGAACTCAAGAAGACTCATGTAGACTGGGCACAGACAACGAACTGCATTCCTGAAGAACATTCTATCCACCTGCAGAGACTCCCGATGAAGCACAGATTAAAGGCATTCCATTCAGTAAATATTTCTTGACTGCTTTCTAAGTCCCAGGCCTTGTTCAGGCCTGGACAGCATCGAGAGGAAAGAAAGCAACAAGACAAAGCAGACAGAAAGTCTAACCCACACCGAGCTGGGGTCCTAACTGGGAAAATGATGTCATAGATGTGGTCGTTCTTGTGGCGAGTACACATCTGGGGTGCTTGGTGGCAGGGGCATGAAGGTTGTGTCACCATGCGGTATGTGAGATGTTAATATGATTACTTACTATTCAACTTTTCCTGACTTGTGTGTTTCCTAAATGACCTCCCCTCCCCCTCCCCCACCCCTGCCCCCGCCCCACTGCAATCCCAGCTGCCTGCATCCCACTCCTTGTTTAAAGAGCTCCATCGATGCCTTAACCTCTTCAAACTACCAAGTTTGTGAGGATCTGGATCTTTCTTTCAGAACATCACATTTTCCGTCTTAACAGAGTCTTCTACTCTGTTATCGGCAAAGCCTCGTTTTTTCCGTAATGGGAAATCCATGGCCCCCAGACAGGCAGCATAGTCAGCAGTACCCAAGGACTTGGTAGAAGCCCCAAGCTCTGTGTTGGGGGCTGCGCTGGGGCTCCGCATTTGAGTCTTTACTGACTGAGTAGCTCCGCAGCCCCTGAGTATATGTTCTCCATGAGTGTGGTTACCCTCTTGTCTCCCCAGGCAGCCTTCTTTGGCTAGACCACCATTCCAGGTACCTGGGACTGCTGAAGAAGGAACGCAGGCAGGCTTTAATGGTGCCGAGGGGGCTCATCGTAAGGACATGAGCCATTTGGAGAACAAGAGGGAGTTGTGGTCTCTCCTCTCTCTGGGCAAGATGAGTTCCAGGGGCCACAAATACAAGTTGATCATTCCACCCTGGGGTTGTGTGGGCAAGGGTGAGAGCTGTGGATGGCAGGGCAGGCACCCTTGTGTCCGTCCAGTGACTGGATTCTGTCTCAGAACTGCATGTGTCAGAGGCCTTCGAAACAAAATCTGTGAGCTGGGCCTCTTGCGGGGAGGACATCTGGGCTATCCAGAGCTGCACATCACCTTCTCTTCTTCATGAAGATACCAGGGCAGCTCAGAGAACGCCTGCTTGCAGGGAGCCAGAACTCTGAGCAGCAACTCTGCTGAGAACTGTTAGTATTCTGTTGCTCTTAGGGGAAGTAGGGACGAGGCAAAGAAACACTGTGGTTTCCAGGGCTTCTGAGCAGAGAAAGCAGGACATAGCTGGTTCTAATAGAGGAGGATAGCAGATGACATTAGTGTGACTACAGAAGGATCCAGTCAGAGCCATGGAGAATGGAGGCTGGTGTGTGTGTGTGTGTGTGTGTGTGTGTGTGTTTGTGTGTGTCTGTGTCTCTCTGTGTGGTATGTGTGTGTAGTATGTGTGTATATGTGTATGTGTCTGTGTGTGGTGTATGAGTGTGTATGCCTGTGTGTGATGATGTGTGTATGCATGCATGATATGTGTGTATGTGGTGTGTGTGTGTGTGCGGTGTATGAGTGTATAAGTTTATGTATATATGCATGTGTGGGTCTGTACCCATGTATGTGTGTATGTGTGTATGTATGTATGTATGTGCACATGCATGGTGTATGTGTGTGTGTCTGTGCCTGTGTATATATGTATCTGTGTGTGTACTGTATCTGTATGTGTACTGTGTGTGTGTGTGGTGTGTTTGTGGGGTCTGGTGTGTCTGTGGTATATGAGTGTATAAATCTATGTGTATATGTATATGTGTGTCTGTACCTGTGTCTGTATATGTGTATGTGTGTATGTATGTATGTGCACATGCATGGTGTACGTGTGTGTGCGCCTGTACCTGTGTGTATATGTGTCTCTGTGTGTACTGTATCTATATGTATGTATGTATATGTGGTGTGTCTGTGGGCTCGTGTGTGTGTGTGTGTGTGTGTGTGTGTGTGTGTGTGTAGTCCATACACTGAGCATATGCTGGGAAGAGGGGCAGCAGTGGCCCTGCCTGCTCTGTCTTGTCTGCTTCTCTCACTGGCCTTCCCCTGTTGGCTGGCTATGTGCAGTGAACACCAGACAGGCAGCTGCTGATCCCAGTAAGCAGCGCTCTCCTTTCTTTCCCAGAGTTCTCTGGAATGTGCTACCCATTGATCTGGGCTCAGGTGCCTGATTGTCTTGGTGAGAGAATTCAGTCCTGATTCCAAGGAGAGAAGGGACAAGAAAACACATGGGGGGACTTGGCTCCTGGGGGAGGGGCCCCAGCTCAGGTCTTCCTCTGTTTCTCAGAGGCAGCAGAGTTAGAATAGAAAATAGTCGGCAATGCTGTTGGCTGTGCCTTGGCTGGTCCAGGACTTCTCCAGCCTGTGCTGGGCTTTGTGGGCCCTTCCCTAGATATTCCATCCTTCCCCGACTGAGAAGGCTTCTGCCCTACATCCACTCTCCATCCCAGCCAGCCCATGGTGCCTGATTGATACTGTCTCTCTGTGGGACCTGAGAGCAGGAAAGGGGTGACAGGTGGGCAGGGCCTAGTCATACCCTTGATTTTTACACCCGGGGATGGTGGAGGCAGACCCGGAAGACAGTGGACACACCGCTGTTTACCTTTGCTGAGACAAGTCTGGAGCCCACGGTCAGGGCAGCGAGGCCAGTGTCCACACAGGTGCCTCAGCAGCAGGACCTCGAGGAGGGCACATCTGATGTATCCCAGCTCACCAACGTGTGGGAACAGGGACGGGGTGAGGGAGAAACGAGCCATGCACGCCAAGAATACAAACCTCCTTGGCTGGGAACAGGCCCCTCGGTGTTGGAGAGAAAGCAGACTGAGGTCAGCTGTCCTCTGACATCCTGCGTGGGGCGTGGTGGTGACAGATGGAGATCCAGGATGACAGCCTTTGCCTTCCACTCCTGGGACACCTCTCAGTTCTGAGAAACCTGCTCATTCCAAAAAGGATTTACTTTCAATTCATTGTATATGCCTGTAAGGTGTGTCCATGAGTTTGACAAGATGGTTTTTGTGCACACACTCACACACACACACACACACACACTGGGGGGGGTGAAGGAGGTGGGGGGAGGGAGAAGGAGGTGGGGGGAGAGCAAGCCCACACACCAGATCTGCTAAGGGACATAGAAAGGTGTGGTTGGGGGCTCAGGCTTGCGGCAGTGCTGCCCAGAGGCTGGGCTGGATCAAGGAGAAGCAGTAGATAGTCCCTGGGGAACGAATGAAAAGCTTTCCCCTGGGCTTTGAAAGGTATTTAGAAAGAAAGGCAGCATGGGGCTGGCTGAGAAGAAGTGAGGTGGCAAGTGTCTGTCTGCCCCTAGGTGAGGCCACCCTCAGCAGACCTCACTGGGCCTTCAGGAGGCTGAGGATGGCTGGAGTGGTCATCATCTGCGGTCAGGGAACTTATTGTGTGGCTAATCAATTCCATCAGGGGCCCTCCCATTTCTCAAAGATGTCTCTTGGAGGTCGGGAGGCAGAGGCAGGGGCAGGGGCAGGGGCAGGGGCAGGGGCAGGGGCAGGGATAGGGGCAGGGGCAGGGGACTGCCCTGACAGGGGGTCTGGAGCTGAGTTCTGACTTCTCATCTCTTGTGAGCCCCAATGTGATGCTCCAGCGGACTTCTCCCTTTCCTTCTGTTTTAACGGTAAGAACTATCAAAGATGCTTCCAGCCTGGGAGATGACGAGGCCGGGCAGTGCTGGGCAGTGCTGGGCAGTGCTGGGAAGTGCTGGGAAGTGCTGGCCCTCCGTGTTCCTGCTTCCTAGAGCCTGTCATTGTGTGTGTGTGTGTGTGTGTGTGTGTGTGAGAGAGAGAGAGAGAGAGAGAGAGATACTTGTAGGAGCTTTCCTTCCCCCCTTAAAGAGGAGGTGGGTGTAGCGTGTTTTTATTTTATGGTATTTTTTTTGTTCCTTACCACTCTGGGGGAGATGGCAGTGTGTGTTTGGGGTGCGGGTGTGTGGGGGAAGGTCCTCTCCTGGAGGAACAGTACAAGCAGATGTTACACCCCCATGTCTAGAAGGTGGGGGTGGGGACAGGCCTGGTTATGTAAGGGGTGGTGGCAGAGGAGGAGGAGACATGGCAGAGTCCGAGGGTGCAGCCTTGGCCCCAGTCCAGCTGAGAGAATGCCGGTCAGGTACAGCCTGTAGAGCCTGGTCGTGGCTGTGGTGGGGACAGCAACACAGGTGAACTTGGGATTCTGGGACTGGCAAGGCAGGTGTATGGTGGAGGTGGC
Source organism: Mus minutoides (assembly GCA_902729485.2). NCBI lineage: Eukaryota > Metazoa > Chordata > Mammalia > Rodentia > Muridae > Mus > Mus minutoides. The sequence continues at coordinate 104,593 of LR750927.1, read as the reverse complement.
TTCTAAGATACCGGGAGGCTCACGAGAGGACCGGGTACCCTCTGCTTTCTTTTCTCTTCCCTCCTGCTTGTGAATTGATTGTGCAAACCAGTTCTCCAGCAACCAACTGGGGAGGCATTTCCTCGATGCCGCCCTCCGCAGGCACTGTGATCACATGACCATAGAGCCGGCACACGGTGAGGGGGCTGAGGCGCCAGCTGTCAGAGCCTCATGGTGCCCGAAGCAGGGAAGCTTCTGGTACTTTTCCATCGCCTGAATACGGAGGCTTGGTCCACAAGGTCACCGAGAGAGCTGAACAGGTGATACAGAAACAGTGCCTGACTGTGCTTGGAGTCACTATGGTTACTCAAGTCACCAAGAGCGTGATGGTCCGAGCCCTGTGGGCCACACGTCCACCCCACCATGCTGGAGGGCTGCCTCAGCAGGGTGGTGGTTCTTGAGTCCCTCAGTCTCTTGATGTCCTCTAGCTGCCTGTCATCTGCTTGATGTTTACTTCTTCAGGTGGCTTGGGGCACGTCTCATCTGTCCCGGCTCACCCTACATTCTTCCTTGCCCTGTTCGGCCCACATCAATAGTGGCTTTTCAGGTTGACCAGTTGTTCCGAATACTTCCTGGGCAGTAGCCAATACCTGGTTTGTGGTCTGCTCCAGCACCATCTGTGCTAATGAGTTCACAGGCTCTGCACCCATGACACTGGCACAGACCCAGACTGTGCAGTCTTCTCGGTACCTGCTCTTTCCTGCCTAGTGTTTAGTTATCGGCTTGTTTATCTCCTTTGCTTAGTAAGGAGGGAGGGTAGAGCTGACTGTTCGTGATTCTTCTGGTAGTGGTTAGTGGTTCTCTATCACCAGGCGTGGAAACCCCGGCATCTTGCTGTGCCCCGAGGTTCTCTGTCACTGGAGAATTTTGTCCTTGAGGGTGATGGCCCTGGCCCTTGGGTCTCACTTGAAGCCCCACCCCCACCCCTGGAATGATCCCGAACTCTTTCAGAGAGAGAGAGAGAGAGAGAGTGCTCAACAAGGAATGCAGGAAGTGGGCTCAAAATGGCTGCACGGTGTTTTTTGAAAATCTCTAACCTTGAAAGTGAGAAGCATCTTGGCGGTCAGAGTGGTTCCCAGCAGGCCTTTGCATACTGGGTTCCTGGGGCACGTGTATGAAGCAAGGTGGCCTGAAGGAGTCTGTGCCTGTGTAGACCAGGCCACTGGCACATGGGAGCACTAGGCTGGTCTGAGCAGCATTGCCACTCAACACCAGAGCACAGACCCTCAGGAGCGGTTCATCTGCTAGATTACGTGCACAGTTTTACAGTCTGAGTAGATTAGACTATATGAGGTCTATTATTAAGATTAATTTCTCCCATATCATTTATTTTACTTAATTTTAAAAATTTAAATTTAAAACAAAAATGTCGAAATTCTCGTTTATTCAATGTGTGTGTGTGCACGTGTGTGTGTGCATGTTGTGGTATGTGTGTGGAGATCTGGAGGCAGCCCGTGGGTTTGGTTTTGTCTACCTGTTCCCAGGGCGATGGAACTCAGGTTGTCAGATTTGGTGCATTTCCTACTGAGTCACGTTGCTGACCCTACTTTGAAAAAGATCTAAGTTTTACTTTTTAAAAGGTGGCTGTTAGAGCCAGTCATGGTGGTGCTTGCCTGTAATATTAGCCTGGGAGGTAGGGGTGGTGGTGGATAGGAAGTGGGAGGAAGCTGAGGCAGGAGGACCAGGGTCAGATGTTCAGTGGGGGGCCTCAGCTGCTAGACTGGATACATGAGACTCTGTCTCAAAACAAAATAACATCCCACACCCGGGAAAACCTCCAAACCAAGGAAGAAAGAAACAAAGAAACAATAAATGGTTACTAAAACATTAAATGCTGCTAGTACAGTATCTCTCCTGATCAGATTGGATCAGATTGGTCTAAGCCTGGCTCTCTGACCTGAAGCTGGACTCCCTTATGCCTCAGTTTCCACATCCAGGAGGTGGGAAAACAACCACAGGTGGCCATTTTGTGACTCCTGTGGATATCACGGAGCCCTTGGTATTTCTGGTGCTTTGGAAGTGAAGCAGCCGCTGCCAAGGGGTTCCCTGAGCCGTTTATCTCTTGAGTTCCTCCCGGTTAGACATCCCTGGGGGTTTTGAGAATTATACTTGTTTTGTATATATCTGTTAAGAAATAAAAATATGCCTATTATTTTATCAACCTTTGCAGCTTTGTAGCTTGGAGCACAGCACAGTAAATGGCACTTTGAAATGAAGAGGGACTGGAGAGACGGCTCAGGGATTAAGAGCAGGTACTTGTAGGCATACATTTTTTTTTTTTTTTTGCAACCTACTTTTAATAAGGATTCAATCTCTCCTCTAGCCCACCTCCCAGCAGAAGTAGTAGAAGAGAAAAGTAATTAGGATATGGGGGAAGTGGACCTGTTCAGCAATAGTTCTTCGGGGTTGAGCTCAATCTTCTTTGGCAGCAGTTCAGTCCCATGGCAAACACCAGAAATGACTGAGCTGCAGACCAGTCCTCTAGGCGGGCAGAGACCAGGCATGAACTGGCAGCTACAGTCCAGTCCTTTTGATAGACAGACACCAGACATGAACCAGCAACTGTAGTTCGATCCTGAAGGAACTGCCAGACTCACCAACTGGCCTGAGGTGAGGCCGCGGAAGCAGCAAGCTGACGCAGGAACCTCATGAGCAGTTCTTGGGTGCGTTTCTCTCAATGGCAGGATTATCACAAGTTGAGCTCAACAGCGCCATGTAAGGTAAAGGCAATACATGCGTGTCGTTAGGGAAGAATAGTGAGGCTGAGCAAATCAAACTAAGGTTCACTGCTCGTCTCCCACTGTCTGAGGCGTCAGGTTTATATTCCTTCATCAAGCGTTCTTTCCCGTGTCTGCTCCAGCAGACATCCTTTCACCTGTATCTGCTTCAGGGAAACAGTCTTTCACCGTCTGAAAGACCTCCCTCACCTGTGTGCTCCAGCGAACCGTCAGGCACACCTGACTTTTCAAAGAAACTAGAAGTTTCCACTTCAGGTACTGCTGTTGCAGGGGGACCTGAGTTTGGTCCCCAGCACCCATTCTGGGCATCTCTCAACAGCTGTAACTCCAGCTCCAGGGGCAAGGGAGTTTGAGGTGGAGTAGGGGAGTTGGGGGGAGACCTGATGCCTATGGTCCTCATAGGCACTTGTACTTACACGTATGTACATACCTGTGCACACCTCCCACCCACCCCCACACATACGCATAATTAAGATAAAAATAAATCTTGAAAAGGCTGATCCTCCGAAGTTCAAAGGCAGCAGAGAATACGGTTTTGTTTCCATGAAAAGAAACACTAAGGTGAAGGCTCTCGCTGCTACAGTGCTGGGGAAACTTCGCAGGAAACCCCGTGGCCCTGGCCAACCTGGTCACCCCAGGGAGGAAGGTCCGCTTCCACCTCCAACGGTAAAGCCATCCAACATCCAGCAGCCCAGAAATGGAAGCGAAACAGAATGGAGAAGAGCTTCTGGAAGCTTCCTCCTGAGGAGTGACATCCTGACTGCCAGCGTGGTCCCTGAGAGGACAGCTGGCTTGGGGCGGGGAGTCTGGGCTTGTGCCCGCCCTCCAGGGCGCAGAGAGCCAATGCCAGGGCTCATGTCAGGGGGAGCCCACATTTCCTCTGCTTTCCTGGCTTCGGGTCACCTGAGCGCTGGGGATGAGCTGCCTCAAGGGACAGGTCTCGCTGCCCGCCCGCTCGCCCGCAGGCAGTTGGCTCTAATCGCCGCAGGCACTTTGCACTCGGCGTAGGGTGGTATATCCAGTCTCTTATTTTTATTTTTCCATTTTTGACATTGTCCTTCAGTTCCTCTTCCACGCTCCCTGTTAAGCTGTTAAATCACTCCATTTATTTAGCGTGAGTGTTTCTGAGTATTCATTTTTATCTTGGTGAAAACCAGGCTTGCTCATGGGCACATAATGAAATTGCATAAATATACCCTTAGCTTGGAATCTAATTTATTCTTCCTGTTCATTATGGGGTAGAAGGCCATTATGAAATGTATAACTTTTTTTTCTCTCAGTGCTGGAATTGGAAGGCTGTGGCCTGGGCTCTTTTTATTCTGATGATTTCGTCCTGATTCAATTTAAAGCTGGTTAGGGCTCAAATATTGGAGCATAATTGACAAAGATCAGTGTGGGCTGGAAAGCTAACATCAGGTGGCTTCCCAACTCTTCAAGCATGTGGGTTAAGCAGCGGTTCCAGGGGAGGCTCTTGTGTCTGTGGAGTCCCGGGGACTTCTAGTCCTGCCCAGCATAAAGTATGGATGTTCTGAATTTCATCCAATGGCGGGCATAGGCTGGAAGGGTGAGTGCATCACAGCCCTGAAACGCTCAGAAATGCTTAGGCATCCCTCTAGAAACACATCCCCTGACCTACCACGACTTGGAGGGGTTGAGTGGCCTCATCCTGGCCGAGGTCACCAGGCCCTGCTGGAGTCCAGCTTCATAGCAACTATAGATGAAGCATGCAGTAGCGAGAGCTAAATGGAGCAGCATTCTGTGGGCTGGAAGAGGATGGGACGTCACCAGCTGGGGAAGGCTGTGAGATCCCAGTGTGAGCTAAGGAAGTGGGGTACTCCACCTAGCCCCGAGAGGCAAAGCAGTGCTACACGCCTTAAAGATGAGGAGCCATTTTGCTTGCACATACCCCCCAATTCCTGGGGCAAGAACATCAGAAAGACCCAAAGCTTAAGCCATAACCATGCTGGACATGAGTGCTTTGCGATGTGCAGACCAAGTCCACATGGATCCACTTAGACATTCCAGGGCAGGTGAGCAGACACGTAAGTGACCTACCAGGAGAATGCTAGGGACGGTGGGCACACTGGGTAGAAGCAGGACAAGACAGGCGGGAACCAGAGCCGTGGGGACCATGTGGCTCTTTTCCCTGGGACTGGATGACCAGGGGTGAGTGTATGAGGCAGGGAGAGCTACTTAAACTTCAGATGAGCAATGAAGAGATTTTGTTGTTGTTGTTGTAGTAGTAGAGAGAGAGCTCATTTTGTAATCAGTTCCTCTGTGTGTGTGTGTGTGTGTGTGTGTGTGTGTGTGTGTGTGTGTGTGAATACTTAAGTACTCAGGAAGGCCAGAAGTGGGTGTCAGATTCCCAGAGCTGAAGAGTTTCAGGTGGTTGTAAGTTGCCGAATGTCAGTAGCATTGGGAACCAAACTCAGGTCCTCTACAAGAGCAACCCCTGCCCCCTGAGCTATCTGTTCAGCCTCTCCACCCTCCACCCTAACCCTCAAGTCAGAGCCTCTCACCAGAGACCATGGAGCTTGCCAACTCAGCGAGCCTGAGTGGCTAGCAAACCCTAGGGCTCTGTCTCTGCTTTCCCGGCCCTCGGCTTACACCTTAGCTTTTCACGTGGTGCCGGGGATCTGAACTTGGGCCCTCGGACTTACATAGCAAACTCTTTACTGGCCAAGTTGTTGGCACAGCTCCTTAGTCAACACCAAGTTTAACCACAGTTATAAGTCATCGCACTCTCACCTCTCGGAGTCTTATAACAGGACTGTAGTCAAGAGTGTCTCTTCCTCCCACCACAAACCCAACTTCCCAACGGTGAGGCCCTCTGTCCGTGGCCTGGTGGGAAGTGCCCTCTTTACAACCAGCGCATACAACAGTGTCAGGCATTGTGTGTTCTCTGGCACTTTCAGCTTTCTTAGAGAAAATCCCCAGAGTATATTGCCAGGGCAGGGGATCTGCATTCCTTAAGTTTTCATTTAAAATGACACCTGGATTATTTAGAAAAAGTCAAGGATATTTATAGAAGTCTCTGCACTTCGGGGGATCCTCTATCTATAGCTACTGACATCAGGTATTATACTTTTGCAGGATATTTCTCAGGCAAAGTGTAAAAACCACCTCACCCTTTAACTTACACATGCCCAGCTCTGGGAACGCTCAGTGTCTTTTGCTTTTTTTTTTTTTTTTTTTTTGGCCACTTGTATTTTTGTAGAAGCGGTTATTTGCATAATCTGTTTCTACAGAGTCTTATTTATTTCAGGATGCTCTTTACATACAGGGAATAGTCATATTTTATTTGACACAGGGTAGGAATTGTTTCTACACCAGTGTGATCAAGGCCATCGCACGATCTTGGGGCATAGATCTGAGCTCATGGGAGTGGCTTTTGGGGCCTCATGAGAATCACAGCCAGAGATTCTACAGGTCTATCTTTGCCTGCTGATCTTACCCTGAAGTTTCTGGACCTGAAGGAATAGCATGTGACCCAGGAACCTGTGTTTTGTGACGGTGCTAATGCTGCTGTAAGAATAATCTCCACACTTGGCTTCCTGCCCCATGTGCTTGTGGGTGTGGTCATCAGGTTGTCCTATCCTGACTGTGACTTTGAGGTGGGAGGAGCCAAGGACGGATGGAAAGTTACAGAGTAGAAAGTAGACACACGCCTTCCCGGGAAAGGGAAGAGACAGGGTCTGTTGCTGGCCAGCATTGCTCGGGAGAAGTGGGGGTGCCATCCTTCCTGGACATCCCAGGAAAAGCCTGATGTTGTGGGTCACCTTGTGTCTCCATGTGTCTCTGACCAGCCTCCCATAGAAGGGTCTTATTCGAAAATGGTCTTTTCAGATGTAGTCAGGTTAACGTGAGTTTATACTGAATGAGGGTGGACCTGAACCCAGTTTATCTCAGAAGACATAGCAGACATTCAGAAGAGAGGCCAGGAGGTGGTGGAGGAATGATTTGTTTGGTATGACAGGAGGCCAAAGGCTGCAGCCTCTGTGTGACACCCTTCAGAGCATTGCGTGGGGACCAATTCCCAGAAACAGGACCTCTTCTCCTTTTCAGTCTTAGCCATGATGGACTGTGGCCAAGGAGATAATAGAATCTCAGTGGGAGCAGAGGACAGGAGGCAGCTTGGGTCAAAGTTCCTGGCTCCCAAGAGCATTCCAGGATGGGGCTCTAGGTCTACTGAAGTCCTCTGTGCCCTGGAGTGGGCAGGGCAGAGCCTGGGTCCTGATGCCCAAGAGACATTCTCAATCGACAGGCCAGCTGGGCAGCTGTCACGGGGCTTCTGTTTGCTGCGGCAGCTGTGGTGTCCGTTTCAATTGGCTGAGGCAGAAAGCATCATGGCAAGTCCAGGAGCATTGATCTGACATTGATCTGGATGTCGTATACACCCTAGGCAGATCCCTAAAACTAGGAGTTCTGCTGTACTCCGAGGCCTGTTGCCCTGGTCAGACTCGGGAGCACTGACAGGCTAATGTCTGCATGGTCGGGTGGTCCCCACTCTGCTACCTCCATCCCAGCTTGTTATTTTCCTAAGGGGCCTTCCCCAAAGCGCAGAGGGACATAAAGTCAAATAAGCCAGAAAATGACAACTTCCCGGTGGCAGGGATGTCACATAGCATCTTCTCTTGGACACGCTGGTGCGAAGTCCCAGTGGATTAGGGCCTGGCCCAGCGATGGTTGCCAATCCTCGGCTCTGTCCAGGATTCCTTTTCTGGATTTCCACCCAGTCTCTGGGTGCACTTCAGTCTCTGTCTATTCTCTGCCTTTTAAGTGTCTTAAGCAGACCACTCCTGAGCAGCTGTTCCATACTTGAGGGGTGTATCTCACTTTCAGCAGAGCTGATAGGAATTTGTGGGACCTTTCTGTGACTGTCACTCATGGCCTCTCACCAGGACCTACCCTGATGCTGAGACCCTCACCCCCAGTCTCAAGGCCTCAGAAATCCTTTGGATGACATCATCCTTGCAGTTGGTCAGCATCTCAGGGTGACAAAGACACATCCCTTTAGGAAGCTGTGTCCTCAAATCAGATAACATTTCTGGTTTATGTGACATTGCAGAGTTTGGACTGAAGACAGAGAAGTTATTTTTCCAAAGTCCACTTACATATTTAATGCCTAGAGACAATTTGTGTGTGTTGTAAAATTGCCCCCAAACTGTCCTCTGCTGTCTTTGGGCTAATTTGGATGTTACAAGATGACATTGTAGAGCAGTTAGTGATCTGATACTGACATGGAGTTAAATGGAGAAAAGTTACAGAATAGGTTGTACAGTATGCTCCCACTTGGCACCAAAAATACATATCCTATGCCTAGGGAAGTCTGGGAGCATATATATGCGCAAAATGTTAGCACAAGTTATTTCGGGTTAGTGGGATTATGGGATATTTTTATTTTCTTCTTTTTGCATATGTGTAGTTTCTAAATCTTTCTGCAGTGAATATGTATAACTATTATAATAAGGATAAAATTAGAACCAGATTTTGCCAAAGGCTGCTTGTACCCCCTGACCAGAGATGGCCCAGCCACCCCTCTTGGGCCACAAAACTCCCTCCTGTTTGGTCCCTGGGCTCTAGGGGCCCACCTGAATCTCTTATTGTTTTCTTCTCAGGTCTAGGTGTCCTGGGATGGGCAGTACATGTGCCAGACTGGGGATGGGCAGTACATGTGCCAGACTGATGTTTAGTGTTGATGTTTCAGGATAATGTTTTGAAGACAGCCCTGTCTGACAAAAGAGAGGAGTCTATTGGAAGCCTAGGGGCCCTCCCCCACAGGTGATGTATCCAGGTATGCTCATTTCCAAGCTGGACCATACTGCTCCTCTGTTCAGTCATCAGCCAATGGGATAACAGGGCTTAGCCAGGGCATGGCTGGGTGTGGTACATTGTGGCTGGGGTTTTATGGTTGTGTCTGGGGTTGTGTGTTGCCTGGGGAGGATTTCTGAGGGCTGGAGCAGACTGCCCTGGGAGGATGACATAGGTGTAGTGTCCATCTCTGGCTACAGATGGTGGGCAGTTTGGTCTGTGGGACCCTGGGCTTGTCCTATAAAGGACAGAGGCCATGTGGCAGAGAGGAACTGGCATGGTATGTTCAAAGCCAGCTGCCCACCAGTGAATGATTAGTAGCCTCCTGAGCCTCATTGCCATCTCTGGAACACAGGGCTATGCCTACTTTCCACGGATGGCCTGTCTGCCTGAAGGAGAGCAGGTGCCAGACACGCTTTGCCCACCTTCTGTGTGAGGACCGTGCTATCCACTCACTGGAACCAACAAAGGCTTCTGTAGGACCTTGCTGTGCTGTGTGACACTCAACAATGCTGACCCTTCCGCAGAATACTCACAGCTCATGTTCTATGTATGTATGTATGTATGTATGTATGTATGTAGTATGCAAGCATGCATTGCATGAATGTGTGTGAGGGACTAGAGGTCCTTAGGTTTTGTTCCTTAGAGTACGGTCCAACACACACACACACACACACACACACACACACACACAAACAATTTAATTTGAAACAGAGTCTCTGAGAGGCCTGGAACTCCCCAGTTCAGTTAGGCTGGCAGGCCATTGGGCCCCAGGCATCCTCCTGCCTCTACCTCCCCAGTTCTGGGATTGCAAGGATATGCCAACATACCCGGGTTTTTGTTTGTTTGTTTCTTTTGTTTTTAACATGGTTCTGGGGATGGGACCCAGGATCTCATGTGTATTGTTAGCACTTTACTGACTGAATTATTTCCCCAGCAGCCATACACATTTTGAAAAGTCACAACCTGTGCCCTATAGTTCTGTGCTGGTGACAGCCCATGGTCCCTTCCCAACATTATCAGAGTGGCCACAAGCAAGGGCTCCTGGATGACCTGTCTCCACAGCAAGCTCTGTCATGACACAGGACCTTTTACCCTGAAGGTCTGGGTCCCCATTACTGACCCGTGTCACCTTCCCACCCTCCTGGTTGTAGCCCCCCCTGCTCTCTCCTCTCCATCCCTATAGTTACCAGCTCCCTTGCAGGCCACCAGCCTGGCTTCTCTTCCTGTAGACTTCTTCCTCCCTCTTGTCTGAATAAGCAGAAGCACTGAATACACTTTGGGATAGCACAGTTCTTGCCCCAGTCCTGTCCTAGCCCTCTGGGCAGGGCCACCCAAGACTCTGCATAGAGTCCCAGTTACAAAAGTGGCTCTTCTGAGGGCCACCCCGACTCTGCCTGCAGGGCCTTGCTCACTATAGACAGACACAGGGGTGCGAGTATAGGTGCTCCCTCCAGGAGCACTGTGTGTATAGGTGCTCCCCCTAGGAGCACTAAGCTTGGCTCTGGCCTCTACTCTTCCCGAGCAATCGCAGGCTGGGATCTGTCCCTGTTGTCTCATCCACTCTGCATGCTGTGGGGACTGTGCAGGTCTGTGAGAGGAATCAGGGCAGCTCTGGTGCATCCTGCCTCAAAGCAATTAAACAGGGCTGCAGGAAGCTCCAGACCTTGCCCAGGTTATTTGTACTGAAGGCTTCCTGGGACTCTGTGGCCAACACTACAGATCAGGGCTGAATCATCAGATCCCTAGGTAGGAGGGATTTTGTTCCTTCTTGTGTGGTGAGCTGGCTTGACCTCACCTGGCACCCCTCTGTGTGCTGACTCAGGGGTGAGCCCTGACGGCAGGATTGGATCTGCAGAAGCTGTGTGGACATAGATTATGAGGAATGTGTCCCGAATGGGGAGGAGCAGAGCCAGTCTCTGCTAGCTTCTCGGGAAGCTTATGTTCTGGGAAGAAGGAATAGGTTTGTGCCAAGAAGGACTTTATTTTTAGGCAGGTGTGAGAAGGGAAGGGGTCGTTGTGGGAAGTATCCTAGACTGGTGCTGGTCCAAGACCTCAGACCCCTGTGTGTCTTGTTACTTGGGAAAAGTTATTGTCTCCTGTGAGTATGTTAGTAGGCTATGGTGATGTATGGTAGTGTACCTCTCTGTCTCTGTATTTATGTCTCTGTGTCTGTCTCTGTCTCTCTCTCTGCTCATACAAATGCTGACATCAGCCAGCCATCGTGTGTTCTAAATTTACAGAGTGCCTGTCCTGAAGTGATGGCTTCAGAGTCAAGCTCTGGGATTCTGAGCAGTGCAGCCTCCACAGGCTCCGCTTGCTCCCTAAGCTACCCATTTCCTTAAGACCCGGAGAAAACCAGCAGGGGCTGGCAGGGATGGGGCGCCCATGCTGGAGGCCCCAAACATCACCTGGGCAGGGTTCTCAGGGTCATGGAAATGCCAGGTGCTTCTCTGTAATTTCTTCCAGTAGGAGGCTACCGACTCTTTCCTGGGGACCCAGCAGTAGCCTTCAAAGTCCAGGTGGCAAGTCTTGAGCCTAGAGAATGCAGGACCAATGTAGAAAAGTCTTTACTCCCGCTGACCCCCAAACCTACACACTACGCAGTAGTTCCTGCTGTGAGCCTGTCACAGGGAAGGTCTAAGAGCTGTTCCTGTGGAGGGTCCAGCCTCTGGTCAACTCATTGAAGTGTGTCACATACATCCATGTGTCTCTATGGTTTACACAGATCACCAAAGGCTGAAAGACCTGTCGGGCAGGTCATTGGCTGTCAGGGCTGGTTTCTCCCTCATAAAGAATTTCACAGACAGACCCCAGCACAGCTTAGAATGTTGCCAATCAGCCAACCCGGAGCTGTGACCTGGCCCAGGAATGAGGGAACATGGCCCTCATGTGTGTTAGGACCCAGCAAGGCTGGACTAAATCAACCCCTTAGATGCATGAGTACCTTTGAGCTTTTATTCTCAGCGAGTGGAGGGGTGTGAGAGAGGGCCAGGGGCCATGATGGCTAGTGCCTTTTGGGTGGTCACTTTTCTCCCTAAGGACACACAGAAAGCCATGGATGGTCTCAGTTCTCTGGGGGCAGGAAGGACTGTTGACCCTATAGATATGAATAGAAGGCTGGAGTTCAGGGATCTTGGGCTGGGACACTGGAGGTCCAAGCTCACAGGCCATGCATGTCTTCTGAGCTGACCATGCCTGTCTTCTGTTCTGGCATCTCCTCTCTCCTCACCCAGACTTCCTGAGAATAATGTGGCACTGGCCAAAGGCAGCAACAAGGATAGCTAGGTCACACTGCCTAAGACAAGCACTGCCAGTCACTTCTCAGGATGCCTACCCACCCTCCCCTGGGATATAGCCACCCCCTAGAGCTACTCCTGCCCCCTAGAGCTACTCCTGCCTCCCAAGCCGAGAGGGAGGCTGACTAGAGGCCAGAGCTTGTCATTGAGAGAAGGGTTTTGAGTGGGATCTGACCTGGTTGCAAGCCACCTGCCAGCTTGTTAGAGCCTTCGGGGACCCTCTCAGTTGGGGACCCTCTCGGTCGGGGACCCTCTCGGTGATGCACTGTGTGCAGATCTCCTATTCTCCGTTCTCCTTTCTTCTCATGTAACAAACATGTCCTTAGCATTCTCTTTGGGGTGCCTCAGATACTACCGTCTTCTCCTTAGGGCCTCCCTTCACTGCCCTGTAGGAATTTCTTATCCTTCCGAGGCTTCTGCCCTCAACCTGGTCTGGACCGAGTGCCCATATGGACCCCAGCAAAGCCTCTCCCAAGGTCCTCCTTGGTTTAGGACCGCCTTGGCACCTTCTGCTGAGGAACAGCTCACTTCCTGCTTTAGTTGTGGTTCCTCCACTGCCACTCTCTCCTGGGAGCTATCCCGCTGGCCCCATGGACATTTGCAAAGGTGGGAGTGGTAGTGGGAATTCTCCTGCCTCTGTGCTTTTGATTCCTCCCGGGGATGCCAGAAGGATCTGGGCTCTCAAGACCACCTGAGTTCAAGTGATAACCATGGCGGGTGGGGGTGGGTTGTGAGCAAACTTGCTGGGCACTGAGGCGACTTGTCAGGACAAAACCAAAGCTGGTCCCCTACCTGCTTTTTCTCTTTTTAATTAAAAAACAACCACAGCCGCCCCGGGACATTGAATAGACGGTGTTCAGAGCTCCGGATGCCTTTGTGGGTGAAGAAAGCTTAAAAATAAAAAACCTTTTTATTTTATTTTATGTTTATTGGTATTCTGTCTGCATGTATGTCTATGCACCATGCACGCACAATGCCTGAAGAAGATGCCAGATCCCTGGGACTGGGGTTCCAGTTGGTGGCGAGCAGCCTCAGGGACGCTGGGGATCAAACCTGGGTCCTTTGGAAAAACAGCCAGATGGCTCTGAACAGATAAGCCATCTCCTCAGCCTCTGAAGTGACCTTCTAAGAATCAAAGTGTCCTTGGGGCACTGAGAGACGCCTGGAGGGGCAGCAGGGCAGACACCTGGCGCTTCTGTCTGTTCACTTGGTTGTAGCCTGGGCATGGTTTCTGAGCGGTGGGGCAGCCATCTCAGCTCCTAAGGCTGGGGTGGGGCTACTACTTAGCCCTTTGCGGATGGGCAGGCAGGTGTGGAGGGTGCTGACAGATCTTTCCTGACTCCTTTTCAATACCCCTTAACCCAGCTTGTCCCATCGAAGCATATCCCCAACCTCTCCCTCAGTCGATTCAGCCTTCAATCCCGAGCAAGACTCTGTGTCCTCTCCTTGTAAGGACACCATTTGTGTTGGATTAGGCACACTCTAATGCAACTACATCTTAATTCCATCTCCGAAGACCCCGTTGCCAAATAAGGTAACATTTGGAGAGGCTTGGGGTTAGGACTTCAGACTAAGCCTTTTAGGGGACACTTCTACCCATAGCAATGGCTGCTGGGGCAGAATCAGGGAGGGACTAAGGAGAGATGTCGGGCCTGGCGAGCCTGTCTGCTGGGACCCTGGCCACCCTCCTCGACCGGGGAGCCCCTCCCTCACCACTTCAGTAGTGCAGTCAGCAGACTCAGCAAGGCGGTAACAGGCACACTCTTCTATTATTGTGGCTGCCAGAGCTCCAGGACCGACTGGGTTTATAAAAATAAAGTCATGTCGTCTGCTGCATGTTCCGCATCCCCTAAAACAGGTTATTAAGGGGAAGTGGGGACTCTCAGAAGCAGATGGAGGAGCCCTTGATCTGCATAAGGCACTGTTTCCACGGCTCAGAAAGCTCCGGGGAGGGAGTGAGGTATAGAAAGACATATATACCTGAGCCGTGGTTAGGTAACAGAGGCCCACTCTTGGCTGCTGGGTTAGAAATGAGAGAGCGGGCTTGAGTGGATGGGCGAGGGGGGGAGTGGATTGCATGGTGGCTTATAGCACAGCCTTCTTTATGCACACAGAGATGCCTGTAACAGCTGCGGAAGCCAGCCCCATCCCGTTCTCTTGTGTGTGTGTGTTTGTGTGTGTGTGTGTGTGTGTGTGTGTGTGTGTGTGTGTGTGTAGGGTTTAGGAAGCCAGGCACCTTCTGTGGGAGCCAGCAGCCTGGGTGTTTCCCAAAGACCTGACTTTCTTATCTAACAGAAGAGCAATTGACAAAAGGCAAAGAAGGCAGGGTGAGTTCTTGGTACACAGGGGACAGGCAGGGGACTTGGCGGGAGAAGCTAGGCCTTGTGCTGTGTGGGCAGAAGCTGTGAGATCCAGCAGGAGAGGTGGAGTCTCAGGGATGGGCACTGGTCAGTTTTTCCTCTCCTCTGTGTCCTCTGCCTAGAGGTTCCCAGACAGCTTGGTAGCAGTGCTGACAGAAGGAAGGGACTGACCGGCGTCCCAGACTTCCTTGTTCCACACCCTCACCGCGATGTGAGTACCCCAGAGTAGGTTGTCAGGGTGAGGCGGAAGGTGAATCCTAGTCTACACAGCCTCTGCTGCACGGGACAAGCCAGGGATGGGTGCTTTGCTTTATGTGACCATCTAGGGAAGCACAATGGCGTTGGGCGTTCTGGCCACATCTGGCCTCTGGGGCTGGCTTATTCGAGGCAACAGTGCCTGCCCCTTCCCCCAATCTGTTGACTTCAGTAACCTTGGCTCCGATCTCTCTGGAGGTCAGGGCCATTCTGTTTTATGGCCAGACTTATGCATAGGGCTGGGCTCCTGTCTAGGCCACCGTACATCGATCAGTCTTTCCTAGTGGCCGTCAGTGGGGCAGACAGAGCCCCACAGCAGCTCTGTAGGATCTAATGTCACAGCAAAGGTAGTAGGGTATGTGGGTGGCAGTCCTGGGCTGCCTCTTTTGGGAAAGTAATTAGATGCTGCAGCTTTTCAACAAAGCTGGCTGTCAGTGAGCCTAAGGGTGCCATCTGCTGAGCCCATCCATGGCTGCTGTCATTGACTGGGACCCCTGGGCGCTGTCTCTGTCCTGCTTTGGTAAGTCTCTCTGGCCATTGCCTGCCTGAGGTTGTGCTTGGTAAGTGACTTTCTGACAGCCAGGCTGGGCCAGCTCTCTAGTCCCATTGCTTTCAAGTGTGGCCCCATGCCTAGGAAGGAGTGTCCACTGCACCAAGAGTGGATGTCCCCTGGATCATATCTGAGGGACACAGGAACCACTCGAAGCCTCAAGGTGGTGGTAGAACTTACATGGAAGCCGCTTGAGCCTCGGAGACCCTGTATGGAGGTGAGCTTTAAGGAGAGGCAGGCTGAGAAGGATGCAAAAGTCTAGAGGGACCTGCCCTGTGGGTCCAAGCGCTTTCCTGGGGTGGTCCTTCTATGCTGTTGGTCAACTACCTCTGCTCTGGGGAGGGGGCATCCCTACCATCTGAATAGTTATTTCAAGAGGTGAAGTTAGATCAACAGCCTGGGGAAGTCATTCCCCCCACAGTGGGGCCCACTGGGATTCTGACCTGCTTCTCAAGGGGTAGCAGAGATGTTCCCTCAGACACTGGAACCCTGAGGGGTGTGTCAGCTCCATTTACACAGTGTAGCTGTAGAGAGCCTTTCAGAGGCATGGGCACTTCTGGAAGAGGCCCGTGTGAGAGAGAAAGCAGTGTGCAGGAGCCAGCTGATGTCACCAGGGCCCAGCCCCTCCCGGAGGTGGGGATTGTTTTTCTTGGCGGTGAGGATGGCAAAGTTGTCCACTTTTGGAAGACTCGTGTGGGACTTGGGGAGGTTAGGCAGTGGCTCAGGAAGGGACTTCTGGGTGGAGAGGGCGTCCCTCCTGCTGGCTGACTTTGGCAGATTCATGGTTCTTTCCTTCTAGTGGACTCACACACATGAGTTTATGGCAGTACTATCGACGGGTAGTTGTGTCCCTGGTGCTCTGAAGTACACAGGGCCATTCAGTACCCCCACACACTTACCCAGTGACCCAGCCTACAGTCCAAAGTGCCAAAAAGAACACCTAGGAAGCTTGGAGGTCTTCTTTAGTGTTCATGACTGAGCACTTGGGTCTGATGGTGAGTTACATGTAAGAATCTTGGTCGTGTGGCCTGGGGATCTGGTGCAGTTGGTAGAGTGTGTGGCTAGCGTGCCAGTACCCCTGAGTTCCATTCCCAGTACCTTATAACCCAGGAGTGTGGACGGTGCATACTTGTGATCCAAACACTCAGGAGGTGGAGTCAGAAGGGTGAAAAGGTCAAGATCACCCGTGGCTACATAGTTATCTCAAAGGTAGCTTGGGCTACTTGAGGCCCTGTCTGAAAACAGCAAACAGACTTTGTTCTTTACTAAGCACTCGGCGCTGAGCTGAAGACGCCCAGGTGCTGAGAGGCCACGGTGGTCTGCCTGTTTTTCCTGGAGCAGCTGACTGTGGTCCTTAAGTGGATATGCTTGCTTTGGGTAGGAGGTCTCCCACCCTCTGGTTTGTTCTGGTTCCAGGACTCATCTGGGAGATGCAAGCATCCCCCTCCTTTTGTAGACAGAGCTGGGGGAGGAGATCCGTATTCACATCTGTGCTCGTGGGCATGGGGAGGCAGGTGTGGCCATTCTGTTGCTGGTCTCAGAGAAGTCATCTGATAGGGTGGCCAAAAGCTGGAGCCCAGGTGTGTCTTATTTCCCAGCTTAAAAGCATGGCATGTTTCTGGGGAGCAGGTTTGGCTGGCTGCGTTAAGAGGCGTCTGTCAAAAGCTCTTAAAACTGGTTACCTGTGTCGAGGTCTGGGGCAGAGCTTTTGTGTATCAGCTCTGGGGCAAAGGCTGAGGTGGGCTGTGTGCCTTTAGTGAACCTGTCCAGCCATTGCTTCCTGCAGAGCTATGGACCGGCTCATTTCTTATTCACAGGCAGACTAGATCATTAGCTCAGAAATCTCCGGAATTCTAGGCCCCATCACAGAAAGGTCTTAGTGATCATTTAACCTAACTCTCGATTTTATCAATGGAGAGACTGAGGCCTAGAAGGGAAACACAAAGAATTCATGGAAGGAGAACGCGGATCCAAGCCTCAGACTCTCAGGAGGCCTGGAAAGCTCTGAGCCGCTCAGAGCAGACCTGGCAGCCATGTTGTGGCATTGAGGCTGCAAGGGGGTGATGGGAGGAAGACTTGGGGGGCCTGTGAAGATGCTGGAATTTTCAGGGACCTTCCCAAGTGAGGGCTGCTTGGGGCCTGCTGGTGGGCTCGGAAGGCTGGATGGTCCCAAGCCTTGTCTCTCCCATGGGGTGAGTAGTATACCTTGGTTTGTATGACCTTTCATGCCCAACTGACTGTTTTTTTCCCCAGTTCCAAATTTCTCTAAGTTTCAAAGTCAAATAATGTCTCGTCATTTGGAGGGACCCGGGTTGTTGTGGGCAAGACTTTGAGGAGAACAAGATGTAAACCTGTCAGAGACCCATTTTTGGGGGGGGGTGTTTCAAGTGTACACCCAGAAGTGTCCTTGTTTGAGGGGATACTTGCTTTTCTTTGGTGTGGGTGGGAAGCCAGCGCTTCACACAGGTCAAGCTCATGCTGTATCCCTGAGCTGAGCACCAGCCCTCAGGCTTCTTATTACCTTTGCTTCTGTATATGGCGGCTGGCTAAAACCTCGTGGGAGAGGCAGACCGGAGGGAGGAGCTGCTGGCCTGAGTCCTTACTGCGTCACAGGATGCTCAGGGAGCCATCTTACATCCTATCTAAATGCTTAGATCCGGTTGGGTCCTGTCTCTGAGACACTCACAGCTGGGAGCACGCCTGGTGGAGACACCGGTACTTTCCTGAGCTAGGAGGTGGCAGGGCACAGGCTAAAAGAGCAGGGTGGGGTAGCCTGCTTCCCTTGTCCCTTCCCGCCATCCTGTTCAGATGATTCCTGGGCACTTCTCAGAAGTCCCTCTGCTGGTGCCACGATGGGATGAAGACTGGAAACAAAGTCTAAGGCCTGTATCAACTGTTTTACCTTTGAGTTTGGAGTGAGTCTACAGACTCTGGCCTTTAGCAGCAAGACACCATGTGGGGCCCCAGGCTTGCAACATTGTACAAAAGCAGACAGAGAGGAGATAACTCTTTAAAGGTGTGGACTTTGGGAAGGGGGCACAGTGCCTGGAAATTACCATTTTTCCCCACAGAAGCATGTCCAGCCATCTGAATGCCTGCTGGGGTCTTTCTTCCTTGGTGGCAGGTTCTAACCCTGGTGCTCTTTGCTGTATCCAAGGTTGGCCTTCCACGACAGGGGTGTGCTCAGACCCACTGACACTCACCCTCTGCAGTGTGGCTAGGTTGTCCATCCATGATGGAATTGGGATGTGGCACCAATGACAGTTTTTTTTTTCTTGTATCTTGTCCCTAGTGTGGAGCTGACCATGCTACTATAAACTGGGGTCTCTTAGGATACACGATAAAAGGCCAGAGTCAATAGGATTATTAATGAGATAGCATACTTTATGAACTGAATAAATTTTACTAATTTATATTAGCAAAGCAGTATTAAGAAGACAGAGATCTAGAGTCCCCACAGCACAGTGGGGAATACTCCTCACCCACAGTGATCTGCTGTGGTTTCCACAGCTCCTCATGGATTATAGCGTGGACCCTTGCCCTCTGCCCTGTAGTCCCCTTCAGGACATGTGAAGCCTGGGCATCGCTGATACACCTGCACCTGCTTGTTCATGGATGTACACACAGGGATGGACAGCCAGGGTGGTCCAGACCTCTTAGCCGTCTGAATCAGTGCTTAGTTAAAAACAGGGTCTCTGTGCTGAGCTGCCATTAAGAACACCAAACTGCTACTTCTGTGTGTACAGAGAACAGTCTCTTAAAACAATGTTGAATGAAATGATTGATATAAACAGGCTCCCATCAAACCAGTGTGCCAAGGGTGGTGTTCGGACCTTAGAACTCTCCGTTCCACCAGATACTGGTAAGGGCAGCTGATCTGCCTCAGGACCTGGTCAGCAGATATGACATCAAGGACAAAAATATGCTTCTTTCCTGAAGGATCTATGGCCTTGTGGGTGCCTTCTCCTGCCCCGCCTCCTCCCATTCCTTGTGGGTGCCTTCTCCTGCCCCACCTCCTCCCATTCCTTGTGGGTGCCTTCTCCTGCTCCACCTCCTCTCATTCCTTGTGGGTGCCTTCTTTGCTTCCTCCCGTCCCTGGCTTCCTCCAGCCTTAGTATAATTCCTATTCCCATCTATAAACCGAGGCAACTGGATACTGCTCTCTGGCACTGTCCAGCTTAGACACTTGGTTTGGTCTGTGGGTAGAAGAGCAGAGCTGAGTTGGTCCCTCTCTATTGGGACATGGTTCTGGGCTCCACTCAGGATAAGTGTTCCCTGGGCAACCTTTTAGCTGTTCCCAACCAGGGCTCATGTCTCCTAGGAAAGTCAAAGGGATACTCTCGGGTCTGCACCTGCCAGCCCAATGAAGTTTATGTGCATGCATATTTATGTCTCTGTGTGCTTATTATGTGGCTGTATGAGTGTGTATGGAATTGTTTCTGATGATATGTGTGAACATGTGTGTGTGTACATGTGTGGAAGTGTCTGTGCACGCATGTGAATGTATACATCTGTGTTTACATATGTATGTGAGTGACGGGGAGGAAGTTTATGACTGTGTATGGCAATGTCAAGTGGAAGCATGTAGGTCTTGGCTCTGGCTATACAAGCTGAGGTGTTGCTGGGCTGAAGCACAGGGCTGTGTCCCTGAGCCTGAGGCAGGGGAGAGAAAGGTTGGCTGGGTGCTGATGGAGGAGGGGTGTGGTAACAAGGGCATCCTGAGGTGGGAATGGTCCTGGTCTTGGTTAGCACCCTGTGCCTCTGACGCTTGCTCTGGTACTTGGTACCTGCCTGACGCACACACTTGGCGGGGGCTCCAGGCTCTCCCCTCAGTGAAGTGTTCTCCTCCCCACTCTGCCTGTCATCCCTGCAAACAGAAGATCTTGCTGACTGCTCTGCATCTCTTGCCTCTGACAGGCACATCTTCTCCCTGGCCCTTGCTGTCTGTCATCCGCTCCTCCTTCCCCGCCTGCTGACAAACTGCGCTGTAGAACTCTGCCTCCGTTTCCTTGACTGCACAGGTAACACTTGCTGTTGCTGGCACTCAAGGTGCTTTATGGGCTGATGAGTATAAGCAGTTGTTCTGGCCATACCCGTGTTTGATGACCGGCTAGGAGGCCATCGTACTCCTACAGGAACAGTCTGCCCAGGGAAATGGGCTTGCGTAAATTTGGATCCTTCCTTACAAATGAGTGCAAAGGAAGAAGGAGGCATGGGGAGGCCAACAAGGAGTCCTGTAGGGGCACTAATGTGCCCAGCGATGTGGGACAAAATACACTTAGCACTCCAACACGGACCCTACGTGAGCCTTGGCATTGGGGTACTGGTCATGTGGGCCAGGCTGACCTTGGTTTTCCCTCCAGCTGGAGGAGCGAACCATGGGCCACACAAAAGCACAGATTACTTGGGGTGGCCTGAGGTAGCCGACATGCAGATTCTCCAACCAGGCAGGACATTCCAAGGGCCTTGAGGTGTTCCCCTAGGAAACAGTTCACTGATCTGATACCACACATGACCGTTGGGATCCTCAAAGTGCAAAGAGAAACGTGCGAACTGGTAGATTGAGGCTGCCTTTCCCTGCAAGGTTAGCTAGCTCTGACCCTCCCCTCCTTATCCTGGGTCTGTGTCTTCTGAGTATAGGTGGAGGAAGCTGGGCTGGATCCCAGCCATGTAGACTGTGGGGTCAGCATCTTTCTGGAGTCAGAGGATCTTAGAGCACCGCTGGTTTGTGGCTTTGCTTGGCTTTGCCCTCCCTTGTCCCCAGACACCTGTTGGAGAGGTGGCAGGAGGCCCATGCACAGTGTGTGGGCCCTTAGGGGGCAGTGTGGGTTGCGGGCTCCTGACAAGTCCCATCTGCCACCCGGGAGCTTGGCAGGAGCTGGCCTTTGTTCCTCCCTACTGTTATGACAAGTTCAAAGCTGACCTTCTGGCACCCAGGCACCTTGGTTGAACTGTAGAACATCTGTTTGGGGGACCTTGCATTTTCAGGCCCTTGGGGGGCACTAACTCTAGTCCTCTCTTGGTACTTCCCAAGCACAGTGTTCTGAAACCACACCCCTCGAGGCAGGCAGCCCTCTCCTCCGTGTGTTCAGAGGAAATGTCCTCTCTTAGCTAGGAAGACAATCTTTCAGATAGTTTCTCTTGAAAGACGGACCAAGCCTCAATGAGTTGTGAGCCGGATACCTGCTCCTCCTGGCTTTCACTTCCAAAGCACCTTGCTTGTGTGCTCATCTGGTCCTCTTGGGTGTTTGAAGGAGCCAGGTATTGGCTCTACCTAATTTACAGCTGGGAAAACTGAGGCCTAGCTTATTCATCCAGGCCACCTGCCCAGTAGCATTTCCTCCAAGCCCAACATCCCATGGGGAGGAGACAATCAGGGCCCTGCAAATCCCACATTCAGCTCACCTGGCCTCCGAGGCATCTTGCAGCATGGCCACATCTGGAGAGCAGAGGTTTTTGGACCACACAGACGTCAGTCAGGTCCTTCTTTCTCTGGCTTCCCCAGGACAACATCACCTCTAAGTTTTCTAGCTGCTGTTATCGACAGCGTAGAGTTGGCCATGGACGTTAATGCGTGATAGATCACTTTCATTGTGCTACCTCATGATTAATCTCCCATAATAGTCCTCCAATGCCAGGGCAAAAAAGAGGAGAGAGAAGAAAAAAAAAAACCCTACATTATCCACTTTGTGCTCAGAGTATAAATGAATTAGATTTAATTTCTGTTTAATTGTTTCCATAGTTCAACCTCTGCAGACTTCACAGGATAATTTATTTTGTAGTCCTGGGGACAGGATTGGGGAGGGGGGGGGCAAGGCTACAGCCAGTGGCCAGCACTGGATGCTGTTTAATTACACCTGATAGTCTTATCTCCATGTAATTACGGAGTCTGGGGCTCTGGGCAGCCTTGCCTGTACTCAGAGGATCAATGCTGGGTCAGACCTAGAGCCAGCTGCTTTCAGGAAGCTGTGTGAGCTGCCAGGAGCCATGTGGAGTCCAGTGCTCCTGAAGCCCCTGTGAGAAGGAGGGTGGAAGGAACACGTCTTCAGAAGTGGAGATCTCTGGTGGCATTCCAGCCCCCCTTGCTCTCTGAAGTTGAGGGTGAGGCCTCAGTGGCTGTGTGTGTTTCTGCACCGTGAGGTTGGTACCTTCAGAGCTGTGTATGTACAGGTTCTCCCACTGAGGGGCAGGTTAGGGTGCTTGGCTAGTGGGATCAGGGCCTAGCACCTCTCTGTCCTTGAATCCTGTCCACCTGTCCTTCCCACTTCCTCCTCTCCTCTCCCTCTGCCTCTTTGGTGTATGTGTGTATGTGTGTATATGTGTGTGTGTGGTGTGTATATAAGTGTATGTATATGTGTGTGTGTATGTGAGTATATGTGGTTTGTGTGTATGTGTATGTATGTATATGGAGTATGTGTGATGTATGAGGAGCTCAGAGGTCACTCCTTAGAAGCCACCCACTTGTTTTTTGAGACAGGGTCTCTCCCTGAGGCCTGGCTCACTGACTAGTCTGGACTGGCTGATCAGGGTGTTCCAGGCAATGTAGGCATGTACCACCACACTGGCTCTTTATGGGGTAACTGGGGACTGAACCTGGGTCCTCATGATTGCGAGGCAATGTGCTTCAAAGATACTTATCAAACTTACCATCTTGTGCAGTCAGTGGTGTTAAGGTTTCGTCATGGCAGCCATCAGCGCTGTGCATCTGCAGTGCCCATTTGCCATCCCTGACTGAAACCCCGTCCCTGTCCCAGGACCTCTTCCTCTCTCACTCTCATGGTCCTGACAGTCACGCTGTCTCTCTAATGTGACCTACCTCAGCGACTGTGACTTCAGACCCTCACATGCGTCTGAGCTTCTCTGAGCAGCTTTTCCCGTCCCCCATGCTGTGCCGGGTTAAGGACCTGGGTGGTCTCAGGGCTGAATAGTGTTCTGTGGCACCCTGAAAGATGTTCTTCTCACACACGATCTTTTCAGTGTGTCTCTGAGTGCACTACCTAGGAAACCTGAGGTATGAATTCCTGAGTAACTTGTAGCTTCTCACTCAAGTTTCTGGCCTTTGATCTTGGGAGTACCCTGAGAGGAGGGCTGCCTGCTGTCCCTGCAAGTGACCTCTGACCTCTGGCAGTACTCTGGATCTTTCCAGTGTCTTAAAACAGGATGTTCTGGAAAGCAGTGCTTTGCTCCAGCCAGACTATGTGATCTTCCCAGAGAGCAGAGTACATCCTTCATGTCCAGGGCAGAGCTTCCCAGGTGTGTGTGTGTGTGTGTGTGTAGGGGGTGTTGGGGGGTGGCTGCCTGAATACTGCCTACAAAGGATGTGGGAGGACAGAGGAGCAGGCCTGGTTCTTGGACTTGTCACGAGCTCAGTCTGCAGGCATCTTCCTGGCCCTTCCTATCCCTTCTCGCTTTTTATTTAAGCCCTGAGGTAACCGGAGTATTCAAGGCAATGGGGACACTCCATTTTTCTTCATTTGTGGTGTTGAACGTCTGTCATCCCCAGAGAATGCTGTGTGATAGGGCAGCAGCTGGCCCTCCTCTCTGCCTGGTGCTCTCTCCCTTTCTCTTTCTTATCTGCCGTCCCGGGGAAGTGTTCCTGGCTCTGGGCACACAGAACTTCTGCCGTCCTGGGAAAGTGTTCCTGGCTCTGGGCACACAGAACTTCCAGCTCCAGGCTGGTTGGATGAAGGAGACCTTGACTTGGGTCCTGGAGGTGAGAGTCCTCATTAAAACAGCTTTCTGGAATGGTGGAGATAAAGGGGACCTCACCAGTGACAGACTCAGCCATGCCACCCTGCAGGGACTAAAGCCCTCAGTGTGCCAGGGAGTGTGCTGGGCTCTGTGCAGAGAGAAAGGACAGCATCTGCCTCTGCAGTCACCATGAGCTCCCTACCCTATCTGCCACACTCAGATAGCAGCCCTTGGGTGTTTCAGGGAGACCCCAAGAATAGCAGCCTCTTCTTTGAGTGTAGCTGGTACTTTGTGGCCATATGACAGTGACATTGAGTTGAAAATGAAGAATAAATTATTGGGTGTGTGTGTGTAGATAATGTTATAGAATGGGGAAACGCAGAGCAGAGACACCGAGAAGGTAAGATAGGTAAGGTCAGTGATGACAGTGGACACGGGGCACATGTGCTCTGTGTGCAGGCAGGGCTTTGTGACTCTGGTGATAACCCCGGTGAGGGTCCAGGGTCAGGGGATGATGACTGACGTGGGGTAGGAGGGACCTCACATGGGGCAGGTTTCATGTGTGTCTCAGAGGATGCATGTGGTTCTCTGAGCCCCGGACCATCAGTTTCAGGCTGTACACCTCAAATTCCAAGGAATCCCAGATATGCAGGGGACCAGGGAAAGGATGGTGGCTCACAGTGGGGTTTGTGAGGCAAAGATTCCTTCTGATACAGACAAAAAGCAGCTACCCTTTTTAAAAAACGTTTTTATTTATATGGGTATTTTGCCAGTATGTACCTGTGTATGTATGTATGTACATATGTATGTATATATGTGTACCACATGTGTGCCTGGTGCTACCAGAGGACAGAAGAGGACATTGACCCTATGGAATTGGAGTTAGGATGGTTGTAAGCTGCCATGTGGGTGCTAGGAATTGAACTCCTTCGCTCCTTTCTCCTTCCTTCCTTCTCAGGAGGTCACTGCCCCGCTGGAGACTCCTACACTCCCTCTACCAGCTGGGCAAGTGTTCTTCTTGACTTTGGCACCTCATCTTGGGAGATGACAATCCTGGCAGGAGCTTCAGCCTATTAGCACAATACTGAGTGTTGTCTCGGAGTGTGGAGGCCAGAGGGGGTGAGCCGTGGATTGCATACCATTTGGGGAACAGGGGCTGAGTGCCCACTCCCGGGGTGAACTTGGCTACTGAATGGGATTTCGAGTCCCTCTGCTTCCTTTCCTGGGCATCTGTAAGAGCCCAGGAGTCCATACTGGCCTGGGGGAGGCAGATGGGCACCCCACCTGGGGCTTCTAGGCTCACATCTCAATCCTTGGCTGCCCTCCCCACCCCTCCCCTGTACCTGACCAGCAAGGGTAGCGCTCAGTCCGGTGCCAGGTGCCAGAGAAACGTCCTCTGTCCACGTCCCTCCCATTAATCACCAGCTAGCAGGGGCACAGGGCCCTGTTTAAGATGCACCGGTGGTTCTGAGGTGATCACAGGCATCCCCAGGCTGGGCTGTTAATCTGTTCCCTCTGAGACAGACTACCTCAGGCCTGTTAATCACTTGCTGTAATTACAGCCCCAACTTACTCAGGGAATGTTAATGGATGCCTCAGATGGAGGGGCTGCACATGCATGGGGCCCTTCTTGCTACAGTCCGCAAGGCTGTGGAATATGGGTTCTGAACGAGCAGGCCGCTTGAGGATGTCATGTCTGTATGGAGGATGGAGGGAAAGGCTAGTGGAGTTTCGGATATTTCTGGCTCTCCAGGCAGCATGGAAACCCATCATTGTGTGAGAAGGAAGGCATTGCTATGTCGGGAGCCTGCGGAGGCCTTTGGCTTTTCTGAACTGTGTTCTCAGGCCTACAGGGGACTTGGGAAGGACTGCAGGCATCTACTCTCTTAGTCCCAGTGAGCGCCACTGAGCAGCTAGTTTATGTGAACTTTATACAAGCTAAAGCCAAAAGAGGAGGGAACCTCAATCCAGAAAATCCCTCCATGTGATTAAGTGGCAGACAAGCAAGCATAGGGCGTTTTCTTGGTTAGTGATTGGTGTGGGAGGGGCCAGTCCACTGTGGGTGGGGCCACTTCTGGGCCAGAGGTCCTGGGTACTATAAGAAAGCAAGCTAAGCAACCCAGAGAGCAAGCCAGTGAACAGCAGGAGTCCTCCATGGCCTCTGTGTCAGCTCCTGCCTCTAGGTTCCTGTCTTGATTGAATTCTTGCCCCGGCTTCCTTTGGTGACAGACTACAATGTAGACGTGTAAGCCAAGTCATCATAGCTGTGATAACCCTAAAATAGGCACCTATTCTGAAATGCAGTTCCTGAGTTCTGTCTTCTGTGTGTCGCTACTAACCGACCCCTGGACTATTCTCTGTCATCCTGACTCTGCAGGATGCAGACCCCACTTGAGGGCCAGGGTATGGTAGGGAACCCAGACTTCAGTGTGGGAGCCCAGGGCTGGACTGTTCATGTCAACTTGAGAGCTACCAGTGCCTGCCTTGTGGTTTACCCAGAATGAGGGTGAAAAGACTGGTGGGAGATCTCAAACCTCCCCAAGTTTTTCCACTCTATGGCAAGGTGGAAGGCACTGATGTGGACCCAGCAACTCTTATTGCAGGCTGTTATGGAAGGTTACATTTGTGTCCTGGCCACAGATTGTGCTGTGGAAATGTGGGACTCTGGACCCACAGCAGAGAGGTTGAGTTTAAAGGGGCAGCCTGTGTTTCTCCCTGGTGTCTTGGGGCTGTTGAGGACAGGTTTGTGCTCCTGAGGAGATGTGAAGAAATGTTCATAGTACCAAGGAGAAATTAAAGGAATGATTCCATCCGGGTCCAGCTTGGTGAATGAATGAACTTACAGATGGAGAAGGGTTACTCACAGGACATGGGCGACCCCAGAACAGCTATGTCACCAAAAATCCCACCACGGCCTAGGTGCCACCCACTAAGCTGCTATACAAGAGCCCCCTTTTTTTAGTTAGCCTTTGACCTTCTATATACTTTTGAAGCTCTAGGACCACACACAGCTGGGACAGGAGTACATACAGCTAAAGGCACAGAAGAGAGTGTCAGCAGCTAGACTCTTAAGAGAGGACCTGATGTGTCGAAGTTATGTTCCTATTGTTGTGATACAACACCATGACCAGGGTAACTTACAAAATAAAGTGTTTGTGATGGTTTGTATATGCTCGCCCAGGGAGTGGCACTATTAGGAGATGTGGCCTTGTTGGGATAGGTGTGTCACTGTAGATGTGGACTTTAAGACCTTCATCCTAGCTACCTGGAAGCCAGTATTCTGCTAGCAGCCTTTAGATGAAGATGTAGAACTCTCAGCTCTGCCTGCATTATGCCTGCCTGGACACTGCCACGTTCCTGCCTTGATGATAATGGACTGAACTTCTTAACCTGTAAGCCAGCCCCAGTTAAACGTTGTCCTTTATAACAGTTGCCTTGGTCATGGTGTCTGTTCACAGCAGTGAAATCCTAATTAAGACAGCGTTTAATTGGACTTACACTTTCAGAGGGTTAGCATGCATGCTAGCTGAGACAGGAACAGTTGAGTGCTCAGATCTTGATCCCCAAGCACAAGGCAGAGAGCAAGAGGGGCACGCTGGGAGTCTTTCGAAACCTCCAAGACATCTCCCAATGACACACCTCCTCTAACAAGGCCACACCTCCTAATCCTTTCNAAGACAGCGTTTAATTGGACTTACACTTTCAGAGGGTTAGCATGCATGCTAGCTGAGACAGGAACAGTTGAGTGCTCAGATCTTGATCCCCAAGCACAAGGCAGAGAGCAAGAGGGGCACGCTGGGAGTCTTTCGAAACCTCCAAGACATCTCCCAATGACACACCTCCTCTAACAAGGCCACACCTCCTAATCCTTTCGAAATAGTTCCACCAGCTGGAGACCAGGTATCCAAACATGTGAGTCTATGGGAGCCATTCTCATTCAAACACCATACTATGCCATGCCCAGAGAACATAGTTCCATAACAACATGGGGGAAATGGCTGGGAAGGGCAGCCTGCTGTACCATAAACAGAGTCACTAAGACCGAATTTATTAAAACCTGAGAGAGCCTGAGCTGAGCCTACAGGGCCTGCAGGAGAGGCAGTGAGGAGGGGGGAGAAAGGAGGAAGTGTTGAAAGGCAGAGCAGCAGGGAGGGGGTGGGTGGACTGAGGTTAGTCAGCTCCCTATCCCAGAGGGCAGAGGGAGGCAGGCATCCCTGAAGTGACACCCACGTGGCCCTGCAGGCACATCTCCAGTGAAGCAGCTTGTGCCATTGCCACACATCCTGGTCCCTTCTCTGCTTCTGCCATTGCCACACATCCTGGTCCCTTCTCTGCTTCTGCCATTGCCACACATCCTGGTCCCTTCTCTGCTTCTGCCATTGCCACACATCCTGGTCCCTTCTCTGCTTCTGCCATTGCCACACATCCTGCTCCCTTCTCTGCTTCTGCCATTGCCACACATCCTGCTCCCTTCTCTGCTTCTGCCGTTGCCACACATCCTGGTCCCTTCTCTGCCCTGTCAGAGTGAGCATTTGTCCTGTGAATGTGAGAGTCCTTCGGCAGCATCGGACACTCACCATGGGGCTTCTCACTGTACCTACTTCAAGCCCAAGGGACAAAGGTTGGGTGTCTTGCAGACCCTCCAGGAAGGGCATCCATGCTGCCCCATTAGATTGATTAATAAAAAGCATGTAAAACTCGAGAACTCCGAAGGCCCCTGCATGCCCTAGGGGTTCCCTTGAAGGATGAGGCTGGCTTGGGGCAGCTGCTCCTGTTGGGTATGCCCTGGCAGGTCCTCTCAGTCCCCACAGGGGCTCAGGGGTGGCACTGTTTCCTTCTTTCTGCCACCTTCCCCACCCCCACCCTGTTCCTTTGAATGGCTGCTGGGGTCACAGAGAGAGAGAGAGGCAGAGAGAGAGAGAGAGAGAGAGAGAGAGACAGACAGAGACAAAGACAGAGACAGAAAGCCTATTGGCAGAGGGTTCTGGGGAAACTGGCCTGAACCTCTTTGCTCAGTGGCCTTGTTAACCCTGTGGGATTGCCAGGTCAGGAAGAACAGTGTGCACTGAGCCAGGCCTTCCAGATGTGTTCAACAGTGTGCACTGAGCCAGGCCTTCCAGATGTGTTCAACAGTGTGCACTGAGCCAGGCCTTCCAGATGTGTTCAACAGTGTGCACTGAGCCAGGCCTTCCAGATGTGTTCAACAGTGTGCACTGAGCCAGGCCTTCCAGATGTGTTCAACAGTGTGCACTGAGCCAGGCCTTCCAGATGTGTTCAACAGTGTGCACTGAGCTAGGCCTTCCAGATGTGTTCAACGATGACTGTGGTACTTCCTCTCTGTTAGGTGATTCTCTGGACCTCTGACAAGATTTCACTGATGATATTCTGAGACAAGTCCTCCAGGGATTGTAGCCTATAGCCAGCTTCTCCTGAGAGCCAGGCCCACACTCCCTGCCTTGCAGAATGGGTATGGTCTGCGGTTGGGTGTAGTGTGAATAACTTGTCTGTGATAATGTCTAGAGGTGTCATGCTGCCGCCTCAAAGCTGTTACTCAGAGAACACCTTGATTTCAGTTCCCCTGTGCAGACGCTAGAGCCATGGGAGGCATGGCGGTGGAGGAGTACCTCCTGGCTCTGGGAAGGGAAGCCTTCTGTTCGTCCCAGGTCCATATTGACCACTGAGGTGGACAGGATGGCTGGGAGGCAGCCAGTAGGACTATCCCTCGTCCTCTGCCCCTCCCCTAAGGCTGAGATATGGAGCCCTAGTGTTCCAGTCCATCCCAGCAGCTGAAGTTATACTTGGTGGCTCCAAAAGACTGGTGGCATGCATAATGGTTTCCGTGCATCTGACTCAGGATCGTGCTGCTGGGAGCCCGAATCTTCCAGTCTCAACTCCCTCAAATGGCAGGTGGAACGGATGCCGTGAAGCTGGGGATGGCAGTGCTAATGTCCCTGGTACACCCTAATGGGGTGACCTAGGGTCATCCATGCACAATGAAAGATGTAAGTGGGCCCAGGATAACTGTCTAAAGTAGGAGATGAGGGTGTTGAATGTAAAAAGCTAACAGGAGCAGGCAGATATCCAGGGGCCGTGGGTATTCACTCATGTCTCTTCTGGTCTGTAGGGGAGGCAGTCATCTCTGTCAGTGGATAGCAGAGCCTCACCTCTCGCCAGGTTCCTCTGACTCCACCCACAGTGGTCCCAAGTGTATCAGAGTTCATGCGGGAGCTCTGCCATTTCCGGGATGGATCTTTTAGATTATCAGGCTGTGATGACATCAGCCATAGCTACCCCTAGGCAGACATCCTTGGAGATGTGATGCCACCAGTAGAGGACTGGTCTAGAGACCTTTTAGGCCTCTGGGTTAGCAGCCCAGGGTCAGGTTTTTGCCCCCTTCTCCCCACTTCCATGTTACCCAGAGACAGCTTCCATAGGGAGAAGACTGAGTCCCAGTGCCCTATTTTCTTCAATGATGAAGAACCCTGTCCTGCAGTCCATGAGATTGTGGTTTCTGACCTCCCATCTCTGTAACACACGGGGTGGAGCAGATGCGAAGGGGTCAGCTCAGCTTATTCCTCACTGGCCTCTGTGTGACCTTATTCCTATCTCCTTTTCTCTTCCCACTTGGGTCCAAGATCTTGGGGTGCTGAGCTGGGATACTTGGTGGCCCATCCTTGGAGGGGAGTTGAACAATGTGAGGAACCTGAGGACAGGCTGGGAGGAAGGAGGTCACGTGCCCAGCTCTGTGCCTAGCAACACCCGCTTCCCAGTATCCCAAGCAGATGGTCACTTCACATTCTCCTGGGTGTTCCTCTGGCTGGTGATTTGGGGATCATGGGAGCCAAGTGACAATTCCAGAGTCTCTGCACCCTCTGTCCCTCCTCTGAAGGTGCTCGATCTGGCCAGGCAGGTAACCGGCCCTAGCCTCAGCCTGGCTGCTCCTCATGCCTCGGCCTCTGCTGCCCCCTTCCTTTATGCTCCTGTGCAGCCTCACCCAGAAAAGCCCAGGCCTTTTCTCTTTCTGCCAGCGGCTCCTGAAAGATCTTTTTTTTTTCCTTCCCTAGCTTCTCTTCTCTTCCCTAGGTATCTTTGTTTCCTTGTTTAGTCTCCATGCTAAACTGGGAATTTTCAAGGTTGGAACTTATAGGTGTGATGTGCATGGGGTGAGGATCAGGAAGTGCCCTCCCTCCACCACGGCCCAGTATGTGGGACCTAGACAATTCCTTCTCAGCCTTCCTGCCCCGAACTGGAGATGAAGCAATGACAGTCCTCTGTGGCATAGACTGAATGAAGGTAAAGCATCGAGCTTGGTACCATACAGAGGCCAACCACTTAACAGATGGCAGCAATACTCAGGAGTCTGCTCTTGGCTGTAGTGGAATATTCCAGAAATGAATATTCCTAAGTTTTAAGTTTCACAGAGCTCTCAATAGGGTGAATCTCCTGTTGGCCTGCTTTACCCTAGCCGAGGTGTAAGTCACCCCTTCTAATGTATCTCACTGTATCTAATGTATCTCATTGTATCTAATGTATCTCATTGTATCTAATGTATCCCATTGTATGTGCTATCCTCTTGTTATTTACTTAGTAGCCATTGTTACTTAGTAGCCATTTCAGCCATCAGACTGGCTGTCACGGGATAGATGCGGCTGCTAGGTAGCACAAGAGAAGCTAGAGCACCAGAAATTTCATAATATATGTCTATAACTGTTCTATTTCATTATTAGTTATGACTACTAATCCCCTCTCCTCTCTGTTTTGTGTGTGTGCATGTATGCACATGTGTGTGTGAACACATGCACACCGCACCCTCCTGCCCATGTCAACACTGGATGTCTTAATCATCCTTCATCTCCCCTTACCCATGTGTTTTGAAGTCAGCCCTCTCACTGCATGTGCACGTGCATGTGCTGTCTATAGCCGTTTCAGATAGACTGGCTGGTTGGCAAACCCCTGGGCCCTGACTCTCTGCCTCCCACTGTTGAGGTTACAGATGGATACCATGGCGTGTAGCTTTTTAGGTGGGGACTGAACTCAGTAAAGTGCACAACAAGCCCTTTACCTGCTCAGCCATCCACCTAGATCAAATTTCTTAGCGTGTTTAATTTTTAAATCTCAGCATAGGTCTGTATGTACAAGATAAAACAGAATGTATAGGGTTTGTTACTCTCTGGGTCAGATAGTAACATGCCTGCATGCCTACATGCGTGCACACATGTATGCAGGTGTACATGTGTTTGAAGGCCAGAAGTCAACCTTGCTTGTCAGCCTCAGCAACACTATTCACCTTCTTTGAGCCCAGGTCTTTCATTGGCCTAGAGTTTGTCAGTTACTCATTGGTCAGAATTCTCATTGGTAGGAGAGCCTCGGGGATGTTTGTTTCTGCCTCCTAAGGCACCTGGTGTTTCCCCTTGGGGTCTGGGTATCCAACTCGGGTTTTCCTGCTTGTGAAGCAAGCCCTTTACCAACCAACTCATCTCTCTTGTTTTGATAAGTGAAGGAGAAGGGGTGTGGGAAAATGGGGATGGAGAAGCCCAGTGACAGTAGTGGGCAGCTGGAGTGGAGCCCACTGGGGTCCCCCGGGGAAATGCAGAACACACACCCTGGACTTCTCCAGAGAGGCCTGGGGCCTTGCACCTGTTGGCCAAGGTTGCTTTGAGATCCCAATGCTCAGGAATTTCTGGCCTTGTAGTCCTGGTAGGCAGAGAGACCCAGCCAGAGCTCGCAGCCATGATGGAGCTGGTATGTACTGGGATGCTGTGGTGGAGGGTGAGGTGGCCTGGCTGCTGTCTTCTGTGGTCCCTCACTTCAAGTGTTGATGATGACAGCAATGATGACGAACAGGGTTCTGGGACTTGATGACCAAGCCTTACTCTCCCCACAACCCCATTTGGCGATTTCCCAGGAGCCTCTCTGCTACCCCTGGGTTTCAGGTAGTGGGCTCTGAGTCTTTCTTTACCTGCAGGGATGGTTGGCCCTCACAGGGCTATGTAGATACCTTCCCAAGAACAATTTCCTTATGAAAAATGGTCATGTATATCCCCTGAGGGGGAAATATCTGACGTCTGATGCTTCCTCCCTACCCCATCTCACACCCGGAGGCATCTTGGTTGTTTGTTTGTTTGGTTTATTTTTTTGTTTTTGTTACTGTTGTTGTTTCTTTATTTGTTGTTTTAAAACAGGGTCTCAGTTTTGTCCAGTCTGGCCTTGACTCAGTATTGAGTCAAACTTGGTTTCAGACTTCTGATTCCCCTGTCTCTACTCCTCAGGTGCTGGGATTATGTAGGCCTGCCCCGCCATGTGCAGTTTATGCAGAGATCTAACCTGGCACTCTGTGCATTCTGGGCAAGCGCTCTAACAACTGAGCTACCTCCTCAGCCCCTGTGTGCAGTTTTTGTGCGTAGCTGTGGCTAGTTGAAGAGTGGACTCCAGAAGATACCACACCTTAGTCCCTAGAAGGTGTGCACATTACCATGTGTGAGTGAGGATCTCCGGATGGAGACTTCCTGCACCATCCAGACGAGCACTGTACATCAATCATTTCAAGTGTTCTTGAGAGGGAGGCAGGGGGACATTTGACTGACAGAAGGGAAGATTTTGTGACCCCAGAGACAGAGGTTGAAGGGATATAGTCACAGGCTGAGAGATGCCCAAGGCCTCCAGAGGCAGCAGGAGGCAGGAAGACCCCTCCTTCC
Source organism: Mus minutoides (assembly GCA_902729485.2). NCBI lineage: Eukaryota > Metazoa > Chordata > Mammalia > Rodentia > Muridae > Mus > Mus minutoides. The sequence goes on along the minus strand of LR750927.1, from coordinate 71,155 downwards.
AGGCTGCTGAAGGAACATGTCTCTGTCAGCTCCTTGCAGGTCCGGTGAAACTGCCTGTGGCCTTGTGGCCTCCAGCTGTGGCTGGAGTGTTTCTGCTGACTTCAGCAACTCAGCTGGGGTCATTTGTCTATGTCATAAGGAAGGGTCCCTCATGGACAGAGATGACCTCTCTGTAGAGACAAGACACAAGAGAGTCCTCTGGCAGCTCCTTGACAGGGGAGAAGGGGAGTCTTCTAAGAATGTGCTGTGGACGGAGGCTGGGCCGATGGCTCACTCTGTAAAGTACTTGACAGCAGACGTAAGAGCCTGAGTTTGATCTTCAGGACCCACGTAAACCAGCTGGGCCTGGTGGCATGCACTTTCATCTCAGCACAGGGAAGACAGAACAGGAGGATCCCTGGGGCTCTCAGGCCAGCCAGCCTAGCGACAGGCTCAAAATCAGTGAGAGACCCTGTCTGCGCTAACAAATAGTGGCCCTTGTGGAGGGAGGTCTGAGGGTGATCCAGACGCACATACCTGCAGAGTGGGGAGGAGGAGATAACACTACAAATGACCACCATGCATGCTCTCTCCTTAACCTCTGTCTGCATTCTGACAGACACATTGGTACTATATTGTCTTCAGTGACTAGCAGTTAGATGTGTGGGCAACCACAACTGGGGATGGCTACAGGAGAGGTGTGGGGTTGGGGGAACTTGTGCTCCATTCATAGGAACTCAAGGTGAAGGGCCCACATTCCTCTCCCCCAACTCTTCTATTTCCTTGACTGTGTCACAGATGGGGTCAGGGCTGCTGGACTCCGAGTCTGGATGGAAGGAGGATTTTATGTTCAGTGTGGTCCAAGAGCTCCTACTGAGCTTCATGTATTCCTGGCCTGTGGAGGGGCTTCGTGTGCAGTGCTGGAGGGAGGTGACCAGGCAGAGGACTGTCCTTTCTGCTCCCGTGCTCCTTCTAGTCACTGGTTGTGTGCTCCATCCCGAGGGCTGCGGGATACAGCCTCTCACCTATACATCCAGCATGGTGACAGTGACCACAGTGTCAGGGAGCGTTGGGAATGTGGCGAGTTGGGACTGACCTGTGGAACACTTAAAACGAACCCCAGATTTCAAGAGACCGAGCACAGGATGCAGGGTATAAAGTCTCACATTGGAGTCCTCATATTGATTGCACGTTGGAAGGAAAACATCTTGAATATGTTGTGTTCGATAAAAAAAAGATCATAAGGATTGATGCCCCTTGTTAGTTTTTAACGTCTCTAGTGAGGCCACTAGAAAGTTTAAAGTCACTTCCATGTTCCCAGCTCCAGCTGCTAAGCAGTTCAGCAGATAATTACTCATACTGACCTTGGCCCACGACACAAGGGCTGCTACCTTGCTCAATATCTGTAGGGACCAGGGCTCTGCTGTAAACTGAAGACCCCACAGTGGGATGGTTTTTGGAGATGAGCCCTTGGGAGGATATTTGGGTTAGATAAAGCCGTGAGGGTGGGGCCCTTAGGAAGGGATTAGTGTCCAGAATAGAAGAGTCATCCTCTCTCCTGCTGCCCACTGAGAACAGCAAGAAGGTAGTGGACTGCTAGCCAGGCCAGGGACCCTCGCCACAGTCCAGCGTGCCTCTCCTCCAGATCTTGGAACCCCAATTTGCAGCTCTCTGGGTAACTGGTAGTTGACATGTATGTGCCCAAGCCTTCGCTCTGCTGGACTGAGCCGATAGGTAGACAGGACTTTAAAGAATGCAATGCAAATGCCTTTGGGTACAAAGGTGGGGGTAGTGCATACTTCCACAAAGACAGGCCTGGACCACACAGATGGACATGGGGGTGGTGAGGCTGGGACTTGGGGGCGAGAGCAAGGGGCAGCTCACAAGCAAGGCCTACATTGCTCCACCACTCAGAAGGTATGGAGTGCAAGAAGGAAGTGTTCAGGGAAGGCTGCATTGTTGTTAGTGGGTCATGCACTCACACAGCATTTTGCATCTAACTAACACAAAACAGTAAAAGTAGTCTAATCTGTGTTCCGTTAAACAGACCTTGACCTTCTTGATGGTCTGAAGTGGCATTAAAAGCTCATACCCATGCTGGTGTGACCATTACAACTGATCTCCAGAACATTCTCACCCCCTCCCCCAACTCAAACACTGTCCCCATTAAACACAGGTGCTCTGTCCCCTCCTCCAGCTCCTGGAGTCTCCACTCACCTTTGACTCTACCTGGCTTTAGACCACACTAGGTTTCTTGTGTAAGTATAAGTGGACTCAGTATGTGGCATTTTATGACTGAGCACAGTGACTCAGCGCGTGTCCTGGGGTTCAGAGCACTGGAGTCTTCCCTTTCACTCTGCCTCATTCCACCCCATCTCAAGCTCAGCTTGGGAACTGAACAGTGAGGGCCGTCTAGGACCATGTGGAGAGTCAGGCAATGGCCCCCGGCTATGCCCACACCTTCCCTCCCCACTGCTGGGTGATGTAGGCATGTCTTGCCCACAAAGGACAGCCATTTTAACGAATGTCACATAATCCACAAACAGGCCAGGCGTGGCGACACACCTGCAATCGCAGCTCTCAGGAGGATGAGAAGGTCAAGGTCCTTTCCTGACTAAGAGTTTGAGGCTAGTTGAGGATGCAGGAGACCCTGTCTAACGAGCACCGTCCCCCCCATACAATTTCCAAATAGAACACGCTCTGGGAGAGCCCCCACTCTTCTCTTTACTCCTCTCCAATCTCTCTAGTCTCTTTTCTAGTGATGAAGACGGCATAGTTCCTAAGACAAACTCTGAGGGCCAGGACAGGTCACTCTGTAAGTACTTTGTAATCTCGGTGGGACTCAAAGCCTGCTGATCGCCAGGCGTGAGAGATTCGGGGCAGGCTCTGTGCACACATAGTTGATGATTGGTCAGGAGATGGGTAAACTTTGCAAATGCACAATATTTGCATAGAGCCTGCCCCAGTTGAAGGCTGGCACCCCTTTGTAGGTGGGGCTGTCAGCAGACCATGCACAGCTCTTCCAGGATCCAGCTTGTGACAACTGGGAGGGACCCAGAGCAAGACTGGCCCCACTAGGGATTGGTCTCTGGTAGCCTTGATCCAGATGTTCTCTCGCAGCTGAGAAAAGCCCAGAGGCAGGAGGGGCTAAGAGTGCAGATTCCCTGTCTCGGCATCCAGAGAGATTTCTGGTGGCAGAAGGCCAAGAGCACAGGTTCTTCCACTGGGCAGGCAGAGGCATGGCAGGGTAACCTTTGCCCACCCACTTACCTGGCAGAGTAGTTCAGGGGCTGCCAGGGTGGACTGCTTAACCAACCTCATTACTCTCGTGCATTTAGCAGCTCGGAGGAAGATAATACCTTTCAAGTTTGACCCAATTTTCGTTTTTGTTGTCATAACCATGGAAAATCGACCTTCGAGCCCCTCAGCAGCAGAGCTGAATGGGAAGTGATTTACAGCAAGCCCCTGCTCAGAATCCCTAATGTGCCCGTGGGGCACTGCTGCAGCGCCCTCCTCAGAGGCCTAATCTCCTCTTAGCAGCAATCCACGCAGAGCTTCACCCAACAGCCCCTCCCCGGAGCTGTTGACAACCCCGTTCCCTAGAATTAGAAGTAAATGAGTAGGTGGACTGGTGAACTGGCGCTTGGATCTCTAGCACCAGAAGCCCTAGAGATTCCGCACCGGAAGCAGCGCGTTCCCCAGTCTCGCCACTCTCCCCGGCAGGGTCGTTGCTCTTTCTTTCCTTTTTTTTTTAGGGGAGCGCAACTGCAATGCCACTTGGTGTTTCTGTGAGCAGGCAGGGCTAAGGACGGGGGCATGGAGCTTGGCTAGATGTGCTGGCAAGAAGGCTTTCTGAGGGAGGCAGAGCTCCGAGTTCCAGGACAGCTGAGAGTGCTGCAGAGCTGGTGCAGTCTGTTCAATCTAACACATTTAAACTACTATTGCAGTATATAATCTGTTAAGATACAAATAGGATATTTTAATTGATTTTGTTTTAAAAAATTATTTATAGTGTACAAAAGAATAGGCGTCATTGCGGCATTTTCATGAACGTTTAGCATGTACTTTGTTCATATTACGCACTCCTGTCCCTCTGGCCCCTCCTGCCAGTCCCCTCCCCCACTTGTACGTTCATATCCTTATTCAGTTTAGCATCTGGATTCTGTGTATGAAAGTAAACATGCGTTATTTGTCTTTCTGAATCTGGTTTATTTGGCTTAAGTGGTGGTCTCCACTTCCACCTGTTTTCCTGAAAAGGATGTAATTGCACCCCCCTCTGACACAATGAAATACTCATATGTACATATATACTATGTTTTCTTTATCCGTTGTGGGCATCCAGGCTGTTTGCTTATCTTGGCATCCGTGAACACCAGTGTGCAGGTGACTCTGAAAATGCTGACTTGAGTCTTTGGGCATGCACCCAGGAGCAGTGTCACTACATCGCACGGTGGCTCTGTTTTTAAGTTTTTCATGTCTTCATTTGTTTCTAGTGACCTCCACACTGTTTCCCCATGCAGCCCCATGCAGCCCCATGCAGCCCGGTGTAGCCCCTTGCAGCCCCTTGCAGCCTCATGCAGCCTCATGGACATTCCCACCTGCGGCATGGAAGGGTCCCCCTCCCTACATTCTCACCTTTGATTTACTGATGATAACCATCTGACTGAGCCGAGAAAGACTCTCAGTGCAGCTTTGATTTGGACTTCCCTGATGGCTGAGGATGCTGAACATTTTTTTCATTTATTTGTTGGCCATTTGCACTTCTTCTGAGATGTTCGTTCAGTTCTGTTCATTTATTGACTGGATGATTTGCTTTGGTGTTTGATACTTTGAGCTCTTTGTAGATCCCAGGTAGGAATTCCCTACAAGATTGGTGCTCACAGAGCACTCACAGGTCTGTGAGCCACTTGGGGTAAGTGGGCCATGGCAAACTCTGAATAGGTCTACTACACTTATTGGAGTTACGTCATAGGTCTATAAGTCAGTTTAGTGGCTCTATACCAGGGTACCATTGGCCTCTGTGCCACAGGGCAACAAACAACAGGAAACATGTAAGGCTGCTTCTGCCCAGGCTTGGGGCCTCGTTAGCCAAAAACATTATATAGCTGAGCTCAGGTTCACACAGGGTAGAAAAAGAGACTTGGCTCTTTGGGGGGAAATACTGCAAAACAGCACTGGAAAGGACACAGTGCTGGGGCGGATCAGAGTTCTGTTACTGTTGTCTCCACAGTGAGGTGGACCATAGAGTAACCCTGATGGCAATGACAGTGGATGTCATCTCAGTGTGTAATGATCTGGACACAGAGGCCATTTCTTTTTTTTTTTTTTTTTTGGTTTTTCGAGACAGGGTTTCTCTGTATAGCCCTGGCTGTCCTGGAACTCACTCTGTAGACCAGGCTGGCCTCAAACTCAGAAATCCGCCTGCCTCTGCCTCCCGAGTGCTGGGATTAAAGGCGTGCACCACCATGCCGGCCCACAGAGGCCATTTCATATTGAGTGTTCATCATGGATCAGAGATTAAACCAAGTATTCCATGCACATGACCTTGTTCCTCTTAGTGACCCCATGATAGAACTAAGATCGAATTTTATGGGCAAGCAATCTGATGCTGAGAGACAAGTAAACAACCAGGCTTAGTGAAAGAGAAGCTAAGATTTTGGTCCAAGTTTGTCTAATGAAAGCCAAGATGTGTGGATGCTCTGTCATGAAGTCTTAGCGGGACTTGCCTCTCGCCCCCACCCCAGTTCTGAGAATCTACTACACTTATTGGAGTTACGTCATAGATGAATGGATGGGTGGCTAGATGGCTAGTAGGTAGATGAAAGGGTGTGTGTGGGTCAGTAGCTGTAGATGTGAGTAGAGGGTGGGCATGTGACTAGATAAACAGATGATATATGGTTGGGCAAACATGTAGTTGGAAGGATGGGTTAGTAGATGAATGGACAAATGGATAGGTGGGTGAGTAGTTATGTAGTTGGAGGTATGGGTAAATGTTCAAATATGTAAGTGAATGAATTAGTAAGTGCATGGACAGATGGATGGATACATGGATGGATAGATGTGTGGATGCATGAATGGATGCATGGATAGATGCGTAATGGATGCATAGATGAGTGGAGGGATGGATGCATGCATGGGAGGATGGATGCATGAATGGATGAATGGACACATGGACAGATGGATGCATGGACAGATGAATGTATGGATGGATGAATTCATGGATGAATGCATGGATGAATGGATGCATGGATGGAGGGATGGATGCATGGATGGATGCATGCATGGATGAATAGATATGCAGTTGAATAGACTGATGAATAGATGAATGAGCAGGAGAATGGGTGGGTGGATGGATAGGGTGGGTATATAGGTAGTTAGAGAGATTAATGGATGAATGGATATCTAGTTTGTAGTTGAGTGGATGAATGGGCAGCTATGTAGTTAGTACATGGACAGATGAGTAAATGATTGAGCACATAGATGAGTCTATGGAGAGGTAGATCAATATATATGGTAGCTCCACCCTCATCTTTTGTAAGGATGTCTTAGGTAGGATTTTATTGCTGTGAAGAGACATCATAACCAAGGCATCTCATATAAAAGAAAACATTTAATTGGGGCTGGCTTACAGTTTCGGAGGTTAAGTCCATTGTCATCATGATGGGAAGCAGGGTGGCGTGCAGGCAGAATTGATGCTGGAGAAGGAGATGAGAGTTCATCTTGATCCACAGGCAGCAGAAGTGAGTGCCACACTAGGCCTGGTTTAAGTATCTGGTCCTTAAAACCCTACCCCCTAGCTACACACTTCCTCTAACAAAGCCACACCCACTCCAGCAAGGCCACACCTCCTAATAGTGCTTGCTATTCCCTATGGATCTATGGGGGTCATTTTTATTTAAACCACCACAAAAGACTTATTTTATTTTTAATTGTATATGCATGTGTATCTATGTGTGGGTATGTGCACATGAATGCAGGTACCCACAGGTCAGAGGGTATCAGATATCCTGGAGCTGGAGTTACAGGCAGCTGTGAGACAGCTGATGTGGATGCTAGGAACTGACCTCTCTAAAAGCGATATACACTCAGCCGTCTCTCCATCTCTCCATCCGTCCATCTCTCCATCCGTCCATCTCTCCATCCGTCCATCTCTCCATCCATCCATCTCTCCATCCCTCCATCTCTCCATCCCTCCATCTCTCCATCCCTCCATCTCTCCATCTCTCCATCCCTCCATCTCTCCATCCCTCCATCTCTCCATCCCTCCATCTCTCCATCCCTCCATCCCTCCATCTCTCCATCTCTCCATCTCTCCATTTCTCCATCCCTCCAGGAGGTCTTGCCCCTGGTTCATCTAAATGTGTGCACTCAGCTCACTGAGCTGTGCTGACTGACCCTCAGAGCTCTCCCTTATGCTATGGAAAATTCCATGAGCCCCAAATTCATATGCTGGGTTCTAAAAAGACATCAGAAAGATCTTAGAAAGAAAACAAATTCCTGAGATGACAGAGAGCAGGACAGGACCTTGCAGGTGGCAGAGTGGAGGACTCCACACGCTCAGACTCGATCTGGATTCGGACAGCCTCACCACTGGGCTGTGACCCGTGCTTCACATCCAGTGGATAGGAATGCAGTCGATAGAGCTTCCACCCTGCCTACTCTGTAACCCAGCTGTTCCAGCCTCCTGCCAAACTGGTCTCATGAAAGCCAGGCTAAGAACAGGGTTTCATCACTGCCAGAGAAAGTTCTCTGGAGGTCTGTGTTCATCTCCCCAGACATAGAGAGGTCTTGGGAAGATTCCAGGTGTTTTTTGGTAGCTGCTGGTGAGACTGTTGTCTTTCGAAAGCAGAAGAGGAACAGCTGTGCTCTGTGAGCACATTAGAGAGATCCCATCAACACCCCCATCCTATGTATGCTTTGTCTTTAGCCCTTTGTCTGTTGATGGTGCTAACTAGGGAGAGGCCAGGGTTAGACTCACAGACAAGGTGAACTGGGATGAATCCTAGCTATCCATGCTGCTTCCCTGTCTCCTCAATTCATGAGCAATGATACAGGACTCATGGTGGCCTGGTGGGGCCTTTCCACTAGTGCCAGCTTGAAAACCCACTGGGGCATGCCTCTCAACCCAAACATTCAATGCTGCATATAGCTGTCGATGGCCGCTTTCCCTGGAGGAACTGAGTAAGTCCTAGTGTTGACTCTCCCATTAGAGGGCTCAGAAGCCTCAGGGGGTTAACATTCATCAGCTCAGGTCATCCCTTGTATAGGTGTAACCAAGTCACCTGGAAGATGTCCTTGCCTTTCCATGTGGGGAACACCATCTTCAAAAGTCCCATGGGATACAGGCAAGCATTTGACACTTTTTGACAATCTCATGCCACCCAAGAGGATGCTTATGTTGCTCAGCTGTGGCACCGCTGTGCCCAGGTGTCAAGAAAAAGGTCATTAACTGGGAGGGTTGAATGACAAATGTTACCCCAAGATCTTCATGCATGTTGCTTTGGCCTCATCTCCTTGTTGACAGATGTTCCACTTCTTTCCCCTCCCAGAGGGTCTGTGAGGTGTCTACATAGGGACCTGGATAGCTTCCTTCTGGTGGCTAGAATTCTTCCAGAACAGAGCAGGCTTGCCTGGGAATTCTTCCGAACACTTGTGCACTACAAATGTCACTGTGTCTCTTGCAATGATTCTTAAAACACACTGCTGTCTTAAGCCATTTCCCTAATGTGCATGCTGGAAGAGTGGGCTGTGTGCAGAGAGGCAATAGGCTCTAGGTTGGGAGCAGTTGAGAAATTCCTCCAGGGAGTGCAGTCAGGCTGTGGACATAAGTTGGGGGGAGGGATCCAGGGCAGCTTGGAACTCCAGGCAAGGGAAAAGTTTCATGTCTATCTGTCTGGGAGAGTTTGTGGCTAGTCTGCTGGCTTTCAAGTCCACCTTTGAGCTCCCTGGGGCCTCCCTTGAACACACTCTCATTTTGGCTTGGCTTTTCAAAAGTTCCGAATCTGTTAAGGTGGCAATCTCATCTAGTTACAATGTCTCGAAGGAGGCTACCTAGTATCCTGGCATTACAACGTCTCAAATGAGGCTACCTAGTATCCTGGCGCCTATCTTCTACACTCAGTGGAACCAAGCTTCTGCTTTGCCTGAGGGGTCCCCTCAATATGCCTCTGGGGGTGCTCTGTAGCTTGGGCACTCCCTGCTCCCTGACTCCAAGCCCAGCACTCCACACCCCTCAGTGTACTCCTCTCTCACCCTCATGCCATGACTCTCTCCCCACCTCCTCCACTCCCTACTTCTTGTGTCTTCACTCCTGGTTTCTCCCACTCCTTCCTCCCCTCTCACCTTTCTGTACCCCAATCCCACTCCCGTTATAGCCTCTTGCATCTGCCCCCCATTTCCTTGTCCCTCTTATCCCCCTGCCCTCAAGCCTGCCAATAACCATGTGTCCCTCCTTATTACCCCAGAGTCCCCTGCCATCTTTCTCTCTCTCCTGTTGCTGTACTCAGATTTTCTGTGCCTCTCTCCTGGCCTGGGACTGCCACCCCCATGTCTCATATACCACCTCTGCCACCAAGAATAACACCAACTATGTCCCTCATCTCCAGTCCCTGGGTAGGCATTGAACTTGACAGAAGGCCAGGTAGAGATGGCAGCCCCAGGGTTGGCATAGAGAACACCGAGGTTCTGGGAACCAATCATGGGGTTAATGTTAGGAACATGGTAACCTTTAAATTTCAGAATAAAAATGCTCACAGGCAGCTACTGAACAGAAATAGTGTGGGCTTCCCCATTTCCAACTTCTCCCCCACCCCACCTAGTCACTTACTCCCTGCTCAGCTGGGCACCTGAATGTGCCCCTGTCTATTTCTACCTGTCTAGGTGCCTGTCGTGATAGTTCTCTAGGTGCTCAGAGCTAGTTTTTGATCTGGCTTCTGGCCAAGATGGCTTCCCACAGGTAGGGTAGGGTTTGCTTTGTTCTGGCCTTTTGAGCCTTCTGGCTGGGGCTCTGTAGTGAGGTGGTCAGCTGTGTGTACCTGACATCTCCAATGACTCAGGCAGGCCACCTGCATGAGTAGGCTCACAGCTCTGATGCTCCTTCATTCGGAAAGCTGTTCCCAGCACCCAGCCTTTCCTCATGTGTCCACCAAAGGCGTGCACATGCTCTGAGCTGCAGTAGCCAGCCTGGCCCAAGTGCTCTGCAGTGACAGCAAAGGGCGATGCTCCACAGCTGTGTGGCAGGAAGGCCCTGCTCTTCCGTGTGCACTGTGCCTAGAGCCTTGAGGCAAGGGCAGGTAGGGCCTAGTTGGCCTCCTGGCCTTACTCGGTTCACTGTATGTTCTGTCATGTCCATTGGCTGTCCGTATCCCCACCCAACCCTGCACTGCTGAGGGGCTGCACAGGATACCCTCTTAGTTCCTGCTGCCTGGTTCAGCTGGGTACAGGCGGTCTGTCTTTTTTGAATTTCTGAAGGAAGTAGGGGGTTGCCTGGGTTTCCCACAGATTCTTGCCTGTTTTTAGCACAGCGAGAACCTGTCAGGATCAACTTCATGGTTTTCTCCCCTCCCCACATCCTCTGCTATTGTAGCTGAGCTTCTCTTTACAGCAAAAGAGCACGTGTGTGTGTGTGTGTGTGTGTGTGTGTGTGTGAGCATGTGTACATACATGAGTGTGTGGATGTGTATGAGTGTGGATATGTGTGAATGTATATATGTGTATGAGAGTGAATGTGCATGTATATGAGTGTGTGTGAGAGTGTTCTTGTGAGAGTGTGTGCATGTGTGTGAGTGTGTGTGTGTGAGTGTGTGCAAGTGTGTGAGTGTGTGCATGTGTGAGTGTGTGAGAATGTGTGCATGTGTGTGAGTGAATGTGCATGAATGTGACTGTGTATATGTGTGTATGAATGAGTGTGTGAGTGTTGTTTGTGAGTGTGTGTATATGTATGTGAGAGTATATGTGTGTATGTATGTGTGTATATGTGTGTGTGTGAGCGTGTGTGTATGAGAGTGAGTGTGTGTATGTGAATGTGTATATGTGAGTGTGTATATGTATGTGTATGAATGTGTATTATGAGTGTGTATGTGTGTGTGAGAGTTATCGTGTACATGAGTGTATATTTGTGTGTGTGTGTGTGTGTGTGTGTGTGTGTGTGTGTGTGTAGTGATAATTCAGGAGGGAAATGGCTTGTCTACAGCTGACCTGGGCTACTAGGTAAAGTTAAGTTTTCTGTCTTTCTATCAATCCATAGTTCTGTTGATCCAGTTATCCATCTATCCATCAATCTGTCTGTCCACCATCTATATATTGAGCCATTGATCTATCTATCCATCCTTTGATCTATTGAGTGGATGGTTGATCGTTTCACCCACTCATTCATTGATCTATCCACCTAACCATTGATGTACCCACCTTTGATTTGTTCACACATCCATCCATCTACCCACCCACCCATCTTTTGATCCATCAATCCATTAACCCATCTATCCTTCCTGCAGCACTGAGAACCTAGACTATATCAAGCACTATGTTTGTAGTGCCAAATCCCCCAGCCTCCGAGGACCCGGGTGGAGTGATGCAGAACATGGAAATACAACAGCAGCAAGCAAGGAACTCGGGGCAATAGCTTTGCCTTAGTTGTCAGAGGAGAGCTCTATAAAAATGTCTGAGCGAGGAGATGGGGCCGACAGCTTCTAACCCATTGCAGAAGCACAAGGTCACTGTTGGGTGAGAGAGTCCTGGATGTTGCTCTAACCTGCACGACAGCTGGTACCCACCTCTGGAAGCACCCTGCTCCTGGGATTCTGAGTTTCTCTGTGTTTTTCTCCTTCCTTTGAGGCACCTTGCTCCTCTGTGCAAGACTTCCTTACCCACTAGCTCCTGGAGAGTCTCAGCTGTGACCGTACATCATCTCTGCCATCTCTACTCCCTGCCTTCTTGCTGGCTGCTCTGTGCACATCTGCAGCTTCAGACAACATTCATGTTTTCTATAAACCCTTAGTTAACTATCACCTGGAAATGGGTTACCTGCAAACACAGCAGCTTAAAACAACAGTCGTTTATTGGCTCTCAGTTTCTGGGGTTCTAGAACTAGCAAACAGCTTAGCTTATGCTTTAAACAAAGAAAAGAAAAAGCTCAAGGTATCTCAAAGGTTTCTCACTGACAGCGTGTCTGGGCTGGAGGCATCTGAAGCCAAAATGTGATGAAGGAAGTGGACCCAGCCTCCTCCTTCTGCCCGTGTGGTCCCTCGGTGGAGCTCCTGAAGGTCCCATGAAGTGGTGAGAGTGGCCCAGGTGCCATGCTGTCTTCGGTGACCTGAGCTTGCATGTGCCTGCCTTACTGGTTGTATCTGTTGTTCACATAGATGACCCAACTGGGAGGTGAGGAACAAAGAGGGTAGAGAATTAGGATCACATAGTCATGCTGGAGGCTGGTTACCATGGCCCCAAAGCAGGGAGGCCTCTTCCATAAACCTTAGGTCTTAGCACACAACCACTCCCAGCTACTCCTGTGTCACCTCAGGTCTGTTCAGTCTTAACAGCCTGAAAAGCCTCGAAATATATTAACCTTTAAACAAGCAAATAAAAAGATCAGGATTTCTATGCAACCAGGTTGATCTGGAGCACACTGTCCGCCTACCTGCTGGATACATGCTATTTTTAACATAGGAAAGGGGATAAAGATAACAATGGCCCCACTGAGGTCCTGTTGTGGTACACCATTCCTAGGGAGACCAGAACAAATGTCTTCTCACCCTAGATAGGGAACCAACAACAAACCAAAATCTGGCCATCATCATCAAGACCAACTTGATAAAGCAATCAACCGTATTGCCATTGCTCACAGAACTATGAGCGAGGGGTTACTTACAGGAACAGGATTGAGTCAAAGACAGCTGGGACACCAAAGCCCACCCTAGCCTGGGTGATGGCTCAGGAAAGCTGGAGACCTGAAGCACACTGCACAAGCTGGAGGCATCCATCAGGTTGGAGAGTATCTTTATCAAGCAGTTTAGATGGTCTGAGCCTTTTACAGATAACTTGGCTGAACTCTGTTTCTTCTATGTGTTTCAGGTAGTGTGAGATTGTTTGTCAGATATACACTGCTTGGGAGGGAGGGACTTGGTCAATCTACTCAGTTTCAGGGACTTCCTGAAGCTATTGAATTATTTGCTTTGTGAGCTCAAGGAGCTTCCCTGCAGAATGAGTTTCATCTCATACCATTCTCAGAATGCTAAGAGGGAAGGTTTTATTTGGAAGAAATTTTTACACAATGAGCCCCTCCCAAGGTAACCTTTCCTGACACCCTAAGGCCCCCAACTCTACTGAGAAGCTATGGCGTGGCTTATACTCCCTTTTGTGCCAATCCCATGTCCACTGGTTTCTGTACACTGCTGACCACGTCTCTTGATTTCCACCTTGCCCCTCAGCAAGCCTGCACGTCTCATCTGATCGCCTGGAGAAACTGATTGAGATTCCTGGCTTGTTTTCACATGTCTGCGGGGTCCTCCTGGACACCAGGACACACTCCTAAGACACGAATCTGCATAGCTTCCCACTTAAAAATTCTCTAAGTGACTTCATAAAGTCCTTGGCGTGGCTTTCAAGGTGCTGTGATCTGATTCCTGACTTCACAGGACAGCCCTGTCTCTGCTTTGTACAATACCAATGTCCCATCTCTCTACTCCCAGAAAGGCACTTCCCTGTGGCTTTCTCATTTGACACCCGCTGTCTCTCCCTTTGCCCTGCCTCTCCTCTCCTCCTTCTCTTTCTCCTCTTCTTCATCCTTCTCCTCTCTTCTTCTTCCTCCCCCTCCTTCTCTTCTTCTCCTCTCCTCCTCTTTCTCCCTCATCCCCCTCTGGGGTCTGTCACCACCTCCATCTGGGAAGCCAGAACACCCTCCCCCATGCATGTGGTGCTTTCTCCGTCTCTCTCATTGACATTTTATTCTGTCAGTTGCTCAAATGTCTCGATATAGCACTTGCCTTATGCCAGGCCCTAGGTGTGACATGGTGCAAAGGAAGATCCCTCCTTTTCAAGGCTTGTCCACCTCCACTGTGGTAGTCGGCTGGCCATTGTATCTCTACTGTGAGCTTCTTGGTGACATGTCCCCATGGTGTTCCTTTGTTCCCAGCATAGGAAGGACTCACAGTGGTACTTTCTTTAAGGGTCAGCATGTGAGATGCTAGGTGATCAGCACTCCCTTGGTGTGCCTAGGGCAGACCCAGACTGCCGTGTCAGGCTCCCTGTCATTTCAAAATGGGGATCTGGGGAACTGGAGAGGCAGTTCATTAGGCAACGTGATACATAGAAGCAGGAGGAGCCGGTTTTAGATACCCAGCATTCACAATGTTGGGCGCCGTGTTAATTGCCTGTAACCTCAGCCCTGGCTGGGTAGGGAGACAGATCTCTGGGGCTTACTGACCAGCCAGTTTATCTTTCCTGGTGAGCTCCAGGTTCAGCAAGAGAACCTGCCTGATAAGCGACCAGAGTATGGGGAGGTAGACAGCTGCTGCCAACTTCTGCCAGCCACACACGGGTGCGCACACACCTTTGCACATGTGTGTGTCCACAGTCCCCTTGTGCCCACACACAAAGTAAAAAGATACATTGGAAAAGTGAACATCTGGGAGGCTTTGGCAATGGGAGGGAGACACGACCCAAACATCTCTACTTCATTAAAAATTGCTTAAACCAGCAGCCTGGTGACTCGGACGTAGCTGGGCAGGGCTAGGGTGTTTTTGTTTTGGTTTATGTCTGGGCCATTTATGATTTAAGGTTCAGAGTCCTCCTGCTGCTGGGTCCAGCCTCATAGCCGGGGCTCCTGAGCTCCTGGGCTGAGCTCAGGTCAGACAGCCCCCAGCCTTCCCTCTACAAACTGTTCCCCTGACCTTGGGGAGAATCGCTTCCCAAATTACAGCCCTCCGCTTTGGGAGTGTTAAACACAGCGCGGAGAACACATAAATTACATAAGGCCCTTCCCATTGCCGCTGGGTGCCTGGAATAATGTCACATTTCACCAAACCAAAAGGTACACTGTATTATTAAAACAGGCTGGCATTAAAGGAAGAAGTGGAGCCGCAGTAACACTGTCAGACTCCCACCACACGTCAGAATAATGAACCCGGGGACAGGATCCATAAGGCACGAGGGGAGTGAAGGGTGAAGCCAGCTCCACAAGAGCCATTTAAAAATGGGAGGAGGAGGAGGAGGAGGCGGCAGCTCATTTTCTTGGGATATTGCATTTCCCTGTGTCTTTACTACTGAAATATGGCATGCTGTATCGTGCTTCCCTCTGGGTGAGAGGCACAGTGAGCTGTGCTTTCTGGGTTCAGGCCTCATCTTAAATGTGCCTGTTGGTCCTTAGTCTATGTGCCATACTCTGTGTTTGCATGTGTGAGTATGTGTACCTGTGTGTATGCATGTGTGTGAGTGATTGTGGGTGTGTGAAAATGTGTATGTGAGCATGTGTGTGCCTGTGCTGAGTGTGTGCATGTGCATGCACATGGGTGTGAGTTTGCATGTGTGTACCTGTGTGTGAGTGTATGTGCATGCGTGAACATGTGCTTGTGCATGTCTGGGTATGAGTGTGAGCATGTGTATGTGTGAGTGTGCACATATGTGTGCATGTATGTGAGAACATGTATGAGTATGTGCATGTGTGAATGTGTGTGTATACCTGTGTGCCTGGGTATATGTATTGTAAGTACGTACATGTTTGTGTGCGCATGCATGTGTGTGAGCATGTGTGTGTGTGTGTGTGTGTAGCACCAGGGATAGGTTCTCCATGTGGATATGTGGAGGCAGGAGGATCACACACACACACACACACACACACACACACACACACACACAGTGGCCCTTTCTGCTTTTCATCTGGAATCCTATAAATAAAGCCATTTTCTCAGGTAATAATTAATTTATAAAGAATTAGTGGTGTCCCCAGACCACTCAGCCATGTGTCGTTTGGGGGACTTTGGGGAAAGTCTGGCATAGTCTTTGCTGCAGGGCTTTCTCCACAGGAGCTGCTGAGAGTCTTACAAAGTCTTAGGATATGATGGCTTTTGCTTACCATGTAGAATGTGTGTGTGTGTGTGGGGGGTCATGTCTTTGCCAACAGTGGACAGCTTTAACACTTCACACTCCAGTGACCTCAGGTTCCTGGAGTTAAATGTACAGCCTGTGTTTGTGTGTGTGTGTGTGTGTGTGTGTGTACATGCACACACGTGTACAAGGGACATCGTGGGGACTCAGAGTTCCCCACTTGTCCTCCCTGCAGCTGCAGAGAGTAGGAGGCTGAGGTTGTTAGCAGACCATTGGGGTGGGGGGAAGTTCAGGGTTAGACATACCATGTGTATTCCTCAGCTGGAACATGAGCTTGCCCAGCTCAAATTTGGGGACATGGTACTGCACTCTGCACACACAGTACACAGTGGGACACACTAACTATGCTTCTGAGGGTGAGGAAAGCTCAGTCCCACCCCCACAAATGAGAGCCTATTGCTGACAACTGGAGTAGCAGACTGTGGTCTTGACCCTGAGGCCCTGCAAAGGGTAGGTATCTACTTCATCTCTTCCATCTCTCAGCCAGCCCTGGCCTGGCTCCTCTCCTCCCCCACCCTGCCACACTCCTCTGACATTGTGGTGGAGATTGCCAGAGTGGCTGCGTGGCTGCTGGGGTATGGCTGGGGCCTCAGGCCTCCAGCCTGTGTTCTGGGATATTCTGTGCAGTGGCTGAGGGATGGATGGCACTTTGGACTGCAGAGCGAAGGAAATGAGCCCCCATGGTGGAGGATAGACCTCTCAGTTTTCTCCCACCCAGCCTGGGTCAAAGAAACCAACCGGCCTGGTGTTTTTGGTGAGATATGACCAGGTGGGCGTGGAATGGTGAAAATTTTGGTGTTCTGAGCCTGGATGGTTTTACTGGAAAAGTGCTACATGCAGAATTTCTGGGGTTGGAGTGGGGAGAAAGCTATGCAATTACAGGGGGCGAGCACCTTATGTGACAGTGGACATGAGGTATGCTATGGACGCCGAGAAGAGTTACCCTGCGTATACAGTGATATCCTGGAGTCCCTGGGTACAGGGATGAGGGAGTGCCATAGGAGAGGTTCCAGAGCTTAGGAGTCCTATCAGCAGTGGGAGATTTACCATGAGACCACCTGTAATACCTTAGCTCTGTGTCTCTCATCTGGACTTACTTTCCTAGACCTCAAATCCTGTGAACCGAGAGCTCCCCAAGGCTGAGTTCACCATGGTCATCAAAGCAATGTTGGGTGTTTCTTCTGATTGACTGCCCCTGGAGGGTTGTGGTTAGAACATGACACGATCTGACCATTCCTACTAAAAGAGAGGGACGAGGTGTCTGTGGGGTGTGTATGTGTCGGGTTAGAGTCTAAGCCAGAGGAGACTGGGACTGAGGCTAGAAGGAGCCCTGGAAGAAGGTGGGGGGCAGCGCCCATGGGATTGGGGAGTCAGAGGAAGTGGGCTGCCTGAGAGGGCAATAGCTCAGGCAGATGGCCGAATGGCCGAGAGTGTGTGCCAGGTAGAACCTGGGTGCTTGTGGATGGGGCAGGGACCACATGACTGATTCCTGGTGGCAGGCCCTTGACTATGTGCCAGCATTTGTTTTATACTAAAGGGGAGGGACTATTTCCAAGGCAGGGCATTTATTTTTTGTTTTTTGTTTTCATTTTCCTTCCTTCAGGTTGAAAAGCTGCCTGTGAGAACCTAGCACTCTTTTGCAATCCCACTCTACGTGGGCACACACACTCCATACTGAGGAAGCCTCATCAGTTCCTCCACGGGCCCCTGGCTGCAGAAAAGTAGACGGCACCCCAACAGGTAAGGCCACAAGGCTCCCCTGCTCTGCCTTGGAATCTGAGTTTGCGTCGAGAATCACTAATAAGGCCACTTCAGCTTCTGGAAGGCGTCGTGGGGCAGTGGCAGGGTGTCCTATGTCTGTGTTTGCACTTCATTGCATCTTTGTGGCTTCTACAAGTTGGTTAAGTCACAGAGATTCCCCAGGTCCCCAGGAAATCACGGCCGTCGACTTTGTTCTCTGTGTCCTCACACTCATCAGCACAGTTTGGGGAACTTAGTCTGGAAGTCTTAGTCGTGGTCTGTACCTGTCAGGTTGCCAGTATGAGATGTATACATGGCCAAGGCTGGGATCTGATCTTTCAACATAATGTCCAGGTTGCCCTCAAGCCAGTGAGCCTCCATCTTGCTGCTGAGGTGATGGAGTGATTCCCTGTACCTCAGGCTGAGCAACACATTCTGACAGGAGCCACCAGCGCCAGTGTCACACTTAGAGGTTTCAAATACAGCCCACAAGACTTCATTCATTTTCCATGCTAGCTATAGGGCTCGGGGACGCTTGATTTTGATAATTGCCTGGGCCTGTTTGTAGACCCCAAGAAAATGCTACACGTGTGATTTCAGTTTTATGATATATGGCACTTAGGAGAAGGTTGTGAGAACCCTGGGGGCTGTGTGTTCCAATGCTTTCTTCCTGGGAGGTTAGGGAGCCCCATCTTGCTGGCCCATCTGCATACTCACCAGCTAGGAAATGCCTCAAGCTGTGGAGGTCAGAGGACTTCTAGAGCAACCCCATCATGTGGCTTCTGAAGAGGGAGCTCCGGACAGAGCTTGGTGGCAAGTGCCTTTTCTTGAGGAACCATTTCTCTGCTCCCCAGGGATGGACTTTGTTGGGCCAAGCATGTAGTAGGAATTGGACACAAGGCAGTGGCTGGCTTCTCCAGAGTGCTTTGCAGAATCTGTAAGAAAGAATTTCTGCATGGTGTCGATGTCTCTCCAGGGGCATGCACACTGCTCCCTCGTGACTGGCCGAAGCTCTCTTCCCCGGGGTTTTCTTCTTGTACGAGGTTCACTGGTCCACAGACCTCCCTGTATATCACTCAGCAATGCAGCCCATCCCGTGATCATGTGACAATCTCTGCAGCATGCATGGAAGGAATGTGCCCTCAGTAGACACCATGCCTGGGTTTTTGAGTTTGGATCTTTTCTGGAGTCTGCAACAAGCTGACATTGGACAGTTGGCAGTTCTGAATAACCACGTGGTCATGAGGGGAAAGAGGGGCAGCATGCTTTGTGGCTGAGCGGTGTCACTCGTGATGTCAGGCACAGTCAATGTGTCCCCACATTTCTCAGTGGGTAGTTAGCTCCAGCGTGTTGTAGATGGAGCATTGCCTGAGTCTGAGCAGCTCTGATGAGTTCAGGAAAAAGTCCTCATGGAGTTTGTAAGCTAATGGAGGTAGGCGGTGGGCTGGAGAATAAGCTGCCTTGGGTTACAAGTAATGTCCAGGGGTACAAAGGCCTCGGGGACAAATGTGGTGTGACGAACTGACCAGTACTGGGGAACGGAGGCACCCGCTGTTCATGCAAGATGGTGCAGAAAAGGAAGTGAGAGAGAACCTTCCAGATAGGTTGTGATGCCGATGCCCCGAGGTAGGGATGTGCCGGAGCATTGAGGAGATGGGTGTGAGGGTCAGGGTCAGGGTCAGAGTCGGAAGGCTAAGTGGAAGTGGGCGGAGTGCAGAGGGGTCCAGGGCCCTGGGCCGTGATCAGAGGCGGGCGGAGGGCAGAGGGGTCCAGGGCCCTGGGCCTTGATCAGAGGCGGGCAGAGTGCAGAGGGGTCCAGGGCCCTGGGCTGTGATCAGACAAAGGCGAACGGAGTGCAGAGGGGTCCAGTGCCCTGGGCCGTGATCAGAGGCGGGCGGAGGGCAGAGGGGTCCAGGGTCCTGGGCCTTGATCAGAGGCGGGCAGAGTGCAGAGGGGTCCAGGGCCCTGGGCTGTGATCAGAGGCCCCGGGGGGTGGTGTGTTGTGATCTGCTAAAACCGACGGAATCCACTGATGGTTGTGAGTCAGGGCCTTCCTCCACTGTGTCAAGCCTGAGGAGATGCCGACAATGCTGCCTTCTGTGAGGGTCAAGGCAGGGAGCCCCAGTTGAAGCTGGAGCCAGCTGAGAGCTGCTGTAGGGATGCCACTGTTCTTGAAGCTCAATCTGGTCTGGGACTGGACCAGAGGTAGGTGTTGGGCCAAGCTTGTCCTATGCTGACTGAGATGGCCCTGCTCAGTGAGCCCAAGCCATGCTGGGAGGTTCTCAGTGGCCCCTTGTCACTCTGAGACCATGGCTTGTGGCTCCCAAGAGCCTCGGAGGGGCTGGGTCTTGCAGCTGGCCTCAGACAAGCTCTAGTGTCCTGGGGCTCCTGATTCTACCCCCGAGCAAGGACAGCTGGCCCAGATTCACCTTCTTGAGCTTCAGAGAACCAGTGTCCCCAGCAAGGGAGCTCTTTGGGGTCATTAAAGCTGAAAGCACAAAGCCCAGCAGGTCCCCAGGATGGAAAGTCCAGGGCTCAAGTGACTTTACGTGGAGCATCTTTGCCTAGCACACTCTCATTCTGACCTCTGTGCGTTTAGAAGGTAGCTCTGACAGCTGTGTATCTAAGTCTTGTCCTTCCCATGGGGTGAAGGCAAGGGGAGTCTGGACTCACAGGGAGCCCATCTTCTAAGGGAGGATCATACAGAGGTGTGTCCCAGGCACCTGCGTGTGATCTGCATGTCTTCAGCAGCTCTGCGATGGCAGAACTCTGAAGGACGTGGTCAGGCACATGGATGAGTGACCAGGTATGTCAGGCTGCTGACTCCTGCACACACACACACAGACACACACAGACAGACAAACAGACACACACAGACAGACACACACAGACAGACAAACATACACACACACACACACACACACACACACACACACACACACGCGTGCACGCACACACACAGATAGATGATGCCTAGTTAGTGATATCAAACCCACCACTGGAGTGTGAGAATCCCTTGCTCTGACTCTTTGGAGAAGAGCTTCTCCTAAGAGTGGTTTTGAGGTCAGAAGAGCCTGCTATAGCCTACAGTCTGGACAGAGCTGGGTCACAGTTCCAGGAATGGCTTTGACATGTAGCTCACTTAGTGTGAGCTCTACTACTGTCAGCATGTCCTTGCTCAAGAAACAATGAGAGGAGAATGCTTTCCTCCTGCCTTTGACCCGCCTTCTGCATTTCTCGCCTTTAGGCAGGGCCTTGTCCTTAGGTCCTATTTAAAAGCTCACCCCTTTCAATATGGAGCCAATTTGGATCTAACTGTGCAGCCAATTCCAGGCCTTCATTAAAAACATGGGTGGACATTAATCTGCTGCAAAATGAGGTGGTGTAGTGGCCAGTCTAAGGGCAGCAGTCCATCAGACATGCTGGAAGGAGATGTCTGTCACCCACTGGTACAGGGGACATGCCATCTTGCCTCGTCCCTTCTGCTGTTCCTAAGCTCTCAGGTCCTCCCAGCCATATTTGTAACCCTCGCAGGTGTCACTCAGAGGAACAAGAGGCTGTGGCCAGCTGTTCCTTCTCCAATGTTTCCGAGAGGGGAGAGCTGCTCATGTTCAGGAGCTGAAGGGAAAGTCAAGTCTTCCACCTGCCTTCTGTGCCTCTCATAGGCAACTGAGGGGCCCTGCAGGCTGGGGCGGAGCATGCATGTTTGTGGTTGAGCTGCCGACACCCTACAAGTGCTCAACGTTGGAAGACATCCATCTCCAAGGCCCCCACCCTCGAGCTGCATCCCATGAGCACGATGGGCAACATCCCATAAATCATCTCCGAATGAGCGTGCTTCCTGCACTCATCCATCACGCCTGGCTCTCCTCTGCTTGTTTTTAAAAGCTGTTAAACCAGAATCCATCACGGGGATGCCGCCGACACCTTGGGCTGAGCTGTACAAGGGCTGCTTGAGTCTGCGGTGGTTAGACTATCCTCCCAGCCCGCTTACTGAGGCCTCCTGGTGTGAGGAGGAGTGTGGGGAGGAGTGTGATCATGGCTTTACCCAGCCATATCAGAAGCCACTTAGAGATAGACCTTCCTATCTGTCTGTCCAGAGGCTGCCCCGCTGTGCTGCGTTGCTGCTGGGTAGAAGGGTTGGAGCCCGTTGGCCCCCCACAGGGCTTCCTGGGCAGGACTCCTGCAGTCATCTGGGCTCTCTCTGGAACCTGATGGTTTAATTAGGAAACTTCACTGGAATGAGTTCCGAGGATGCACTGTGCTCACCCTGGGGAAACCCATGGCTTTGTACCCACTTTTCCCTACCTGCTGCCTCCTCCCAAATTTCCCTCCTCTCCGTCCTCCCCTCTCCCTTCTTCCCTCCCATTGCAAGACTTCCTTCATCTTAGGTTTTTCTATGCCTCCTTCCCAGACCTGCTGGCCCAGCTCCATGCTTGGTCTCACTGCCCCCTTTCTTCCCCTGTGGTCCTGGGCAGCTCACAGTCACGTGACATCCAAGGCACATCAGGGGAGGTGACAAGGCTCCAGAGATGCCATCTTCTCCATGAGAACCCTCGTCTGGAACCTTCCAGGCTTTGGGTTGTTTCCTAAGCAACTGGTGCTGGGTCTGCTCTGGGCCAGCCTCTAGACAGATGTCACAGGCCTTGGTGGCATTTGTGATATTGTCTCCCACAGGCTTGGGTGGCTGTAGCATCTCCTTTGTCCTCTTCCTGGCCTTGCGTTTGTTGGTTGAAGGATAAAACAGCTCGTTGGAGTTGCTGCGATCTTTCCTAAAAAGTAGAAAACCAGGTCGATACTTTTTCCTTGGTGGCTTGGAGCTCTGTGGTGGAGCTAGGAAGTGGCTGGAAGGGTCACAGAGGATCCCAGAGTTCCTCAGGTCTTGACTCTGGGGTTAAGTTGCCCAATTAGAATGCATTAGTTGCCAGGGTGTTAGAACATTAGTAACTATTAGGCTGTTCCACATGTGGCTCCCACCCTGGATGGGGAAGGTATCTCTGGGCTGTTGCTAACCATTATGAGGGGTGGGACAGGATGACCCTGAGGTGGCCCCAGAGCATCAGGGTGGCCACACGAACTGAAGAAAGATCAGCTGGTTGTGTCCAGGCCATGTCTTACTTTTCTATGGCTGCGACAGTCTCACAGAATCCCAGCCCTCAGGAGGCAGACAGGGGATCCCTGGACCAAGCTGACTAGTCCACATGCATGCAAACATACAGATGTACATACATACAAGCCCACATGAATGCATAGGTAGTTTAAAACAGGAGATGTTTATTTTTGATCTGTCCCAGAGGTCGGAACCCCCAGATCAGGAGTTGCAGAGGCAATCAATTCTGGCCCTTCTGAGCTCCCGTAGCAGTGCCGCAGTGCTTGTGGCTTGTGTCTGTGACTCTCCCATCCTGGCCTCCCCAGTGTGTGCTGTCTGTGTGCCTGATTTTACCTGCTTTCATCCTTTAAGGACTCGGTCATGTCTCAGGCCTCTGCTTAGCACGGAGCCCTCCTAACTGGATGGTGCCTGTGAAGTTCCTGATCTCACGTGTGTTCTATCAGGATTGGGAGCTAGGGTGTGACTGTGCCTTTGGGGAACGCAATTCTCAATTCAGTATCCTCCATGGTTGCTGGTTGTCTGTCTGTCTATCTGTGTGTTTGCATGCATGTGGGCTAGCCAGCTTGCTCCAGGGTTCCTCTGTCTCTGCCTCCTGAGGGCTGGGATTCTGGGAGACTGACACATCTGCCTGGCTTTTATGTGGATTTAGAATTCTCAAACCTGCACAGGAAGCACTTTATCCAGTGAGTTGTCTGCTTAGTCCTGAAACCATCTTGAGAGCCAGTTAAGAGCAAAGTGGCTGTACCTTCATTTCACCCTCACAATATCCTGTTCATCACGTGACTCTGAGCACGTACTCTCATACAGGAGAGAGAAACTGGGGTCCTGTCATGCAAGGCCTCACAAAGGATGGAAGAGAGCATCCTGGAGGAAGTTGGGGAGGGGTGCTGAGCAAGGGAGGGAGAGAAGGAGGGAGGGAGGGAGGGAGGGAGGGAGGGTCAGTCCCTGGAGCGGGAGGAAGTCTCTGAAAGGACAGATAAGTGTTGGGAGTTAAGACTGTAGCAGGCATAGCAGATACAGAGGCCAGAGGTAGGGGCTGGGAGAAGGTCGAGTGGAATCTCTGGGACTAAGAAGTAGAGAGCAGAGGAACCCATGGAAGACCCATGAGGTCTCCAGTTGACAGAATAAATGTCACTGGGAGAAGTGACAGAGGTGATCGGAGGAGTAAGAGCTCTGAGCTGCATCCAGGTTTACATGTTAGAGTCAAGCGTCCTCAGGGAGACTGGTCTCAGTCCTCTCTGTGCCTATGTGTCCCACGTTCTATTGAGATGATGAACTATCTGTAGACAAGGGTTATCTTCAGGGAGAGCCATTGCCTACAGAAGTCAGGGAGCAACTATCTTGGTCCATCAGGATAGAGTCAACACAGAACAGCACTGTGGGGTCTGGACAGCCCTGACCCACAGCAATTATGGGCAGAAGTTGTGACCTAAAAGGCACATCCTGGACAGAGAGACAGGAGTGGTTCTTGGTGGGTCAGTCTGCATCCCGTGATTACAGGGTCTTATCACGGAAAGCCACGAGGCTCTCCTATCCACGTCATCTGAGAGTTAGACATGGGGCTCGCTGGTGTGACTCTCAGACAAGAGCCAAGCTGAGGTCCCTGTGTCTGGCTGTGTAGAATCTCCGTCCTGTCCCTTTGCACAGACATAGCACATTGTTAGAGGGACGGCTGTGATTCCACTCAGAGAGTGAGCGTCAGTGGGTGTGTACCAATGGGGAGAAAGTTGTTTGTTTTGGATTGCAAGTGTTTCAGGGCTGGAGCTTCCAAAGGCACCCGTGTTCAGAAGAGGAGGGGCTGGCAGAGGCCCAAGGAAGAAGGGACAGCACAAGCTTGGCTTGAGCTGTGTGTGTGTGTGTGTGTGTGTGTGTGTGTGTGTGTGTGTGTGTGTGTGTGTGTGTGTGTGTGTGTGTGTGTGTGTGTGTGTGTGTGTGTGTGTGTGTGTGTGTGAGTGTGTGTGTGTGTGTGAGTGTGTGTGTGTGTGTGTGTGTGTGAGTATGTGTGAGTGTGTGTGTCTGGGGGTGTGTGATTGTGAGTGTGTGTGTATGTGAGATGTCAATATGTTGTAGGCATGTGTGTTTATATGTGTTGTGTATGCAAATGCATATGTTGTGTGTATATGTGTGTGCACACACATACATGTGTGTGACTGTGTGTGCTCCTGCATGTGTGTGATAGGAGAGGAAACAAAAGAGAGGGACAGTCACCCTGTCCTCTGCTGGGTCAGACAGCTCCATCCTTGACTTTACACCACTGGCTGCTGCTGAGCTTTGGCTGGAAGTGCAGGAAGCTTGCGGGATGTGGACTCCTGCAGTTACCATTGGGCACCGATCATGATTTAACCACCCTGGCAGGGCTGGAGAACAATCAGAGCTGAACCCAAGTTCAACAGAGATCAAATAGGATGCTCCTGACATGCCACGAGGGGGACTCCTGGGCCCAGAGTCCCTCAAACAGTGCAGAAGGCTTGGGGGTTCCTCAAGGTCACCTGCTGGTGGGGTGCACCCATTTTGTCTGGAATGTCAGTCTTTCCAAGGGTTGTGGGTGACATTGCCTTGTTAGACATCATGACTCTGAGAAAATACAACCATAGGCCAATGTGAACACTGGAATGTTGTGGTAAACCACCAACATTTCATATGCCCCAGCAGTGAGAACACAACTCAGTTAATATGAATGCATGCCGTGAGCCTAGATTGGGCAGATCTACCGATACACTACCATCTTCCATATCTATGAGACCCATTAGAACTTGCGGTTTCTCCAGGCCATGTGCTTCTGCTCCACTTTTCTTCTTCTTCTTCCTCCTCCTCTGTGCCCTCTCCCTCTTCCATTTTCTCCTCCTTCTCTCTCCCAACCTTCTACTCCACCTTCCCTTTGTCTGCCCAATCATCAGCTCTATTTTATTTTACAAATTAAGGTGGAAAGCAGGTTTGTAGGAAATCACCTGAGTGTTGACTCATTCCTTGTTCACAACCACTCACAGGAGAACGGAATTAACAAATATAATCAGCCCCAGGGCTATCCACAACACTGGAATATTCAGAATCAAGCCCCACCTCAGTCCTCCAACACTGACACTCAGAGCGTGCATGCTGGATGGCTGAGGTCTGCACACAGGCCATGTTAGCCATGGTTACTGGCTCCAGGCTTGAATACTGCACTTGAGAACAGAGCACTAATCCATTTTCTATTTCTTTTTTTTTTTAATTTATTTATTTATTAAATATATGTAAGTACACTGTAGCTGTCTTCAGACACCCCAGAAAAGGGAATCAGATCTCATTATGGATGGTTGTGAGCCACCATGTGGTTGCTGGGATTTGAACTCAGGATCTTCAGAATAGTAGTCAGTGCTCTTAACCACTGAGCCATCTCTCCAGCCCCCATTTTCTATTTCTATAGGTAAATATCTGAGCCTGGACAACTTTATAAATCCAAGAAATTCATCTAGTACTAGAGGTTTAAGAGTATGGTACTGCCACCAGCTCATCTCTGAAGAAGACCTGGGAGATATCACAGTGGCAGATATGTGCACAGGAGGGACAGGTCAAAGGAAGTCAGAGGGGAGAGGGATTCTTGTACCATAGCTCACACTTAAAGAGTGAGTTAGGGTCTCATGAGAGCCACCAAATCTTTTCTGAGGTCATGACCCCAATGACCTAAGGATTTTCTACAGGGACCCACCTCCTAAAGAGCTCACCACCTCAAAACATTGCCTCACGGGGGAACAAGCTCCCAACACATGAACTGTGGTGGTGGTGATGATGGTGATGATGGTGATGGTGGTGATGGTGGTGATGATGGTGATGGTGGTGATGGTGGTGATGGTGGTGATGGTGGTGATGGTGGTAGAGGAGGCAATGTAGGGACACACATTCTAACTACCATAGCAATCAGCATCTATATTCTTTTATAACACACTGAAAGTGGAATCTTAACGCTGTGGAATCTAATAAGAAATTAGCTTTGCTTGTGGGAATTAAAACCACAACTGCAGAGGATCTGAAAGGGCTCACAAAGCTGTTGTTTGCCTAGGTTTGGTTGCTACCGGTGTGTCCTGCGTGGTAGTCTGGTTGTGGTCATAGAGTGCTTAGCATTATGGGAAGGCCTTGAGTCGGCTATGGCTTCTGGAGCCAAGCAGCCTACACTGAGGCCAGGCCCCAAGCCCCCACAAATTCCCTTCCCTGCAGTTTGGAGTTTCCGATTAAGGTGTTGGCAGGGTTGGGTCCCAAGCTTTCCTTAGGCTGTGGAATCCGTGTTCTCCGACTTCACAGGGTCTTTCCTCTGTTCCTGTCTGTTCTCAACTCTTGGGAATTGTGGTCAGATTGCACCAGGACCTACATGGTGCTGAACCCCACCCTCCTCGGCTCTTGCAAATTGTCTCCAAATACACTTGGCTAAACATTTGAGGGTTAGGACTTTAGTAAATTAACATTTTTTTGAGACATAGTCTCAGTGTGTAGCCCTGGCTGGCTTGAAACTCACTATGTAGGCTGGCCTCAAACATTCAAAGATAGCTTGCCTTTAGCTCCTCAGTGCTGAGACTAAAGCCGTGCTCCACCACACTTGGCTTAGGATATGAATTTTTAAACATAATTTAGTTGATCCCAGGAAGGTGCATGAGAATTCACTGCTGTATTTTTTTCTACAGCTAATAATGAGTCTTCTATTATTTCAATTATTTCAACATTTGGAGTTAATTTTTGTCAAGGTTTTGCCCTGTAGCCCAGACTGGCTGCAGCTTAGAGCAAACCCTTCTGCCTAACCCCAAGTATGGGGTTATAGGTGTGCACCACCACACCTGGCCTTAAAAGATATGCCTTTGTAGCATTGCTACTGTGGCATGTGTGGCTGAGTCCCAGCAGGCTCATGTGTGCCATCCTCCGTGGAACCAGGGATTCTGTGGGTCCCTGGTCTGGTTGGAAATGGCCAAAATGTTACAGCTCTCAGAAGGGAAGTCCATATAGGGCAGGGAGCCAGAGTCCCAGTTCTTGCCCGCTGCTGTGGCAGCACCAATGCCAGCGGCAGGGCCAGTGGTGGTGGCACCACCGTCAAGGACAGCAAGGGCATGAGCCAGACCAGCCAGGTAGATCCAAGGTCCAGTGATGATTGCTTTGGAAGAGAAAACTCTTCCCTAAAGTGTTACAGCTCAGTAAAACAGCCACTCTCAGGTGACTGTCCCTCCCAGGCCAGGGACAATCAATCGATTGCAGATCCTACCAGAGGTCATGTTTGTGTCTTCTCTGGCTGACTGTGCTCTCTCTCTCTCTCTCTCTCTCTCTCTCTCTCTCTCTCTCTCAATCTGTCTTGTCTCTCCCTGTGTCTCTGTTTCTCTCTCTGTCTCTCTCTATCTCTCTCTCTGTCTCTCTCAGGTGATTCTCGGTGAAATAACTTGAAAACGTGATTCCATGTGGACAAGGCTATATAAACACTGAGGAGTAGAGTGGGATCCAGGGATAGAGCCTTCCCATTGGCTCAGTCTGAGATGCTAATGATGCTCTATTTGCATGGGGAAGGGCTTCAGGCGGTTTCCCTAAGTGGCTGTCATGGTACTTGCAGTGGGATGTGGTGGTTATGTGTTTCAGAGCAGGTAGAGTTTGGCAGGGACCTGCCCCAATGCCTAACGTACTCAATTCTGAATTTCACAGGGTTTGGGCTCACTCATCCTTACCAGATCTTCTGTGTGGTGGCATGGTTCACTTGCCACACATGTGTGCTTTGGGGTTAGACACCTGGGAGAGACGATAAGTTCTGGCTCTTTGTCCTCTGCTGCCCATGGTAGTAGGAAGGCGATCACAGGTGGCACTGGATGACCTTTTAGTGTGGTCAAGTTGCCTGGTCCTGACTCCCTCTTTCTCTTCCTCCTTCTCTTCCTCTTCTTCCTCTTGTTCCTCCTCCTTCTCCTCCTCCTCAGTCCTTTGGTCTATCATGGTGCTGACTTCTGCTTCTCTGAATGTAGCTGTGTGTGTATGATAGGTCCCGGTGCTGGCCATCCTAAAGCTCATCTTTGAGAGGATACTATTGTGCTTCTGAAGGTACATTGCTTTGTACCTTGTTATCCTTGAGGAAGGCTCTCACTCTGTAACTGTAGCGCAGACTGGCCTTCAACTCCTGGCAATCTTCCTGTCTCAGCCTCCTCAGTGCTGGCTTTGCAGGCATCAGCTGCCAACCTACCTTTGTTCTTTGAGCTTCCCCAGGAGACCCTGTTCCCAGGAGGCATTTCTTCCTGATATGTATCATGGGGGAATCCTAGGATTCATGGCTTTCATCATGGGGGGGGGGGTCCTAGGACTCACAGCTCTCTCCACATTGTTTGCATTGATGCCTAGGACTTTTGCTGACACAAGCCGAGATCTCAGTTCTGCTGGGTTTCCCCCCTTAGTGGTGTATAACGGAAGTGGGTGATGTTATTTTGTGATGAACATGCAGGTGCCTCTCAGAGCTGGAACACACGCTGCACGTGATGGACTGTGCGCAGGGGAGAGGAATGTGGCACCATGCTGGAGGTGTGCATTTTCCCTCTGAGGGTTCCGAAAGAGGGAGGATATTAAAGCCCTCCCCACGGGGAACCAGGCATCTGCTTCCAGAAGGGGGTCACAGGAAGCATGGCATTTCCCCGAAATCTTAAAAACACATGCACATCTTACATGGAACCTACGGTGTGCCTTTGCTGGCTGTAACTCACAACACATTCAACTAAAGGCAATGCTTTAGACAGATGCAATTGTTAACCTGTGAGTGATCTGCCTCCTCATCTTATGTCCTCGAGGGAGAAGGATGGGGAGGGACTGGGACCCCAGTTTGAGAACCCCAGTAGGGATGAGTGGCTATGTGAGTTGTGTGTTGAAGGGTGGCCTAGACTAGAAGAATGTAAATAATATCTCCACATGACATTTTACCAGGCTATATAGGATAGTGTGACATTTTACAGAAGTCCCATAGAGAATAGCAGTCATGCGAGCACAGGCACTCCAAGCCTACCTCACCCACCAGCTGTCTCGTGCTCACCCTGTACCCAGTAGGGCAAGGCTACAGCATGGAATCTGCTGAGGTGCATGGCTGAGGAAGGAATCCACGGGAAGGGGTGAGATGAAAACAGAGCTGGCCACTTTGCAGTTTCATTGAGCCTTTCGTCTCTGGAGGGGGATTTTCCTGTGAGTGTGGGCTAAGTGTCAGGGTGATGCTGGAGGGACCAAGTACAGGCTTTCTGTAAAGCCTATGGTCTTGGAACTTAGATGAGTGGGGACCCCATGCTGGGCTCAGTTAGTACTCCAAGTACACAGGAAGCATGAGCTCATGCAAGAGCAAGGGCCTGCAGAATCTGAAGGAGGAAGGGTGACCCATTCCTTCCCCACACCAGGCCACCCACCGGACTCCATTCATATTTAATCATGGGTCCTGGATACACTGGCACTGGCTCAGAACACCTGGCTCAAGTGGAGAAGGGTCCATCAGAAAACACTCAGACATGGAGACAATGTTTCAAAGATGAGGTTCAGCTACATACAGAGGAGACAAGAGAGAGAGCTAAGCAGTAAGATCAACACAGCCTACAGGGCACAAAGAGCAGTGAGCAATCAGACAATGTGCAGAGAGAGAGGGGGGAGAGGGGGGAGAGGGGGGAGAGGGGGGAGGAGATGGGAGGGGGAGAAGGAGAGGGAGGGGAGAGAGGGGGAGAAGGGGAGGGAGAAGGAGAGGGAGGGGAGAGAGGGGGAGAAGGGGAGGGAGAGGGGGAGACAGAGACAGAAAGGAGAGATGGCGGGGAAGGGAGAGGAAGAGAAAATGAGGGGACAGAGCTTGGAACCAAACCTAAACACTAAAACTAACCCCAGGTCAATATAACAATATAATTAGCACTAACTCTAATTTAACATAGTTCTAAATGTGAGCAGAACCTATTTCTATGCAAAACACTAACACCATAGGAGACCCTATCCTAATCACAGCTGTAACCTAGCCTAACCTAGCTCTATTCTCAACAAAAAATAGTCCTAAAACAATCCAGACATAACTCTAACACCAGAACCGACCCAAACCTAACAGTAACACTAAACTCTAACCATAACCTAAAATTAATCCTAACCCCAACGTTAACTTAGCTCAAATCCTAAACTAACCCTACCTTAACCCTAACCCTACTCCCTAACCCTAACCTAGCATAAACAGTAACCCAATCTCTAATTCTAACTGAAACATAATGTAATCTGAATAGTAAACACAATCCAACTTTAACCAAGGATTAACCTAACTGGAGATCAACCATAACCCTAAACCAATCTGAACTTTAACTCCAACCCTAATGTGAACCTAACAAGATACTAGTCCTACTCATAGCTCTAACCCTAATCCAATCCAAACCTAACCTAACCTAACCTAACCTAGCCTAACCTAACCCTAACCCAATAAAATAACCCTAACCGTGAGCTACTAGTGCCAATCTAGCCATAAGTCTAATCATAGCCTGACCTTAACTCAATCTTCACCTAAACGTGACCTTAACCCTAACCTGATCGCAACACTAAAGTAACCCAAAATCATCCTAACTCTGATCCTATCCCTACTCCCACCCTAATCGTTTTCCTGTCCAGAGCTCTGAGAGCAAGGCCAAGTGTCTGTTAGAGACACGGGGCAGGAGAGTGAGGCCTGCCTAGGGTACAGCAGTCACTAGTGGCCAGACCACTGGGCAGGTCGAGGTGACTTACATAGTGAGGGAACACTATTCCCAGGTACATCAGCACTCAGGTTAGAGATTGTCCCTGGAGCTGCAGAAAAAGGAGGGCCACCATCCTGGACTAGGGCCAACCTAGCCCAAGTGTCAGGTGCCTTGTGCCCATGGAGGTTAATCTGAGCTTGCACCTTTGGCCCACCTATCCATCTCGGCCCTAGGTTCCAGATGACTTCTTCTGAAGTGAGCTATAAAGCAGACATGAGGAAAAGGAGTGTTTTCTTTGTGGGATCTACATCCATCTCTATCTTTTTGCCTCTGCTTCTTCCAATTATTTATCTGTCCATTAGGCTATCATCCATAATCTACACATTTACTCACTTTCCTACTCATCCACCCACCCATTCACCCATCCACCCACCCACCCATCATCTATCCATCTATCTACCCATCTATCCTCTCATCCATCCATCTATCCATCTATCCATCCATCCATCCATCCATCCATGCCTCCACCCATCCACCCATTCACTCATCCAGCCAGACATTCATCTACCCATCTATCCACTCATCCATCCATCCATCCATCCATCTACCCATCTACCCATCATCTATCCATCTTTCTACCCATCCATCCTCTCATCCATCCATCTATCTATCCATCCATCCATCCTCTCACCCATCCCTCCATCTATGCACCTACCCATCTAGCCATTCATCTACCCATCCATCCACTCATCCATCCATCCATCATCCATCCATCCATCATCCATCCATCCACCCAACTCAACTACCTACCCGTCAATTTATCTATGCATGTACACATTATCTGTCTGACTGTATATCCATCCACTTGTATATTTATTATCTTTACATGTGCATATATATGTCTAGCATCTATCTATATTTGTATATAGATATTATTGATCCATCCATGTATCTGTTATATTTCTGTCTGTCCATTTAGCTATGTGTCTGTTTTCCATGATGATGCATCTATTTATTTATCCATCACCCCCTCTGTTCACCCCTGCATCTAAACACATACCTATTCTCTGTCTCGCTGCCATCTTCTCATCCATCCAGCATTTTCCCATGAATGCAAACATGTATCTGTTCATCTGTCCTTCTATCAATCTGCCTGGAATCCATTGGTTTGTATCATTATTGTAGAGTCTATATTCAAAATGTTACCCCCTCTTCGTCCTAGCTGTTATGGGGGCTCAGGCTGGGGAGACCAAAGGATCAGGTTCAGGCTTCCTTGTGCTGGAGTCTCTCACGCTTCACTGGGACTTCCTCCAGCTCTCCAGACTCAGCCAAGCAGGGAAGAGGTCTACCATCCTATCCTTGTGTTGGAGAAGGACCAACCTTCAGGTCATCACATCAGGAACCTGGGTGGGACGGGCAGGGAAACTGAGGCTGAGACAGGAGTAGAAGAGGAAGAGGTGGAAGGAAAAGAAAGAAGAGGTGGGGAGGAGAGGGGAGGAGGAAGGCAGTGTCCCAGAGACCCTGCTCAAAGTCTCTGCCCTTATTAGAGAGAAGCTCTGACTTCTGAACTACAGTCACGAGGAGCGGAGCGTGTTGTTAAATGGATCATGGGAAACAGGCCCTAGCTGCCAGAGTCTGGTAAGAAGCCAGGGAATCTCATACCACTGAGTGTGGACGCCTGCTGGGACAGGGCCTGAGGCTGCAGGGCGGGAGTGGGAGTGGAGGATGGGACAGCCTTGGTGACCACAGACAGCACACAGTTGGGTTACACAGTCCCTGGTAAGTGATAGACAGCTGGGAATATGGTGGAGAGAGAGGGATAATAGGTATGTGGTTAGAGGCCTCACTTCCCTGACATCTATGTGTACAATGTTGGTACAAGAATGATCTCTTCTTAGAAGAGACATCAGTTAAAAAGAGACAGCTGGCAAAGATGAGCGGGCTTTCCCACCCTCTCCCCTCTCCTAGCCCCGCCCATCAGCCCGCTTTCACAGATACTCACCATCCTGTGCCCCATGTGGCCCAGGTGTGCACAAGGACAGCAGTGTACTGTGTTCACAGTGAGGCCAGCACTGGAACACCCTGCGGCTGGCTCCCACCTGCCAGGTCTGATCCTAGGAGGTCCTTCCCACCGGCTGTGGCCCTCATGTCAGGTGAGGGGAGCACTGTGCTTTTTCAAAACCTTTTTTTCCCAATCCCAGTAGTTTACCCTGCAGCCAGTCACCAGGCCCCATAGCAACCAAGGCTGGCAACAGCTCCTGGCACCTTCGAGAAAAATTATCAAAATCACTTTCCTTTGGAGAGATGGGGTGAGGAGGCTAGTGGCTTCTCGTTACATAATAGAACAATCTCTGAGGTTCAGATCATATCCTCAGGCCGAGGGTTGATTGGGAGCTGAGGTGACCCTCCAGGTGCCGTGGAACAGCTGGTCTGCATATGTTGTTGGGAGGCACGAGGCCCTGTGGGGAGCTGAGAGTGGAGGAGGGGCTCTGCTCTCCTCTCCCCAGCGGTGAGTGTGAATGGATACCACACCTTCTCCTCTCCACCACAGCCTGTGAGGGGCTGGATTGATTGATTGTGCAGCCCCCACATCCATCCCTGGCTTTCAGGACAAACTCATATCACCAGGGGCTAGGGAAGCCTCATGATTACCAGGAAAACCGTGTCCAGGGAAGAATGAGATAGATTGTCTGAGCCCTGGCTGGAGACTAGAGGATGGGGTAGCCATGAGGGCCAGGTAGAAAACACTAGCCAGGAAAGGCTGGCCCTGGGCTGTGACCACTGCTTAGAGTCTCAGCAACCAGGAGAACAGTTGACGTCTCTGGAACACCGACGTTGTCTCCAGACCAGGCATCTGGGTGGGAACATCAGGCCAGGTTGGTCCTGGGAATTATGGCAGAAAGACCCAGAATCTTCCCTTACAGAGGGCCATGGGGCAGAAGCCAGATACAATTAGAAAGCTGCATGGAGTGGATACTCAGAGCAACCCAGGGAGGCTCCCTCGCACAGGTGCGACTGCCGTGTCTCAAGTCAATGGGTCTGTGTCAACCCTGGACCAAGCCTATGAGAATCCACAGGGCCTGCAACCAGGCTATCTACAGAGTGACTCCATTATCGTTTATCGTGGTTGGAGTCTGGGTAGGGCCTGTAAGGCTGGCAGGCTATGGTGGCAGCCTTTGGCCCAGCCGCCCTCAGGCTACTCCGGCTAGTTAACATGCAAGCAGTGAATCGCTGGGAGAAATTTAGATTTTTTTTTTTTGCATGTGCGCTTGCATGTAAATGTGGGTAGGTGCTGTCCTGATTGATGGCAATTAGCATTTTCTAACGGGAACAGATGTTCGGATTGCCAGGAGGCTGGTACCTACCGCCCACGCCGCCATCTGCTCGGCTGGGCAGGGCCGGGGGGAAGCAGCCCCGTCCCGAGGCCCGCCATTCCTTGGTGGTGTGTGCTTAACGGGATTGTGTGAGATTGTTTCTGGAGGGAAGAAAAATAATAATAAAGATGTTTTCAGGGTTATAAATAGTTCATGCTGTTTATTATGGGATGGAGCTCTGCTCTGACTAGCAGGCTGGGTTTCTGTGTGCCGTGAACAAAGGGATTGCTGAACAGAATGCAAAGTGCTAGCACCATGCAGGGCAAGGGAGGCTGCCCAGGAAGCCAGGGTGGAGGGGCCTGAGACCCCAGAAAGACTGGGGGAGGTGGACAGGGAAAATAGCGGGTGGGGTGGGGTGGGAAAGCAAGCCAGGGCTTTTAGTCCTTGACTTCTAATCCCAGCAAGCCAGAATTCATGATTACCCCACTTCTCAAGCCTAAGGCAGGTGGGAATGGGCTCAGAGCTGGAGCCACGAACACGCCCTGGGTTCTACTCAGCCACTGGCAGGTCCCCCAGCTCTTGGTCCAGGATCCTGGCCATCTGATTTCATCAGGCTTCTGCAAAGAGGAAAGGATCATTTGTGCACAGGGCATTACTGTGCCCAGCCAGGCTGGTGGCCGAGGGCAGGGCCAGCCTTGCTCCCAGCTGTCTTGGGTAATGGGTAAAGCCCGGCTGCCAGGCATGATGCCTCTGGGCGAGTTTTTATTACTCTTCCCCTTAGCCAGCACAAGCAGATCCTCATGTGTTTTCTTCCTTCCTTCCTTTCTTTTTTGGTTTCTTGGCTTCTTAGAACAAAACAGTTTGTTTGTTTGCTTGCTATAAAAAGAGTTACTCCCCCTCCCCCCAGCCCCCGTTACTGTCTGCAGGCAGCAACCAGCCTGCAGCCCCTTCCTCCACAGGCAGATGTCTGCGGGGGAGCCTGTCACCCATCCTCCAGGCATGGGGACAGATGTCCCATCTTTCTATCAGGGACACCCTTCCTCTGTGGGCTGAGGCACAGCACCCCACCCCAGGTTTACTGGGCACTTGTACGCCTGTGCTATGTTCTTGGTTGTTGCTGTTTTTGAGGCACAGTCCTCAGCTTCTTCAGAGCTCAGACATGCACCACAGTGCCGGACTTCCTGACTCAGAGGATCAGGGAGTTGTCATTGCCATCATACCCCG
Source organism: Mus minutoides (assembly GCA_902729485.2). NCBI lineage: Eukaryota > Metazoa > Chordata > Mammalia > Rodentia > Muridae > Mus > Mus minutoides. The sequence goes on along the minus strand of LR750927.1, from coordinate 35,033 downwards.
CATCTGTGCTCTCTGTGCTGGAATGAGGGATGGAGACCATCCATGACATGCTTTCTCCCTCTTCGAGGCCACCTGCTCACATTTCCCCCTGTGTCTTCCTGGCTGCTTGTCTATTCTGCTGTGGAAGACACACATTAGCTTAGAGAGAGGACGTGATTGGGCCCCTTAGTGGGAAGGGGGAGGGAAGGTTTCCTGGCATGACCCCGTGTCTGGAGTACCTGGTGCTTATGTCTTTCTACCTGGATTTTCTGATCCAAGTCCAGCAAAGCTACTCTCAAGTTCCCTATTGGAGTCTCTGCCAGGGGCTCAGGGTTCAGCAAGGAGGGGTTATTTGCAAGGAGACGCTGCTGCTGCTGGAGGGGTAGTGGTACCATGGGGCAGGGGATCTATGGCATCATAGTATGAAGGACTTGTCTCTGCTCCCTCTCTACCTAGAGGTGGACATAGGCCCACAGTCCCCAAAGAAGCAGATATCAGATATCCCAATGTCTAGATAGAAGGGAACCTTTGTGAGCTGTCAATACAGAAGCCAGTGGCTTGGGTTTGCTTTTGCCTTTGGGAACACAGAAACGTACACAGGCATAGTCTGCTTTCCTGTTATACCATTGACTGTGCACATTGCTTGCAGCTACCTTTCTTCTCCACCAAGGCACTGTCCGCATCTGGGCTCGGATGTCCCATTGTTGTGGGGTGCTATGTACCCACAGGTTCTATGTAGGAGAAGCCAGTACCCAGCCCACCCATAGGCTATGCCACCCGAGGGTGTCTCCAAACAAGTGGTGAACCCCTGCCGGTATATCCCTGGTGACCCCACTCCTGACACCTGGGTTCCCTGTCCCACTCTCTGTATCCACATGAGCTTTTCATCTCAGAAGCGGCCCTCCCTCGTCTCCTCCCAGCAGCCTCTGTGCTTCACCATGGCATCATATTCCAGCTGACAGCTATTTATAGCTCGCCCACTGTGTGCTGTCTGGAAGCCAAAGGCTGGTGGCCTTACCTTCTAGAGAGCAGAGAGACAGGGAATGTGTCAGATAGGTGGATTACACCCCAGGGCCGGCACAGAAGTTCCACCATGCTGGTGGCTGCAAACAGAGGCTTGTCGTTGTTGTCTTGCTGTTCTGAAGAGCAGAGTGAGGGATGGTGGGATGGCTTCTGCAGGCTTAAAGGAAGGGTGCCCTTCCTCCCACTGTAGCCATGTGTTCCTTGGCTTGCAGCTGCCTCCTTCCTGAGTCTGTCTCCATTGTCCTTACACAACCCAATAGTCTGTACCTAACCCCCAGACCCCTTCTCCCTTCTTTTCCTCAGGGGATTTTGAGACAGGCCATTGCTATGTAGTCTGCGTGTCCCAGCTTACGGAAGCCACTGTTCCAGGTGTGCATCGACAGGTCCAGATCCCTTCTTTCTCTTACACAGACACCAATCAGCCACTGCATTCTGCATCTGTGATAGTTTTGTTTCCTGTGGCCGTGACAAAATATCCTGACAAAGGCAGCTTAGAGAAGAAGGGTTCTTTGCCTCACAGTCCCAGGTTACAGCCCATCGCTGTGGGGAAGTCAAGGCAGGAACCTGAGGGAGCTTAGTGATCTATAGTCAGAGCAGAGAGAGATGAACTAGAGCAGGCACAGTGGGGCTCAGCCTGCTCACTCCTTCCATCCCGTCTAGTACGCCGAACTCAAGGCGTGGCACTGCCCACATGGATCCTCCCACAAGAATTAATGCAATTAAGATAAACCCTCACAAACATTCCCAAAGTCCTGCTTCCAGGAGGTGCCAGGTTGTATCCTTCTCACCCTCTGAGGCCTCTGTGAGTAGGGTTGGAACAAGTCACGTATTATGGAGGTGTAGATACAGGCAGTGTCCAGTTGACATTGTCTGGGCCCACCCAGATGTGCCGTTAAGGTTCAGTGGAGAAGGGACTGTATGTGAGGGGCCTCTTCACCTTCCTTTCCCCTTCTGCTCTGGGTTCAGAAAGAACTGAAGCCTCAGAAGGTCATCTTTTCTTTCACATAATATTTTTTTAAACCTTTGAAAATGTTACATGCATACAATATATTTTATCATAGACACCCCTACTGCTCTCTCTAACTCTACCCAGATTGCCACCATTCCCCACCTCTCCAAATTTTAAGTCCTCCTTTTTATTGTCTTAATAACTCACCAAGTCTTGTTTGGGCTGCTCATATACACATAGGTGTGAGCTGCCTGTATACTCATGGGTATGGGCTGCCCATATATTCATAGGTGTGAGCTGCCCATATACTCATGGGTGTGAGTTACCTATATACACATAGGTGTGATCTTCCCATATACTCATGAGTATGAGCTGCCCATATACTCATGGGTGTGACCTGCCTATATACACTGGGTGTGGGCTGCTCATATACTCATGGGTGTGACCTACCCATATATTCATGGGTGCGACCTGCTTATATACTCAAGGGTGTGAGCTTTCCATATACTCATGGATGTGACATGTCCATATACTCACGGGTGTAAGTTGCCTATATACTCATGGGTATGGGGCCATCTGCTGGAGTGAAGTTGACCTACCAGGGCCCACACTGATGGCAGCAGTACTGGATGGCGGCAGTAGGCCTTCACTGCAAGGCACTTAGCCCTCTTTCCTCCTCTCCTCGTTGATTCTATCCTTCAGCCAGCGTCAGGCACAGTGCTTGGCTCTCGGTAGATAAGGAAGCTGATTCAGGGAGCTGATGCTGAGTGCTGAGTGGGCCTCAGACCAGATGCCCTTTAGGAAGTTGTTATAAGTCAAAGTGGGCAGATGAGTCTCTGAACTCAGCTGACAAGAGAGGCAGTAAAGGGACCACGTTTTTTATAAAAGCCAAACAAAACAAAAAAAACCCTGCTAAACTAGCCAGGTGGTGGTGGTGGTGCATACCTTAATCCCAGCAAAGACAGGGTGAATCTCAGAGTTCGAGGCCACCCTGGCCTACAGAGTGAGTTCCAGAACAGCCAGGGCTACACAGAGAAATTTGGTCTCAAAACACCAAACCAGCCGGGCGTGGTGGTGCACGCCTTTAATCCCAGCACTCGGGAGGCAGAGGCAGGCAGATTTCTGAGTTCGAGGCCAGCCTGGTCTACAAAGTGAGTTCCAGGACAGCCAGGGCTATACAGAGAAACCCTGTCTCAAAAACAAAAACAAAAACAAAAACAAAAACAAAAACAAAAACAGCCCAAAACAAAACAAAAAAACAAACCAAAGACCAAACCCTACTAAACTTTACATGACAAAAATCAACCATCAATTATTCAAAGTGTGTGACACGGTGCCACTTGGATAACTCTTACCTCTAGTTCCAGAACATTTTTCTTAACCTAAAAGGCAAGTTCACCTCTAGAAGCTACCCTCACCCTTCCAGCCTCCCACTTTCCCCCTTCAGGCTCCAATCTACCATCTCTCTGGATATATTGACCCCTCCTGTTTGTTTTACACATATGAAGTCAAATCTGGCCTTTAGCAGCACATTATAGCATGTATCATAACCTCCCCTTTTCAACCCTGAGTAAAACTCCATTACTTGACTATACCACATTCAATATAAGGATGCAATATGTACTACATATTGCAGCCCATGCTGTTTCTCAATGGGCATTTGATTATTACAAAAGACCAGTCCTTTTAGGGATATTTCTATTTCCACTAACATATTTATGGAGTGCAGAAATAATATTACAATCATAAATCCCATCATCCTTAGCCTCAAATATCCTCCTGCCTGCCAATTCCAATAGAATTATCCCGATGACCACTTTGAAGAACCAAGTATCCCAATATCCAACACTGTGTGGAAGAACTTAATTCTTGGCCTTTGTGGGTGTAGCCTCTGTTAAAGGCAATCTGGAAGGCTATGAGTTCTTGGCAAGGAGCAGCTTCAGTTTGGAGGGGGTTTTCTGAAGAAGGGGTGTTTGGAAGTGGCAAAAGAAAAGACTTAAAGTCGGTTGTGGGTACAAGCTGAGAGCTCTGTGGTCTGCTTGAGATGACGCTTCAGACAGTTCTCCAGAGATCTCCAGACAGCTTAGCTCTTCCAGACCAAAGCCCAGTCTTTTATTTGCATATCAATTCAATTCTTCACCCCAGGTTCCCTTTTGATTATCCCATGAATTAACATTTTATGACAGTAGCTCCACGATTTTTAGAAAAGATAGGAAGTACATTTTTTTTTAAAAAACATATCAAATGAATTCAGAGATCTGCCTGCCTTTGTAAGCATAGACAATAAACTATCTGGGTTGGATCCAGCTCTGAGGTCACCATTTCCACCAAGCCTGGGCCTAAACTAGCTCTGTTCCAGGTTGACCTTGAACTCAGGAATCTGCCTGCCATTGTAAGCACAAACAATAAGTTTAGCTGGGTGGAATCTCGCCTTACAGTCACCACTCTCTAAATCTCTTTATCTCCTTCCATAATATTTTTCTGATAAGCTGGTTCATATTGCAGCTGCCTATGTTCTTCTAGGTCCATGAAGCCCCTCATGTAGTATATATTGCATCCTTATATTTTGCATAATTGAGAAATTGTACATTCTTGTACTCAGGTTTTCAAAGTTATTTCCCACAGCCTTAAGGGGCTGTCATGAAGGTCAGCGCATTTACCATTTTTGCTGAAGATATTAGATACACACTCACCTCCCAGACTCATGCTGCTTCTAATTATTATGGTGTCATTAACCTTGGCAGGGACAGCATTCCCAAAGGTGGAACAACATAAAGTAAATTATGTATATTATTATGCAAACAAGCCTCATACCTATCAACTGTCAACACTTGTGGAGCCCACTTGCAGCTAGCTCTGCTCCCAGGAACCGTATCATGCTGTGTCTTCGGCATAGCAGGACTTGGCAAGTTCTGGTACTGGGACCAGTGGATGCAACCTCTATGGGAACACAGAGCAGCTTTCTGGTTGCCTGTCCTTACCTGGTGTCCTCCAGTCAGGCACCTTTGGCCCCCAGCATCCATTTCCTACCCAGAGCAGAGACCTGTTATGTGCCACCACCCCACAGAGCCTGTACCATCTGGCTACACTGGGATCCGCAGGAGCACTGCTTGTCCAAGAAGCACAAAGTCTATCATTGAGGGGTGAGTGAAGGGCAAAGTAGTAAGCACCCAGGGCTGCCACTCAAGCCTTCCAGCTTCCTGGTACCTCCCATATAGCTGAGATTAGCTGGGAGATCCTCTTATTTACATGTAAAATGATTTAAAAATGGTAGGACTTTCAGATTCAGGGTGTTGGAGCTAGGTGGGAACAACCAGGAAGGGACAATGGTGAAAGTGGCCCCTGACTGTCCTGGAGAGACGGTAGTGTCCTTCCTCCTAGGTCCTGCTCTAGCATACCCAGAAGGTACAGTTCTGGGATGCCATGCAGAAATGGCTGGATGTCATCCCGTGACACATGCTCTCAGGCATTTATGCTGCTCCGAACAACGTAGGTCCTACTATGTTCTAACTGCCTCACAGCAGTGCTGCACCTCTATTCCCTATAGCAGCTCAAGTGTCCTGTGGTAACCATAGCCAGCCTTTCCCTTCCAGAAACTCTGGGTGTGTCACCCAATGCTGACATCTCTATGTAGCCCTAGCTTTCAGAATGACATTCTATCTGCTATGCTTTGGACAGCATGCCTGTAGTCAGCAGCCATATCATTCCTGGCCTTGGGATCCAGTGCATCTGTTTAATGCCTCTTGTTTGGGAGCTGCCCGTGTGTGGGAACTGCTGTTGTCCAGGGGTAACGGAACACTGTGTGGAGGGGCCCAGCAGCAGCTTGGGTGGGAAGAGTCACTGAAATGCTGGGCAGAGGGTCGGACAAGTTAGCGGGTATGTGTCTTGGTTGGACAACTTCACAGCTCTCTCGAAGTTGATGACATTTGTGGAGATTAGAAAGGCCAGCCCACGGTCAAGAGCCATATCAAAGCCACCCCTGCCTGCAGACACCCCAGCAAGGAAAGAAACACAGTGCCCACGTACGGGACAGCTATTCATTTTGTGTGGTGGACTCTGGTGATGTAGTCCCTGTCACTGAGGAGCCTACTTCCACTCATTCCAGAAACATGGCAAGCGTCCAACTCAGGAAGTAAGTGTGACCCCATTCATAGGAGGCAGATCACCTGGGGACACGGTGGCCACACAAGATTGAACATCTCTCTGTGTCCATCTATAGTACATTGTATACTGTGTTCCATGTCAGTGAATTCAACCAAGCACAGATAGAAAAGACAGAGCACAGTGCCGTGCAGACACTATTCTTACTCCATGAAAAGTGTTGTGTTGGTTGGTGTTACTGCTGCTGTGATGAGACACCATAACCCAAAGCAACTTGGGGGACAAAAGAAACGGTTTGGTTGGCTCACACTTCCAGGTCACTGCTCATCACGGAAGGAAGTCAGGGCAGGAACTCCAGCAGGGCAGGAACCTGGAGGCAGGAGCTGATGCAGAGGCCATGGAGGGGTGCTACTTACTGGCTTACTCCCATGGCTTGCTCAGCCTGTTTGCTCAGAACCCAAGATTATCAGCCCAGGGATGGCACCACCCACAATGGACTAGGCCCTCCCCAATCAATTGCTAATTAAGAAAATGTCCTGCAGGCTTGCCTACAGTCCGATCTTATGGAGGCGTTTTCTCAATTGAGGTTCTCTCCTCTCAGATGACTCTAGCTTGTGCCACATTGACATAAAACTAGCCAGCACAAGCGCAGATACTGCAGCTCTCCGTGCGGTGTCTGCCTTGTACTAGGACTTACGGGTGTCCTAGCAATGATTCATGGGATATGCAGTCTAGGGAGATGGCTAAGCAGGTAAAACCACTTGCTACAGATGTGTGAGGCCATGTCCAGCTTTACTCCCATTGCTCATGTTTTGAGATGGGATGGAGAGACAAGAGAATTCCTGGAAGATAACGGGCCAGCTAGGCTGGCAGACAGCAGCAAATAAGAGACCCTGCCTCAAAACACGGTGGAGGGTAAAGACCAACACGTGAGGTTGTTTCTGCCCTCTACCTGTGAGCATGGTATAGGTGGGAGTCTACTCTTGTATATACAGATATATATATATATATATATATATATATATATATATATATATATATGCTTTACACGCGCGCACACACACACACACACACACACTTATGAACATACATGCAAACACACAAACCCCTTGTATGCACCTGCATGCATACTCATGAACATACATGCAAGCACAGAAACCCCATGTGTGTACCTGCATACATACACACACTCATGAACATATATGCAAACACACAAACCTCATGTGTGCACCTGCATGCATACAAACATGAACATACATGTAAACACACAAACCCCTTGTATTTACCTGCATGCATACATACATGCACACACATTCATGAACATACATGCAAACATACAAAACCACGTGTGCAACTGCATGCACATACACACACAGCACACATAAAGATCTTTTTTTGTTGTTTTTTTAGAAAGGACACAGTAGGTTGTGGAAAGTGCTAATGTAAACACTGAGTCAGTTTATACACGGGAGTTGAGTTTCTGAGCATCTTGGGAACTGAGCCACAGTGGATGCCAGGGAGAGCCTGAACCTACACCATCTATAGCTCCATTTAGCCCATGTCTCAAACACAGTTCTCTGAGATTTTAGGAAAGCTCCAAGGAGATGGGCAAGGACTGTGATAAAGAATTACTGGACACTGGAGGCTGCTCTGTGCTGGTTGAGTATGAGCTTATGTTTCCACAACAGGACCTGTCCCCAGACCTTGAGCCTCCGAGTTTGTATGTGGAGCCTGAGGGGCTGAGGAGGGACTGCCCAGGTGTGGGCAGAGCCTTGCGATAGGCAAGGACACTGGAGGAGCCTGCAGTACTGTAAGAACTTTCAGGTTCTTCAACAGGGGGTCACAGGCTCTGATCTGGTACACAGGGAAGATTCTTTAAATCAATGGCATCTCTGACGCTCATGGTAAATACTTAGAAGCAGCAGGGTCAGCAGTCAGTGAGAAAGTCATGGAAGGCTCAGGTGAATGGGTGCTGGGCTCAGCTGAGGGCTGCCTCCCACCCTAGAAGCTCATGCAATGTCTGCGATTGTCATCGCTGATGAGCTGGGGTTGGAAGATTGGCAGCTCCTGAGCAGTCATAGCTGGATGGCCCCTCCATTGGGGGTCATTCCAATAATGCTAGTGTGTATAGGGTTGGAGGTTCTAGACAACAGCAGGATCCCCTGAAGAAATATCTGGGCTCATGGGCAGGTGGCCGCTGGAGGTGAGACACCGGGAATGACACCAGGTTTCCAGCCCTAGCGAATGATTATGTAGAAGAGCCAGGGAGAGAGAGTGGGTGAGGAGAAAGCCGTGACTCTGGGTTGGGCCCTGGGGTGTGGGACTTCTGGAGCATCCAGCACTGACCTCAAGCCTGTCAAGTGTGCTGGGTGTTGCTTCTGAGGTGGAGCTGCTTCCTGGGGTGAAATGGAAGCGCTTTGTTTTCTGTGCACATTAAGAAACTCACACATCACATCTACAGGTGACAGGATCATGAGGTAGCTAGGTCATGCTCTTTCCTTTCCATGGCACGGCTCATAGTCACACGTCACATCTACAGGTGACAGGGTCATGAGGTAGCTAAGCCATGCTGTTTCCTTATGTGGCTTCGTGACTTAAAGGTCTTAAGTCCTCAGCATATGCCCTATGCTGTAGCAGTCCCTCCTTCAGGGTACAGGAAACATGCGGCACTTGTCCCTGCTCCCTGTACTGGCCTTCCCCTTTACCTAGGCAGGTCCTCTAGGCAGAAGCTGATGGCTGACTGTCTCCCATGCTCTCCTTTAGCCTTGTACTGGGTAGTTTATTTCACTATGGAGCCCCGCCCCCAGACTCCGACCACTCCTCCCTGTTTCTCCAGGCATCCCTGGCTTCTTTTATAGTCCTCACCTCAAGTTGATCTCAGGGGCTCTTCTCCATCTTTAAAAAATGTGTGTGTGTGTGTGTGTGTGTGTGTGTGTGTGTGTGTGTTGGTATTTTATGTGCATGTATGTGTATATCACTTGCATGTCTGGTGCCCACAGAGGTCAGAAGAGGGTATCAGATCCCCCAGTTGCTGAGAATACAACATAGGTCCTCTGCAAGAGCAGTCAGTGCTCTTAACCGCTGAGCCGTCTCTCCACCCCATCTCCATCCTTCCTTTTTATAAGGATCTCAGCGCTACACACCAAGAGGGACAGGTGATGTCTCCCATGAGAAGGCAGAGCCCACAACCTTGGCTTGGGCAGTGTTGAACCCCCATCTGCTTCTGAGTGACCACCTGTCTCTCCTGAGTGACTAAGGGGACTGTTCTAAAGATGCACATGCCAAGAAGACCGAGCCAGCCTGGCACATGCCTTGACTGCAGTCTTCCTCACCAGCAAAGGCAGCTGGCAGCATGGCCCTACCCCACAAATGTACCTGAGCTTCCAGCTTTCTAGGTGTTAGGACCCTGAGCCCTGTCTCCAAGAGGATCACACTCACATAGCACTTGCATGCCTGAATTCCTTTCTCCTTTCCAGACTTATCTCTGCCACCAAGGGCCTCACACCACCATGCCTGCCTTCATTTCAGTCAGAATCATACCTTGTTTAATGGCCAGATGGACTTTACCTTAAAATGGGCCTCCTATCCTCAAGGGACTCAATTTGTAGCCTCTTTGTTCTATGGATCCAAGAGAGCTGGTGTTCAGTGTCCTGAGGTCTTTCAGGACATTGTCCTGATGCCAGATGACCCCTGGAGAAGGTACCATTTTAGTGTCTTCTACCTGTTGGGACAGACGCTCAAACTTCATGTGTTGATGCTGTCGCTGTCACTGTCACGGGGTTTCCTGTTAGAACCGTTATCATCACCCATATTCAAAGGATTCAGTGGGAAGCTTGGAACATCAGTCAACCTGCCCAGATCTCACCATCCAGGAGTGACAGCTGAGACAACCCTAGGGGCCACAGTGCTCCCAGATACCCCAGTTGAGCATGTCTTACGACGGTGACATGATGGCTCATGGGCTCTCCCCAACGGGTAAACAGTGTTTTTCCTTCTTGCCAATTTTGATTCAGGTTGTGCTGAGCCCCGAGATTCAGGCTGAAGGATTGAATTGCCGTCAAGGTGAAAAGACCTGTCTCTGGGGAGGGTTTGAACACACTTCCCTGGCTTTCCTTCTGTCCCCGGCTTGATGCCTCTGCCACGTTGATGCGCTTGTCTGCCAGGCTCAGAGCTTGCTGAAAGTGATAACTTCTTCGCAGAGCATCATCCTCTGAGATTGTTACCCATACTGACAGTCCCTGGGGTTCAGGGTTGACTACACTTGACTGAGCCGAATAAATTAGCATAAAACATGTAAAACCCAATTTCCTAATGTAGTTTCTTTCTCATTTACTACCCAGGTGTTTAGATTTAATTTCTTCCAAATGATATCCCTAAACATCATTATGTCCTAATAATTGTGCGTTTTGATGGCAAACAGCCCTAATGAATCGAGGCAGGCAAGTAGAAACTTCTGTGGAGAAACTGTGGCCTTGGGTGAGCTGTGGGGCCCTTGAGGAGGCGGTGACGGGAGCTGGTGTTCTCGAGAGATGTTGTCGTCCCACCAGCTTCTAATTGAAGGCTGCTGGCCCGATTTAGCGAAGTCTGTTACACGCTTCTCTAAAAGTAGGTTTTTCCTCCTCCTTTGTCTCTTCAGCCAGGGATCTGTTCGTCCTGCCTTCTGAGGGTTAGTCGTTTTGGACATGGTCATTTAGAATGAGTCTTTGTTACACATAGAAACACCACGCATGTACTATGCTGTTTCCAGAACTGGGCAGGTCTTGAATATTCCATCTGGTACTGCTCTGGTGTTGTGTGTGTATGTGTGTGTGTGTGTGTGTGTGTGTGTGTACATGTACATGCATGTGAGTGTATGTGTGTGAGCACACATGCGTGTGTGCATGTGCATGTCTGTGTAAGTGTGTGTGCACGTGTGTGTGCTTATGTGTATACATGAGTGTGCATGTGCGTGTGTGTATGTACCCATGGAGAAGCCAGAAGAAGATATCAATGCCCCTCCCTCCCCTGCTCCTCAATCCTCCCCCCTCCCTTCCCCCACTTTCTCTCCTGAGGTAGGGTCTCTCACTGAATGTGAAGCTGTGTAACTTTGGAGTTCTCAGGATCTGTCTGTCACCACGTCCTAGTGCTGAGACTCACAGGTTACCAGGGGGTTCCAAGATTTTACAGGAGCACTAGGAATCTGAACTCAGGGTCTCACGGTCCATGGGGTTTTGGGGGGGGGTGAGGTGGGGTGGTTCGAGACAGGGTTTCTCTGTTTAGCCTTGGATGTCCTGGAACTCACTCTGTAGACCAGGCTGGCCTTGAACTCAGAAATCCGCCTGCCTCTGCCTCTTGAGTGCTGGGATTAAAGGCGTGCACCGCCGCCACCACCACCACCCAGCATGTCTCACTGCCCAGCATGTCTCACTGCCCAGCACGTCTCACTGCCCAGCACATCTCACTATCCAGCACGTCTCACGCTCTATAATAAGCCTCAGAGTCCACAGATTCATCTCCTCAGACTCCACTTGTTTCCTTGATACAGGGTCTCATGTGGCCCAGGCTGGCCTCAGACTTGCTATGTAGCCAAAGATGACCTTGAACTCTGATCCTTTGGTTTCTGTTTCCCAAGTACTGGGGTTACAGGTGTGTGCCACTATCCTGGGCTTAGAATCATAGGGACAGCAGGCAGTTAGCTAGCTAGCATACCACACACCTGGAACCCCAGGATTGGGGAGCTACAGACGAAAGGATTATATAGTGAGTCCAGGCTACCTTGTCACAAACAGGCAAGCAAATAAATGCAAATATTTCACCTCTGATTTTTTTTTAATGTTGTAGGGTCTCAAGCCTAAACTAGCTTGGATCTTGGGGCAGTCCTCCTGCCTCAGCCCTCTGAGTGCATTAGAACTCCATCTTCTGTTTATACAGTGTTTGGGATAGAGCTCAGGGTGTTGTACATGCTAGGTAGGTACTCTATGCACTGAGCTACCTTCCCACTTTGTGTGTGTGTGTGTGTGTGTGTGTGAGAGAGAGAGAGAGAGAGAGAGAGAGAGAGAGAGAGAGAGAGAGAGAGTCATTTCTCTTGGATTTACCAACCCAGCATCTTTCCAATCTGGACATCGGGTCAATGTCTTGGAGTTGGTCTCTTTGTTCCCTATGGTCTTTGCAGGATTCCTCCCTTTCTCAGTTGATTTCCCCATGTTTAAAGTTGCTCCTGGTCTGAGCCAAGCCTGGATTCCCAGTCAGGAAGTGAAATGGGATCTGCCTCTTCCTTTTCCTGCCCACCTCTCATACAGGAGAGGGTAGGAAGCTGAGTCCCAGTACCTGGTCACCCATAAGCAGGTCTGAGGCCCTGAGGTCTGAGCAGTTATATTCAGTTGGTTTCCTTATTCTCTGTGGCATTGTGTGTGTGCACGTGTTGATGTCTGTGTGCACATGTAGATTGGATGTGTGTGCACGTGTGGATACATACACACATATATGGATGTGTGTGCACATGTGGATGCATGCATGCATGTGTGGATGTGTGTGGATGTATGTGTGTGCATGTGTGTATGCATGTGTGTTTGTGTGGACGCATGCATGCATGTGTGCATCCACACGGTCAGAAACAGCAGACACTTTGCGAGAATCCTTTTGCCTCCACGCAGACCCATTAGTTGCTTTTGGGCCCTGCGTTCCACTATGCTAACATCTTCCCCCCTAGTGGGAAGCGAGATAGCTGTGATTAGTCTAATGAGTGATTAATTAACAAGCAGGCTGGCTAGATAATGGGAATATGCTGACCCTACTGAACGATGGCCGGGGGGACCTGGCCAGCAATGCCCAGTGGTGCAGCTCACGTGACTTTAACCCTTGCATCATCTATTAACGAGTCACACTCACTGTTCTCTGTGAAGAACTGCTTGGGTGTCACCCACCTCCGTGTGCACACTGGTGTGGGGTATCCTGGATTCCTGTGGCCTTCCCAGCATTCAGTGTACAGTGTCTGTCAAGGGAGGTGTGCTGAGTTTATGTTGACGCTCACATTCAGAGTGTGTGTGTGTGTGTGTGTGTGTGTGTGTGCATGAGTGTGCAGATATGTTTGTGTGTATGTGAGAGTGTATGTATGTGTGTATGGTATATTGTGTGTACATGAGTGTGTGTGCATGTGCATGTGTGTGAGAATATGTATGAGTGTGTGTATATGAGTGTGTATACGTGTGTATAGTATGAGTGTATGTGTGTGTATATTTTTGTGAGTATTTTTGTGTGTGTATGTGAGAGTATGTGTATGTGTGTGCATGTGTGTATGTGAGTGAAAGAATGTGTGTGTGTGTATGTGTCTGGGAGAGAGAGAGAGAGAGAGAGAGAGAGAGAGAGAGAGAGAGAGAGAGAGAGAGGCTGCAGACACAGGCATGCCAAGACACATATATGAAGGTCATATGGAGGTCACCTTTTTGGAGTTGGTTATCTTTCCAGGATATGACCCAGAGACTAAATTCAGGTCGTCAGGCTTGTGTGGCAACACTTTTACCCACTGCGCCATCTTACTGGGCACCCCTAGCTTCTGACGAGAATGCTAATTGTTAATTTGGAACCTACTCTAATCCAGGACAATTTTATCTTCTGAGCTCTTTGCCTGAGAAACACCTGAGGAGATGGCTCCGTGCTTGCTGTACAAGCCTGAGGACTGGAATGTGGGTCCGCATGACCCACAGAAATCCTGGGTGTGGATGGAACCGCTCTCTTGTAATTCCAGCCTGGGGAGGTGGAGACAGATCTCCAGAACAAACTGGCTAAGAAGAAAACTCTTCAGCATGGATCAGCTCTGAGTTTGATGGACAGACCCTGCGTCAGATAATAAGGAGGAAGAGCAATAGAAGATGATTCCCAACATCAACCTTGGGGATTGACATGCATATGTGTCCATGTGCACCTCCATACATGTGCTCTTCCACACACACACAAACATGGATATACATACACGTATCCACTGTGTATACACATGAAAATAGAAGAATAAATTAACTCCGGCAAAGACACTTATCCTAAATATAGCCAAGAACAGGGTCTTGGATATGTCTTTGTAGGAGACTTCATTTATCCTATATGTTCAAGGCTTTCAGTTTGGTGTCTTCTGTCCCCCACCTGTAGACATACTTGATCTCTGTTCCTCAGTTGGCCCTTCTGTAAAATGGGAATGTGTGCCTGTACCAACTTTGTTCCAATACGCACAGTGCAGAGAGGTGGCTGGAAGTGGGAAGGGAGACTTATGCAATGCGTGCGGGATATGGCATTGTGGGAATGTCTGTGCAGCCTGCCACCATAACAAAGCCACCGCTTCCATCTCCCCATGGCTTACTGGCCTCTCAGAAGTCCAAGAGAACTTGAGTCCATCCACTTGCTCAGGTTGCAGTTAGACTAAGAAAAGGAGCCAGGCTGAAGATGGGTTACAGACTGCAAACTGCTTTAAATGTTGAATAACTCACGTTTGCTGGACACACATTAGAAGCCATGTCCTGTTAGGGACTGGGAAGCGTGTCTGGACTTGGCGGTACCCAGTCCTCACTACATGGACCCAGCTGTGCTTGGTGTGAGGGTAGGGAGTGTGTATGTGTGTGACCCTGGTCATAGCACACTGCTCTGCTCTGCTCTGCTCTGCTCTGTCTGACACTGTGGCCCAAAAGGGGTCATCTGACCATGTTGCCTCTTCCCAGTCATCGGGCAGAGTCCTGACTTTGACCTGGAGGGAGGGGGCTCTGGAGCCTTCTGGAAATGAGACCTGGGGTAGCATCAACTGTGCCTTCCAGCTCCGATGGCCATGGTGACCCGGGCTGGGAGGCCCCTCACGGCCAGGCCATCAGGAAGGGTGCCCATTTATTGTTTAGCAATATCCGGTGTCACCTTAGGAGTCCTCAGTCAAATAAGGAGGCACCTCCAGGTATCCCAGAGAGAAGAGCCATGCAGGCAGGCATCTCTAGGTCCTTCCTATCAGACACAGAGCACCTGGCCTTTGCCACCTCTCTTTCTAATGAAGTCAAGTGGTTTGGGGACTTTCATGTAGACCCAGAAAAGTTGGACGGGTCTCAGCAATAAAATAAGACAACACCTAGTCCAGCACTTTCCTGCTAGTCGGACCTCATGCTCAGAGTCCAGTGGGCCTTGGAAAGCTCCCTATGTAACCTTTAACCCTCATACCTACATCTTCTACTCGGAGTCTGCCGAAACAAACTGAGCTTGGCCAGGGGTGCCCGTGGTGGGTTTCAGCTGGGCACTGTGAAGGAAGAACCTGTCGAGAGAGAGGGGATAGGGACAGCTGGCCACGTGTATCTGGAGGCTGTAATCACTACATTAATAGACTGGTCAGCAGCTCCTCAGCCTTGGAGAGGCTGTCTGCCCCCCCCCCCCAAAAAAAGATGAGGCCTCACTCCAGGATATGCTGACGTGCCAGAAGAAAACAGGCTTTCTCTTCCAGGAATCTGGGCTCTGCAGGTCCCTGGACACCAGAGGCCTATTGATTCCTCCCCGAGGCCACTGTCACTTAGAAACACATTTTGTGTCCACTGAACAAACAGTGAGCCTGCCTGGCAGGAAACTGCTCTCCCTGACATACTAAGACCAGCGGATGCATCCAGACAAAAACATATCTAGCCACGATCACAGTCCCACCAGTAGCAATAGCCCCAGAGTGGGGGCAACCTATACCAACCAGGAAGGGATAAGGCAGATATGTACACCAGGTGCGGGAGCATTGTTCCATGAGAAATGGGTATGAAGCTCCAGAATGCTGTACAGAATGGAGCCTTGGAGACGCCGTGTCAATGGAAGAATCCAGATACCTGGGCATACATAAGATTCTTCCTGTACAAAGATATCTTGAACCTGTGAATCCGAGGCTGCTAGGGCAGTGGCAGGCAGAGGAGGCAGCAATAATATTATGGAATTGGAGCTCAAAGTGTAGTTTGTCTGTCTGGAGGCTCTTCTGCGAAGAGCTTGCTGTGCAGCCAAGCCCTGGAAAGGCTTGAAACCTGCCGTCCAGATGCAGGCCCAGGGGAGGCTGGGTCTCCACTGTGTGCGGGAATACATGTGGCCAGCAGCATGCTGCCTTGGCCTCTGTGTTAGTCAGAGCTTTCTAGAGGGACAGAACTGGTGCTGTGTGTTAAAAGGTGGGGTCTTAGAGCCTCCAGCCTGGTGGCTGCTTAGCCCTCAAGGTTGCGTGCCTCAGCAGCCCCTGTCTGGCTTCAGCTGAAGCCCTAGAGAGAATTCCTGGAGAACCGCTGGTCTTCAGTCCACATGGAAGGTTGAAGAAAGTAACTTCTGACATCAGCTGAGAGCAGCAGCAGCAGCAGCAGCAGCAGCAGCAGCAGCAGCAGCAGCAGCAGCAGCAGCAGCAGCAGCAGCAGCATAAACACACTTGCTAGCAAGAATCAAAGACAGGCAGCAAGTCTCCCTGCTTTCCTTGGGCCGCTTCATACCTAGCCCTCCACCAGGTGGCGCTGCCCTCGGGGGTGGGGGGATGGTCTCCCCTTGGTGTCTCCTTCCTGGAAATTCTCACACTCACTCACCCCAGAGGTTAGTCCTTCCCTTCGTTGATTCTGGATCCAATCAAATTGACAAGCTTCCCCATCACTAGCGCCAAGGGGAGTTGGGGAGCTGAGCAAGGCACAGGTGCAGAGGGCTGTAACAATGTGTCTCAGAACTGACCGTGTAGGCTGACTCCCGGTCAGGGTGTGGTTAGCTTAGGTTGTTAGCTTAGATTTCTTGCCACAAATGAAGGGAGGATGGGTGGGTGGATGGCATATGCATAGCCATTGACAGCCTGATTGGGCTCTAAACGTTTGGTGAATGCCCCTGAGCTGGGCTGTACTGTTGTGGGGGTGGGATTTTATTTCTTTATTTTTATTTTTGAATATGCAAGATTCCTTATTTTATTATATTATTATTATTGTTTCATTCCATTTTTATTTTACTTAATCACTTTACATCCTGCTTACTGCCCCTCTCCTGGTCACCCCCTCCCATAATCCTTCCACACTACCTCCCTCCCCCTGGGTACCCTCCCACTCTGGCATATCAAATCTCTACAGGGTTCGGCACATCCTCTCCCACTGAGGCCAGACAAGGCAGCACAGCTAGAACATATCCCACATATAGGCAACAGCTTTGGGATAGCCCCTGCTCAGGACCCACATGAAAACCAAGCTGCACATCTGCTACCTATGTGCAGGGAGGCCTGGGTCCTGCCCGTGTATGCTCTTTGGTTGGTGGTTCAGTCTCTGAGAGCCCAAAGGGTCCAGGTTAGTTGACTCTATTGGTCTTCCTGTGGAGTTCCTATCCCCTTGGAGCCCACAATCCTTCCCCCTACTCTTCCATAAGAATCCCCAAACTCCATCCACTGTTTGCCTGTGGGTGTCTGTATCTGTCTGAGTCAGCTGCAGAGTGGAGCCTCCAAGAGAACAGCCATGCTGGGCTCCTCTCTGCAAGCATAACAGTGTCATTAGTAGTGTCAGGGGTCGGTGCTTGCCCATGGGATGGGTCTCAAGTGGGGCAGTTAGTGGTTGGCCATTCCCTCAGTCTCTGCTCCATCCTCCATCCCTGCATTTCTTTTTTTTTTCCTTGTTCTGGTCAACCCCGCTCGCTCTGGCTGCCCCTGTTCGGCCCCGTTCACTCCGGCCGGCCCCACTCGCTCTGGTTGGTCCCTGCTCTCTCCAGTCCAAGGATTCATTTATTATTATTCATAAGTACACTATAGCTGACTTCAGACGCACCAGAGGAGGGTGTCACATCTCATTACGGGTGGTTGTAAGCCACCATGTGGTTGCTGGGATTTGAATTCATCACTTTCGGAAGAGCAGTCGGGTGCTCTTACCCGCTGAGCCATCTCACCAGCCCCATCCCTACATTTCTTGTAGACAAGATAAATTTGGGGTTGAAAGTTTTGTGGCTGGTATGGTGTCCCTATCGCTCCACTGGGGTTCCTGCCTGGCTACAGGAGGTGGCCTCTTTAGGTTCCATGTCTCCAATGCTGTGAGTCACAGCTAAGGTCACCCCCATTGATTCTTGGGCACCTCCCTTACTCCAGGTCTCTGTCTCATCCTGGAGATGCCCCTCCCACCTTCCCATCCCCTTCAGTTGCAGATTTCCATTCATTCTCATGGCCATCTGACCATCTCTCCTGTCCCTCCCCACACCTGATCCTGAACACCCCCCCAACCCCTCTCCATCTCCTCTCCACCCAGTTCCGCCCCCTCCATCTCCCCTTATGACTATTTTATTCAGGGGGAGGCAGGGATTTTAAATGAACACTCTAGCCACCATGAGACTCAAAGCTCTGAGATGGGAATGATTCACCCGAGGCTACTGGACCTCTGCAGGAGAGCCTCACACTAGACCAGGCTTTCAGCCTAGCATACGCTCAGCCCCTCCCGTGCCTGGGCCCTTTCTGCTTCCCTTTCCTGGTGGCCTGTCCCCTTGACTTTTCTTCCCAGAAGCTCCCCCACTTTCTTGACCACTTATTGTTCACCCCCCTGTGTTCCTGGGGGTACTATCCCCCTATGTTCCTGAGGGTACGATCCCCCTGGATTCCTGGGGGTACTCTCCCCCTGTGTTCCTGGGGGTACTATCCCCCTGGGTTCCCGGGGGTACTATCCCCCTGGGTTCCTGGGGGTACTATCCCCCTATGTTCCTGGGGGTACTCTCCCCCCGGGTTCCTGGAGTACTATTCTTTTGGGTTCCCGGAGCACTCAATCTGTCTTAGCTTAGAGCCGACCAAGGCATAGTAGTGATGTCTCCAGGAACTGCTGGATCTAAAGGGAATGTATAAGCCCCCTTGTGGGGTGGAAATGCCAAGAGGCATGGATACAGTAGGCAGTGGACAGAGGTAGGGATTTGGGAGTCGAAATGGAGACCGGTATGGCTTGTTTTGGTTGACACCTTGCTGGCGGGCTTGAGGATAGAGAGCTGTGTGCATAGGAAGGGTTTTAGGGTGAAGTGGCTTTGCCCAGGGTTATGTTGGAGAACCAGAGCAACACTGCAGAGGCAAACCTAGGTTGCTCCGCCCCCAATCAGCAAGAGTCCTGCTATCTCAACGGTCAGGGTCAGTAGTTAAGGGGCCATGTTTCAAGTTCCCTATGAAATTTGACTACAGTTTCCTTGGATAAGACAAAGCCTAGTGGGAAAGGCTAACAAGGACCACCTGGAGAAGGAGCTGGTGGGTGGAGGCAGTAGAGGGGTGGTAAGCCTATCTGCCCTGTCCCCACAGGGGTGGAGAGGCTCGGGTACAGCAGATGGAGCTCTGTAGGCAAGGGATGACAGCAGAGCCTTCTCTGCCATCATGGGGGATAATCAGTGTGTGAAGGCAGGCAGCACTGTTTCTGAACGCATAGCAAGCACCATGGAGACGCCGGGCACATCCACGGGACATGGCTGTTTCCTCAGTTCAGATGGATGCTATTAGCTGGTGATAAGAGGCACACAGCAGGCTGCTGCAGCCAGGAATTAGCAGAGTGTCACCTTGGTCCAGTAATTCTGAGGGAACGGATGGGCACCTGCCTGAGATAGCCTGGCTTTCTGGTGACTGGTGTCACTGGTGCTGTTCAGCCTACTCATCCTGAGTCACCGTCTGGGCTGCGTGGCGCTCAGGCTGCCTCTGAATCTAGAGTGGGTGTATCTCTCCCCTTTCCTCGAGTTCTTCTTATGACATACCTGTTTTTCTGTGCTCACCTGCATGCCTTTTGTGACCTCTGGCTTGTTCTGGCTTGTTCGTGTCAGGGTCCAGGTCAGCAGAGAGGAGGTGTGAATCAAGAACAGGGCCTGGAGTGTGTCCCTCTCACTGGCCAGGCTGACGGGGATGTATGGGGGTGAACCATATGTGTCTGTGTATGTACATGTGTGTAAGCAGGCACACACACACGCAGAGCATGTGGTATGTGCATAGGTGATCATGCTCTTACACACATGGGGGACCGTGTGTCTGTGTATATACACACATGTAAGTATGTACATACATGTAAGCATGCACATGCATGCAGAGTACGTGTGATACGTGTATATGCATAGGCGATCCTGGTCACACACACATGCACTGTGAGTCCCGACATCTCAGTGGATCTGCATTGTGTTTGTGTGTGTGTACTGATGTGCACATGTATCTGTGCTACACTTGCACATGTGCATGTGTGTAGATGCACAAAAAGGGAACAGCACACACCTTCTGGAAATCTCTCAAGAGCCTGCCAGGCACAGCAGTCATGACTGCTGCCCGTTGGAGGGAACCCCTGGGGGAAGTTACCAGACATCTGGGTGAAGAAGAGAAGAGAAAGAGCTGGGAGATTTGCTGTGTGTTACCTGTTTTTATTAAAAATCAATGGCACGATAGAGTGGTTCTGCTCTGTCTTACTTAAACAATATCCAGAGCAAAGGATTAGGGCTCCAGCCCTGTGAGCTGCCCCTGCGCCCATCTCCATTCCCCCTCCAAGAAATAACCAGCTCCTCTCGGCCCCATCAGAGCTGGGATTTACGGCCTGGCCTGCCGATTGCCTGCCACACGCCTCTCCCAGTTTTATTCCTGCTATTTATCACGCTGGTCCCTGCCTCAGCGCCAGAGGGACAGTTAATCAAGGCAGACTTTCTACCTTGTCATCCCTGGATTCTGCTGGGAGAAAATGTGAACCGTAAAATTAAAACCATGGGAACCAGGGAGTTGGCAAAGGAGCTGGGGCTGGGGAAGAAGGGAAGAAGGTTTCCCCAGCTCCCTGCCCCACGCATGGACGGATGGACGGAGCAAGACCTGAGGCTGCGACTTCACACCTCAAACACACTTCCTTCTGCTGCTGCTGAGCTTGGATGAGTTCTGGGGCTGAGGCCCCCTGCTTCCGAGCTGGAGGAGGCCTTCCTTCCAGGGGACACACTGTTGACACAGTAAGCAGGAAGTGGGGAGCCCAGGCTGCAAGAGGGGACCTCACACGAGACTCCCCATCTCTGCCTCCTTTCCTCCGTACCCGTGTGTCCTGGGGGTCTGAAGGGGAGAAGACCACAGAAGCCCACCACTTCAGGGTGAGTGTTCCAGCTGCTGTGAGCCTGAGCCTGAGCCAGGACTACATGCAGGCTGCAGCTGACACTGGAGTAGCAGGGGATGAGTAACTTCTAGATCTTTCCATGAACAGCAGGGTATTGTGGGAGAGCCTCCTGGGGCCATAAGCCAGAAAACAGCAGGTGTGTAGGCCATGGAGCCAAGCTGTGGCAGTGTACAGGGGCCTGCCTTCTAGCAGAAAAAAGGTCCTTTCACTTTTAGACATGGTGTTCATTCTATTTCATGTAGAGCATTTGCAGTGGTGTGTGTGTGTGTGTGTATGCACACGCTCACGTGCATGCACATGCATACAGTATGAAAGACATGGAACAAATGGCTTCACAGATCCCCAAACACCAAAGGCCATCAGGTGGAGCCTCCCATTGCCTGGTGCCTGCTGAGGTGGGAGTTCTAGATTTTGGAAGCAGGAATAGGTTTTTCTTCCCCAAAGTCTCTGAGAGGAAGCCAATGCCTCACCTTAAAAACCCAGTCAATGTTAGACAGTGGGACAGCAGGCTGGTTGTCAATGTTGGCAGCCAGTCTACTGTCCCTCCATCATGACTGATGGAGTCATCTCTCTGTGACTCTGGAAGTGTTGTGAAAGCGGGGGAAGCCAAAAGCTTCCATGGAAATGAGTGGCTGTCAGTCAAGGCTTCTACTCTACTAGAAGGGGTATCTGGAACACCTCCAGGGCCCAGGGACAGATGACCCAGAGAGAGCTCTAATTAGAAGGCAGCCCTGTTCTGCACGGCTGCCCATGGGGGGCTCCTGAGGAGAGGAAGGACCCCCAAGCTGCCAACACCCCTGCAAGGGATTGAGGTGGGTCTGGATGGCCTGGGGGATCACATGCACACACACATACACACACACACACACACACACACACACACACACGGCATAGTAGAAATGTAGGTGTTTTCAGTGTATACTCAACCCTTGGGTCATTGGTTCTTCTCTGACAGAACTTCTCCTAGAGGAGAAACAGCAAGGAGAGGCTCACTCACCTAGGGACAAAATGAATAGAGGCAGGCTGGAGGGGCAAAGGGTCTTCATGCTTTGAAATGAATCTTCAGCTTTGAGACGTCCAGGACTGGTCTTAGCTCTGGCATGATGGAAGGCCACACATGGGAACAGAAGCCACACTGGCTTTTCTGCATTCTCTCTGTCTGTCTGTGTCTGTCTTTGTCTGTCTGTCTGTCTGTCTGTCTGTCTGTCTGTCTCTGTCTGTCTGTCTGTCTGTCTGTCTCTGTCTCTGTCTCTGTCTGTCTCTATGCCTGCCTGCCTGTCTCCCCCCGCCCTTTCCTTCCCTCCTCATTCTGTATATTCCCACATGCACAGCTGTGTGGAGACCAGAGGTTCATAGCAGATGTCTTCCTCAATTGCTCACCACCTTTCTAAGGACATGGAGCTCACTCTTATAGTTGGTCTAGCTGGCCAGTGAGCTCCGGAGATTTGCCTTGCCCATCTCCCACCTTTTTCCGGAGTTGGTTATGTAGTAGCACAACCACTACAAAGGGGTTTTCAGAGGAGGCTGGGGACCAGCACAGTAGTCCTAATGTAAGCACTGTATTCTCTGAGCTATCGCCCCAGCCTCTGCCCCCTTGCAATAGGAAGCACCTAACCTCAGCAAGGACATTTTATTCCTTGGACTGTCCAGTCAGTTCCCTCTGCATGTCTATCTTACCACATCCTCTCACTAGAATATCTTAGAGGGTCTCGGATATAGCCTGTGCTCCTTCTTAACATGAACGCCCCCTGACCCAGCCCCATTTGCTCTGTGGCCCGCAGGCCCAACCCCTTTGTAGGAGTCCTGCTCACCAGTGTCCAGCCAGCATCCAGCTCTGTTTTTTTCCCCTGTGTCCCCAGATCCTGCCACATGGCTAGACTCCCATGTTAGCCTCAGCTGCCAGGCCTGTGTGGCCCTGCCTGGCTCCCCCTCTGCTCTGTCATGTGCTCCCTCCCAGCTGCTCACACCTATCCATTTGCACATGTGTGCTCCAGCATATTCTGGCTCCCCATTCTGTCATTATATGCTGCAGGAGAGCTCAAATGAGTGCCTGTCCCAGAGAGCTGGGTGTCCTCAGGCAGCCCTTACCCCCTTGTGACTCTTTGTATTTGTTTAGTTGCTGGTGTCTATAGAAACATCCATTCTGCCATGTCTTGAAGGCAAGAGCTCTCCTGAAGACAGCAGGCTGCAGGAAGGGGTGGGCAGATGAGGTATGGGGGGGCACAGATTCTCCTGCATGCTCTAGCTCCCAGGACACACTGCGCCGCCGCCTCCCCCCACCCCGTGAGCGCACACCTCAGCTGCAGAGTGAATTATGCCATTTAGCTGGCGCTGCAGTGGTTTACCTTCCTAATTATGTTTGGCTTAGAACAATGTTAAAATTGTTTTTTCTTTCTCTGAGTACACAGAGCCGGGGCGTGGGAGGAGGTGGCTGGGGAAGTGCAAGGTGGCGGAGAGAAGACGCTGGGCTTTAAAGGCTGTCACAGATAAGCCACATGCTGGTAATCAAGAATTGCCTGTGCAGAGTCCTGTAAACAAACAGGGGAGATGTGAGGTAGGCCTCACACCATGTGTGAGAGAGAGCTGGAAGGAGGGTACTAGACTCAGGGGCTAGTGGAGGCCCCAGCCAGTGCTCCGTGCATTCGGGAGCTGAGAACTTCCCCTTCCTTCTGTTGACCCTTTCGTGCCTGTCACACCCCTGATGAGGCAGATACAGTTATTGCTATCTTTTTATAGAGAGGTAAACTGAGGCAGAAAGAGGGATGCCACTAGCCTGGGGGTCACAAAGATAAGCTATGAGGAGACTTGGGACCTTATAGCTTCAGAGTTCAACTTAGAGACCTTTGCCGCACAGCCACTGAGGTGAGGGGAGTTCTAAACTGATAGGGTGGAAGATGAGCAGAGAGCACGTCCAGGGGCGCCAGGCCAGAGTTACATCTCCAGCTGCCTGAAGTCAGGGAGAATGACTCATGCCTTTCATCCCAGCAACTTGGGAGGTGGAGGCAGGAGGGCCAGGAGTTCAAAGCCATCCTTGGCAACATAGTAACTGAGAGCGAGGTCAGCGTTGGTTACAGGAGGCCTTGTCTGAAAGAGAGAAAGGAAGGAAGGAAGGAAGGAAGGAAGGAAGGAAGGAAGGAAGGAAGAGAGAGAGAGAGAGAGAAAGAAAGAGGAGAGAAGAAGGGAGGGGGAGTTAGAGAGAGAAGGAGGGAGGGAGGAAGAAAGGAAGGAAGGAAGGAAGAGAAAAAGAAAGAAAGAAAGAAAGAAAGAGAATAAAAGAGAGAAAGAAAGAGAATAAAAGAGAGAAAGAGAGGGAGGGAGGGAGAGGGAGAGAGAGAGAGAGAGAAGAAAGAAACAAAGGAGGGAGGAAGAAAGAAACCTAGTGTATTCTGGCTTGAGAATCCCAATCCCAAAAGGATATATCCCTGCCCACCTTTGGGAGAATACACTGGTATGCACAAGATACCCATAGGACCAGCTACTGGTGTCCAAGAAGAATGGCCGCGGGCAGGCCTTTGTGGGTTTGTGAGTGTAAGGTATTAAACCCCTAGCACTGCATTTCCTCGAGTGACCACCTTCCACTGCACACCCATCCCCCAACACCCACTCCCTCCGCCCCTGACATGTCAGTTTTGCTCTCCCCTTTGACTGAGATACACCATGTACGCCTCATGTACTACAAGAGACTGTCTGGAACATCGGCAGTGACAGCCATTCCCTGATGCTGGCCTGTTTCTCAGCTGTGCTCTGCTGATACCCAGCCCCCTGCCTTCAGCCCTAGCCCACTTCTGCAAAGAAAACTTCTATCACTGTCAGCGCACTTTAGTCAAATACAGCTTCCTTAAATGCACTTCCGGGGGTCTGAGCAATGTGAGTCGGCTCACCACTGTCCTAAGCATGGCAGAAATATCTGGGCCAAGGCTCTGTACAGAGTCATTCAGCCAGAACCATGGTACCAAAGGTGGCTGGGTCAGCCACATGGGTCCAGAGAGCTTAGGCCCACAGTGCTGTCACTGTCAATTTCACGAAGACTTGTCTGACTGGCTGCAGCCCTCATCGCCCTCAGTCTCCCAGCTCTGGGCAGGTCTGTCACTTCCAATGGAAATGCATCTGTGCTTCTGAGCGAGCCCATGCTATTAGCCAATCAACACAGCTTTGCAGTCTATCTAGTGTCCCCTGCCCAGAAGCCTTCTCTGGATGGATTCTCTTTCAGTAGGAGGTACCCATGTTTTGTAGCCAGGGAGCATTAAGGGGGAGCCCAGCCCTGCTCCCTTGCAAAGGATCTGGCAGGGACCCGGTGTGGTCCTGCTCTCTGCTTTCAAGTTCTAAAACTTACCACTCAGTGTCTGAACTGAAGCAGGAAGAGCAGCTTCGGGGTCCCCTATAGTTGTCAAGGTAACACCTAAGATGCTGGAGCCCCTGAGGATGGCGGGTGGGACCACACAACTTCATGTATTTGCATCTGGGCTCTAAGCCACAGATGTAATTCTGCTGGAACAGACCAGGTAGGGAGACAGGAGGCCCGAGGAGGGCTCCAGGGCCTTCTTCTTCTTCTGTGCTGGGACCTAAAGGATGGTTGTTTGGTCGTTGTAGGATATGGAGGACTGAAACTTATCCCATGCTCTTCAGCCTACGCTGGAGCTCCCACAGCTACAGACTTTTCCCTCTCGGAAGTTAAGTGGCTCGGGACCTGGAGGGGCCTTGTGATTTGTAATAGCTAGCTCTCACTATGTAACAAACAAGTCTACTGGCCAGTGGCTTCAAATGCTCACATTCCCCCCCCATTCATGAGTCCTGTCTCTAATTGCCTCTCAGTTTCTCAGCCCCGATGTCAATGGTAACACCAGCCATCTTGGTGGTAATTTATACGCATGTGTAGAGCAGCTCACACATGTATGTTTCTAGGTAAAGTCTACCTCTATCTCTACCTGTTATGTCTCCATAATATGGTAGAGAAGTATCCTGGGGTTTGTTGCTGTTGTTGTTACACTTTTTACATTTTTATGCCTGCTTTTGGGGGTGGCCTTATTGTTTCCAGTGGCCTCAATGCTGAAGGGCCGTCTCATGTTTCAAGGCACAAAGAGGCTGCGTGATGCCTTACAGAGAAAGTCTATGTCTGAGACAGACATCTGTGATGTCTGTGGCTCAGTTTCATGTTAAGGTTTCAGCAGTTACACTGAGCAAGGTGTCTGCGAAGGCAATCCCTTAGGATGGAGCAGTGTAGCTAGTGGCTCTGCATCTCCCCAGGAGAGTCAGTGAGTTCAGGGTCTGTTTACTCATTAGTCACTGGGACTGGGACTGAACTAAGGGGCTGACAGGAGCGGCTGAGTCCAGCTTGAACATGCTTATGTATTTAGTGTGTGTGTAGCAAGGGGCCGTGACATGCAGGCCACAGTGTGGATGTGAAAGTCAGAGGACAACTTCCGGAGGTTGGAGGTCAGTCCACTCCTTATATCATGTGGGTCCTGAGGACTGAACTCAGGTTGTCAGGCTCGATGGCAAGCTCCTTCACATTTCGAGCCATCTTACGGGCCCAAGAGCAACTATATCTTGCAGCCGGGTCTGCTGGACATCAGGGTGGCCCCCGATCTGGCCGGACCCACTGCTTTGAGCTATGTCCAGGGGTACTTTCTGCAGAAACAACTTGTCTTCCTGGCTAAGTTGGTGGCCTCCTCCACCCTAATCTTGCTGGAATCAAGAAACACCTAGGGTGGGCTGGGATACAGCTCATTGTGGGAAAGTGTTTGCTTAGTATGTACAGAGCCTTGGGTTTAATCCCTAGCACCTCCTAAAATGAGGTATACTCGCCATCCAGCTGCTTGGAAAGTAGAGACAGGAATGTGGACAATTCAAGGCCGTCCTTTGTTATGTAATGTGAGTTCAAAGCCAGCTTCGAATTCACTGAGACTGGAACCCCTGTCTCAAAATAGTAAAGAAACACCTCTGGGTGTGTGGCAGAGTGAGGCAGAGAGCTTACACTAAGGTGTGGGGGGCGGGGAGAAGCAGAGCTCTGAACATGTATCTTGGGCATAGCTCTTGCTCTATACTCATTGACCGCCATGGCAGGGTCTAAGAGCCAGGCTCACAGGGGCACATCTGACTGACTAAGAAGGGATGCAGGTTGCAAGCTCCCTCCATCTCCTTTGAAAGCCAAACCCCAGCTGCCCTACTTTGCCTTAGGGCATCTCCCTGGCTTCCCATCAGCAAAGGAGCCTGTCTCCTTCACATCTCTTCCTAGGGCCTTTGATATCTGTGTGTGCCGGAAGGAGAAGGGAATAATTAACAAATTAATTAATTGTCCTTTATTTCCACTTCAAACAAATAAAGTAATTTTTAATGGAACATGTTAGACACGAATAAAAAGGCCATTAGTGACCATTTAAAAATGAGCTTAGGCCTCAAATAGGTAAGTGGACATCCAAGGACTTCCCAGCACCCCAGACATCTCATGAACATATTAACTCCCCCAAGAGCTGGGCAGCCTGGCTTAAGAATACAGCTCTGCATGGATGCCTGTTTCCTGAAGGAAGGACGGGGTACTGTGCCAGCAGTCCATGATGGGTGCCCATACAGAAGTGAAAGAAGGCTCTCAGGAAGATGTCTTCACACCCAAATTCATAGCAGCAGCATCCAGGACATCCTAGCCACATTACCCATGACTCAAGTATCAAGGCCCAGCTGGGTGAATGAACACAGCGTGGTCTGCCCACACAATGGAATATTACTCTGCCTTTAAAAGAGAGGAAACCCTGACACACTCTACAACGTGGATGAAACTTGAGGACATTACGCCAATCCCCAAACCACAAATGCCGTGTGATTCTACACAATTTCGGCCCCTAGCCTTAGAGTTAGACACTAGAATGAAGGGTCGGGAGGGAAATGTGATTGATTGTTCAGTGGCCACAGAGTTTTACTTCAGGGTGCTGGGAGTTCTGGGGATGGCTGGTGGTGATGGATTCACAGCAGTGTGAAGTGGCTTACGTGTGCCAGACTGAACTTGCATGGTGAAAGCTGGTCAGGGTAGCAAGCGATGGCGATGGTGCTGATGAATGACAAATGTGTCGTGACCGGAGGCTCCTAGAATCCACCCTCCCTCTCCTGTAGGAACACCCTAGTTCACAGTAGATATGTGAATCCTTCACAGTGACTTCGGTGAGCTAATGCCAGCATGCTTCCTTCATGTTGGTCAGCTGGACTCTGATTCCCTAGTCACGTGCCAACATGCACAATCACTGACGTCTCAACCTTCACCTAACTTAGGTTCCCACACTTTGCCTGCCTAGCATGCTTGAGGGTCGGGTTCCTTCAGCACCAGACAAAAGAACTTCTAAGCCAACCTGGGAAATAGCAAGCGGTTTCCTGGCCACGCAGATAGACATTTCCAATATTTAGTGCCTGGCAGGCATGCTCCGGAGAAGGGTACTGATGGGCTCCTGATGTCTTTAGATGGCAGTCTGAGTTTAGTGCCCAGTGCGTGTGTTGGCTTGTTGGTAGAAGTTGACCTCCTGCCCAATGATCTTATGAGAGAGTCTGCCGGCAGATGAAAAACAATATTTGCCGAGCCCGCTGTGGGGTCTCTGAGTCTGTACATCCCTCCAGGAGCAAAGGCATTTTTGAAAGTATATTTGGTTTAGAAATCACCTTTCTGATGGAAAAAGCCCCCCCCCCCAAGGACAGTTAAATAAACATCAGGCTGGGAAGACTCCTGTGTAGACATGGCTCACATTGCCTAGTGTGTTGAAGGGTTTCAAGGCAAGATTGGCTTCAATCTTTGTTTTCCACACACACCCCACTTCTGGCTTTTCTCTTGAAAGATTTTTCCAAAGGCTTCCTGCAAAGGATCCATTCCCACTCTGGTATACGCTGTGGCCTCCCAGTGACTGACTGTAGCTGACATAGATCCAGTCTTAGAGCTGCACGATCCCTTAGGGGGTGCAGTGCTATGCAAAGCCTGGTGGAATAGCCAGGTGGACTGTATGTGTCCAACAACCAGGCCTGGTAGCCTCCTGGGGGACCTTTCATTGTCCCTCAGGCCCATGAACTGTCTAGACTTCCTTTCTGAAGTCACCTGATCCAGGCTCCCAGGGAAGGTTCATGAACAGAGCCTGGGCTAACCAGACTGGGTCTACAGAACAGTCTGGGATAGTTATACCCTTCTCTTCCTCCCAGAACAGGAAAATATGCCAGACTCTCTGCCCCCTGGCAGAGCTGTGTCAAGGCCTGGCTGGGCTCGAGCCACCCATGACACCCCCTGTACATGAGAGTGCTCAGTGGTCACATAGCTTGTCGAAGGGATGGCAGGGAGAGCCTAAGTGGTGGGATGAAGGTGCAGCTGAGAAGCAGGTGGCATAGGAGGGGACAGAAGTGGGAGAAGAGCACTGACTGGGAGCTCTGGATGGGCAGCCAGAGCAAGCACCATTTTAGTCTTAGGAATAGGCTGGAAAAGATGGGAGTCGTCACCTGCCCTATTTTCTCTACTGGCCTGGGGATGGACAGAGCCTCTTTCTGGTGGGGACACATTGCATCTCAGGTACTGTCTTCATTGTGTGTCATGGCAGAGTGGGAGGTAAGTGCTGATTAAGTGTCCGTGGTGACCAGGGCTCTCTGAGGAGAGAGGTCTTCTATAAGGCAGGATTCGGCCATGGTGAGTATCTTAGCTACTTTTCTATTGCTGTGAAGATACACCATGAACAAGGAAACTTGCAGATAAAAGCATTTAATTGAAGGTTTGCTTATAGCTTCAAAGTCCATGAGTCTCTTAGTCAGGGCTTCTAACTGCACAAACATCATGACCAAGAAACAGATTGCGGAGGAAAGGGTTTATTCATCTTACACTTTCCACATTGCTGTTCATCACCAAGGGAGGTCAGGAAGCAGGAGCTGATACAGAGACCATGGAGGGATGTTACTGGCTTGCTTCCCCTGGCTTGATTAGCTTCCTTTCTTATAGAACCCAGGATTACCAGCCCAGGGATGGTCCCGTCCACAGTGGGCCCTTGATCACTAATTGAGAAAAATACCTTACAGCTGGATCTCATGAAGGCATTTCCTCAAGGGAGGCTCCTTTCTCAGTGATAACTCCAGCTTGTGACACACAAAACCAGTCAGTACAATGGCCATTATGGGGAGGGGGGCAGGGGGCAGTTATGCCTGCAGTGAGCAGGCAGGCATACGCTGAAGCAGTAGCTGTGAGCTTGCATCTGACTCACAAGTTGGAGAGAGAGAGAGACAGAGAGAGAGACAGAGAGAGAGACAGAGAGACAGACCCAGGGACACACCTCCTCCAATGAGGCCACGCCTCCTAATCCTTCTTAAACAGCCCACCAACTGGGAACCAAGCATTCAAATATATAAGCCTATGAAGGCCATTCTCATTTAAACCACCTCAGTGGGAAAGTAGAGATGTCTGTGGGTGACTCAAGAGCTGAATGACTGGGGCCATCACACAAAGACAAATGGGAGAGTCCAAACCAACCTTCTGGATTCTGGGGGTAGAGTCAGCCTGTGCCCTATGGCTTCATTCTGGGTAGAGACCCCTCTCTGCCCGTGATGCCGTTGTCTCCTTGCCTATTGGCAGTAGGGAACTTGGCTCCTGAATTTGGCTGTGGAGAAAGGAGTGTAAAGGAAGGAGAAGGCACCTGTGATGGCAGAAATGGTGGAGGCAGGAGAAGCACAGAGGATAGCAGGAATCTGGATATTCCTGCAGGTGGTCATGTCTGCATGGCAGCAGTCCCCCAGGAAGACCTTGCTTAGGACTGAACAGAAATGACCTAGACACCTGGTCTAATAGAAGAAGAGAATGGTGAGACACCAGCTGCTGGAAACCTTGCCTGCACAGTGATTTTGTGGCAACCACATCAGGGTGAGTTGTTGGCCAGAACCGCAGGCTGAGCACCATCTGTCAGGGCCTCCCTCCTGCCAGCTGCCTGTGTGACAGGAACAGGTGGAGACAAGCAGAGATGCTGTGTGTGTGTGTGTGTGTGTGTGTGTGTGTGTGTGTGTGTGTATGTACATATGTACACATGTGTGTGCATGAGCTAGCTGTTGGAGTATACATGGGTGTGTTAATGTGAACGGGTATTCTCTTTGGAGTTCTGAAGGTAGCCTTTTGGGGGCTTTGTAGTTAAATACAGGAGACAAGTTTAAGGAGGCACAGCAGGAGCACAGGAGCACGGTGCCTGCTGGTGGCAGCTGAAAGGCCTGTGCTGGGCTGGTTGGGCCCTGGAGGTGGTCCCTGCCTCTTAGTGCTTGCCTTGGCTCAGGGAAGAGGCAGGAGCTTCTTGGTTACTGACCTCCTCATTCCTCTCTGTCCATCTGTACACAGGAAAAGGAACCTCTCCTGCCTTTCGGTAGCTGACAGGAGGCTTGGATGGGCTCTGACTTCCCCTGCATCTTTCCTGGGGAGGCTGATTTTTCTTTCATTCATTCATTTATTCATTCATCCACTCATCCATCCATCACAATGGTATACAATCGAGGATTCTGTCTTGACATTTCCTCAGGAAAGTGGGGAACAAGACCCAAGTCTGCAGAAGGCTGCTCTGCAGGGGAGACAGGCAGGCCAGCAAACCATGCGGTGGCTTGTGACAAGAACGAGGAGTGTATAAAAAGTGAGCGGTGGGCTTCTAACCCTGCCCGTGTGAGTCCCCCTAGATGAAGTCACAGAGCTGTCAGCACTGGCCAGAAGGACAGGGCAAGCGCTGAGGACTAAGAGCTGTGAGGAGGACAAGGAGCACTGAGGGCTTTGGCTCAGTGTGACAGAGGGATAAGGTAAGAGAGCTGTCAGGCTGCGGTTAGTGAGAGCTCCTGGGCTGCTAGAAACCCAGGTGGCATTCTAGGGAGGAAGAGAAGAAGGTTGGCCTAGACGGGGTGTGTTCTTGGCTTTCCTGCTGAACAGGTGTAAATTAAACTGAAGATGTCTTCAGTCACCAAACAGGCCAAAATACCTATCCTCATGGAGCGAACAGGCTGGTGCCCTCCTTGGAGTGGCCATGAGCTTTCAATGTCTCTGAAGACTCCACTGGCTTCTTGCTTTTCTTTGCCTTGGGCGTGGCAGAGTGGCTTGCTTCAGGGGAGCGGAAGGGCCAGGGCAAGGCACACCTTCAAAAATACACACCTCAGTGATCACTTACCTCAGCCAGGCCCTGTCCATGAAGGGCCCATTCTACAATGGACTTATGTATCTGCTAGTCCAGAGATGGAGTCAGTCTCCTCATGATCCAGTTGCCTCAGAATGGCTTCACCATCTGGAGACCAAGCCTTGAGTGTAAGAGGCTTTGTGTGGGATACTCCTGAGCCTTATGTAACACTAGGTCTGCATTGCTGGGTTCGAGGGTGGTGCGTGTTACGGGGGCGAGTCAGGCTGGGTAAAGTGAAGGGCTGAATTTCAGTGGGTGGACTCAGCTCACTGAATAGATGCTAGGTGAGAGTGCTGTAGAAGAGGGAGTGGACCCTGATCCCGAGTGTCGAACAGCATGGGCGTGGTAACTTCCATTTTAAAGGAACTCTTGAGGCTGTTGTGTTAAGGGGAGCATGGGAGGCAGAGACACACACACAGGGGCCGCTGTGGTGGAGATGTAGGTGTAGAGATGGAGTGCCATGTGGGGACTCTGGACACATCCTCTGGTAGGATTGACAGGCTGTCCTGGTGATGGGGCGTGGGTGGAAACACTCGAATCAAGAACCACGCTAAGCACTTATGCCTGAGAAGACAGAGAGATAGCGAGACGCCACTTCTGAGGGGAAGACTGAAGCTGGTGAAGTTTGAATGTGTGAGATTCAGGTGCCTTGGAGCCTTGCGAGAATGTGTGACTGACCACTTGGCAGCAGGATCTTTGATTCTGGAGGTGTGTGCGCGGGGTCCATATTGGAGGTAGAAGGAAGGGAATTAGCAGCACGTATGTCAAGTCCTGGTGGCAGATGGCTGTCTTCCCTGCGTCCCCACATAACCTTTCTTCTGTGGTTAATTGGAGAGAGGGGCACTCACTCAGAAGTGGGCCCTGTCTCAGGACCTCATTTGACCTATGCTCCTCCCCAAATGGTCACACTAGAGAGAGGATGAGGGCTCACTATACCCCATGTTCACAGCTTGGGCACCCAGGCAGGGAAGGGGTGCACACAGACCTTGACAATAGATGGTTCTGAAATAGATGATGAATCCTGGCTGGCTCAGACCTGCATCTACTCTGAAGTCCCTTCTCCAGCCACAGAAGGAGGCATGGAGGCAGATGGAGAGGATGCAGCCCAGGCCAGGAAACCTAGGGCAGGAGTCCAGCTAGGCTTGCTGCACAGAGCCATGTAAAGCTGGCATGGTTAGGAGGCATCTTGAACTTCATGGAGGCAGCGACGTGAATACAGCGTTGCCTCTGCAGGTTCAGCCATGAGAGCTGCCTGGGTGGTCAGGAGAGCAAACATGTCCTACAGGATCAGGATGGAGGGGCCCAACATGTATGGGGACTGGATGTCTTAATTCTTGGCTGTCACTGAGGTGGGTCTATTGATGTCATAAGCAAATGGTGACTGCTGTGTAGCTGGGAAACGGCCCAGGCAGATGAATGTGCACACATGCACACATACACACATGCACACATACACACATGCACACATACACACATACACACATGCACACATGAACACATGAACACATGTACACATGCACACATACACACATGAACACAGGCACACATACACACATGAACACATGCACACATACACACATATACACATACACATATACACACATACACACATGTACAGCAGCACACATACACACACATGCATGCATAGCTGCTAGGGCCCTCAGTTTTAGAGGCTTTCTTTATTCTTTCTACATCTCCAGAACTCTGCTGTCCCCACAAGAGTGTCCTTCATGGTTCTCCTCTCCTCCCCTGCCTATCTTCCTCTCCCCATAGCCCCCAGACTGCAATTCCTATCTCTTCCAGAACAGTCTGAAGACTAAAGCATATGGTGGTCCCTTCTGGCATCCACGCCTCCTTTGCAGCATCACTGTGCTAGGGGAGCTAGCAAGGCCCCTTCCCACCTCATGAAGGCCTCCGGGGACAGTAGGCTCTACCTAGAAGGGTGTATCTTTGTATGGCTGCACAATAAGCCCCCACCCCACTATACTCCCCCAAACACCACCATAGAGAATGGGAAGCCTAGAAATGAGAAGGGGTTGCTGGAGAGCCTCTCCAATGACACAGACCAAGGAAAAGAGATTGCTCACGAGGCTCCTGTGCACCTTTCTGTCTGTGTCCTTAAGTTTCCTGTTACCCTGTCCCTGCCTGGGGGCTAGAAAAAGTGTATCTGAGGTTCCGTCCAAAGTTTCTGCAAATACAGTAGAGGAGCTGCTGCAGATAGGGGCTGGGGGCTGAGGACAAGGCCACAGGACATATCAGTGGGGCGCTTGCAGCTGTGAATTCCTGATCTCATCATGGGGCCTCCCCCTTCTCTGCCTCCTTCCTGCCTGTCTGAAGGAAGCACTGGCTGCTGGTACCCATTCAGCTTTGCAGGGGTCCCCAGTGTCACACTGGACCTTTGGGACACAAGATGTAGCTTGGAAACCCACAATGGGGTCATAGACTCACATTCTTGCATCTCCCAACCCTGGTACCCACCCTGTCCCATTACCCAACACCTAGTAGTTTGAAACTATTGCTTCTTGTGCAAGCCATGCCAGTGTGCCCTCTCCCATGTGTCCCATTTACAATGTTTTCTTCAGAGTGGAGAGGTTGGGGTCGGGCGGAGGGTGTGGGGAAGATGCCATAGGAACCTGGGAGTAGACCCTAGGCTTTGCATGGCACTGTCCTTCTTCAGTGTCAAAGGGAGCCATCCGAGAGAGGCCACCACCCTCATGACAGCAGCCTGAAGGTCAGAGACCCCCAGGACCATCATCAGGGCCCGACTGTTTGGAAAGACACAGAGTCCAGCAAGTCATCTTG